>CADEHL010000394.1:7308755-7832682 GCA_902827135.1 Harpagifer antarcticus | reverse complement strand
AAATTACATCGAGAGCAACAGGTTTGAGTTAAACAATACAATAGCCTATTCTGCTAATTCCACGTTGTTACAACATGCTATGCAGCGGCAGAAACTATAGGTTACTTACGTAACCCCAGTTCTCAGATAACATGAAGTGAGATGTCTCACTATGGGATGCGCCTCAACGCGTATGCAAACAGAAGCATCAATCTCATTACGCCAATCCGGATTGGCTGGTGATCTTGACGTCAACGTCAGGGAATCCACCCCCCTTTAGTAGCTTGCGCTACGACGCAGCGTCATTGAAAATAAGCACCTCTTCTCGCTTCGCCTTAGCAAGAAGGGCCGTCTGGTGAGACATCTCACTTCATGTTACTCTGAGACTGGGGTTACGTAAGTAACCTATAGTTCTCATTCATAACACTCAATCTGCCAAGCAATCTCTGTTTATTTATTGTAAAAAATTATATTTGGAATGGACAAATCTTGGTTTTGTGTAAACTGCTGGAATGACGGAGTTATGTGACACATTTTTCAACATCTAGGTTTAAAGAATAAATGGAAGAGATGGAGTTACATGAGAAATGAGCCAAAGTTTAGGTATCGGGAAGTGGCGTTTCTTAAGACATTTTGTTTTTTGCTCAATGCAGGATAATAAAAAGGTCTTTTTTAATCCTTCCATACACTGGAACCTTAAGCCTAGGCAGACCTCTTAACATAATTATGAAACAAATTAATTTAATTTAGTTGGATATACACAAACGGCACATTCCCCCACATTGAAAATTATACTAACATGTTATCAGTATGATCTTAAAGTACAATTCAATGTGTTTAGCTATCCTATGAACGCTCCATGTTAACCAATTATTAATATAGTTATAATAGAACATGCTGTCCATCTTAAACCAAAGCTAAGTCATTTGCCTAGTGTCAGGCTCTTCTTCTCTGGGTCACAGTGTGAGTCCGTAAGAGTACTGAGTCAAACTGAATTTTGGAAAAGGGCAAAGTCGGTCAACAGCTTTTTTGTTTTCTGGGCCAATTAACATTTCAATTGGTTTGGCAGAGCCTCTGGTTTCAGGTAAGGCAGTGTTCAGAGTGGATGTGCGGGTAGAATAATGGAGATTTGCCTCTTCTGTTCTTGGCTCACATTTTATTGGAAGCAAGCGCAGGATTCATTTTGTTCAGCCGCTGTTTAACCTTTTGTGGTTTAATTTAAGTCTGTGAAGAAGTATCCTTTTCAGATACTGTCTAGGCTGCCATATGTGAGGCAATTCAGAGATGCGAGGCGGACAGTCTCTCTCTGCTGACCTACACTCGATCTCCATCTCCCGTGGAAAACAATGGCTGATGGAGAGGTATCAAAGACGATTTCAGTACCATTTGTTGCTGGAAGACACTGACACAGAAGGCAGTAAGAATACTAAAAGAATACTAGTGTTATCGTGGAGAATATTTGATGTTGGTAATGATGCTTGCAGGGAGAAGATAAAGTGGAGTCGTGCCCCCCCTGCTATGACTTGCTGTTGTTGAAATCCGTCGATGAATATAGAGTAGCTTGCTTTTTGGGAGCTCAGGACAGCACAGCAAGTACGAGGGTTGAGGTTGGCCGGTTTCTTGTTTTCTTGCTGTGACTCGCTGTAATTACAATATGGATTCTACTATAAGATACAACTGTGCTCTGATTTGGGCCATGTCCTCACTCAAACCTGGGTAGAGGCCAAACACACGGTTGCCAAGCTATTTCAAAAGATTCCTCTAACAGATGCAATCTGATGGGAGGATGTAAGTGCATTTAAGTGTATATTCTGCTTTGTGGTATTGTGTTGAATATGGAACATCTGTGGTAACAACAAGGCTGTTAAATATTCTCAAATATTAACACTATATAAATCATACAATATGCTATTATTTTACCACATACTGTTAGTTTTGTGTAAAACAGAGTGCCAGATAAAGTAGTAATGTTTATATAGCACTTTTAAAAACAAAGTGCCCACAAAAAATGCATTGTAGTACTCAGCATGAAGACACATATGCAATACATAAAATGGAAGCAGATATATATATATATTAAGCAAAACAGAATTAAAATAACCCTCGAAAGTTCACATTAACAATCTAAGATGTCATAAGACGAGAGAAGATATGAAAAAAGTACGGGAATACGTTTTAGGTGGAACTGATAACACCTCATGGAAAACTGATACATGACAAGAACTCCAACCAGACAATGACATTTGTTTTCCTTTTTACATATCTGTTTGTATAAGCGCATTTAATTTGATCAGCTTTTTTATCTTATAGTTGACAGATAAATGCAGTGGAGTAAAAAGTGAAAAACATTCCTCTGAACAAAGTGGAAATATTCAAGTATCTCAAGATTCTACTCTACTTATTAAATGAGCTTAGTTGCATTCCACACTGGTAAGACTTATAGGTCATAACATGTTAGTACTGTATGTAGGGGAAATGAAAAAACGACCAAACGAAGATTAATATGGTATAAAATATGTATGGCGAAATGTATAAGCACTGTATATTCACATCGATCACGCACAGCATAGATTATTTTTTGAATTTTTCAATTACATGCATTTATAATGTCTTTAAACAGACAGACTATGTGGAAAGCCTGGATAACACATCAGACACACCTCCAGTTTCACTAAACAGACAGTAATGTAATGCAGGCCTGTGTTTCTGGCCTCAGTAACCCAATAGAAACTATGATATCTGCAGTAGGAACATCTGATATAAACCACCCACCCTCTACTTCAAAGCCCCTACCCAATCTGTTATCCAGACACAGCCTAATGCGCACTATACATGCAGACAACTATCATTCAACAGAATAGGAGAAGGAGAAAGCCGCATTCCCACACCAATTTACCCGCTGATTTCAGAAGGGACCGCTGATTGCAATGTGCAGTGGTACTTATTTCACCCACTAATGCATTACATTGTGTTTGGCATTGATTCCTCTTTCTTTAGTCACCAGTGAAGATAGGAGATACACTGAAAGGAAAGGAAGAAATATAGTCAGAATAAATAAAGCGTGGTGAGGGTGGTAGTAGTTCAACACACAAAGGAGAGAAACGTTTAGGATATAGGAGGGAGACGGATACAAGGAAATATACTGCTTATTGGAGTTACATTAGGCCTGTACAACACCGCATCACTCAGAATCAGCTTAATGGCCACAAAATGGACAGGAATTTGTCTTGAAGTAACTGCTGAAGTGGCATTGGCTTGAGGCCAGCTGCACTAGGAAGAAAGAAGCCTATCTTTGTATACAGTAATAAAAAAAAAATAAGACCAGAATAAGCTCCTCAATGACACAATGAACACTGTGAACTTCAGAATTTAGTATTTAATGCATTTTTTACCTTCCTTTGTTGTCATGTGAGGTTGCCAGGTAACTAGCTAAATATAGTATTATATTTAATATAATAAGAAATACATTTTAATAATATGAAGTTAACATAATCAGATCTTACTTGCCGAACCCATCTTTCCATTGACTGGCAGTCCAAAAGTCATTCATCAAGTCATACGCTGCCATTGTTGACCTGAAATCTAGCTAACCAGCTAGCTTATTTTCGAGCATCTAACTAGCTAATGCTAACTAATAACAATTTACATGTTTTTGAAAGGAAAAGACTAACAACCCAGCTGACAAACCACAGCTGCAAAAACTCTAAAGAACACCTGGATAGTATTAGAGGCATAAATAGAGCATGGATTTACAGCTGCAGTATTTTCAATGGGTTTTTAATGCATCATGCAAAAGGCCATAAGCATAATAATATTTTGGAGCAGGAAAAAGTTTGTTAATCTATCAAATTCATGGGTGTATTTTTTTGAGGGGATCTTAGCCTTTCTATTCGTAGCTTAAACTTAACCAGATAGATGCTCATTACCTTTTTGTTGTTTCAAGAGATAGGATATTCAGAAACTGCTTTGCACCACCCACAAAGGGATTTGTAAAGCTGCCAGGACACCTGCTTCACCTGCCCTTCTCTTTCCTTACACCCTTGCCAAGGATTGCCATCGTTTCACTTAAGCTATTGTCCCACCACTCCACGCAAAATACCACCCAAAAATCCCAGGTAGCACATTGCATTGAAAAGGTGTTGACACAGCTGCCTGCTGAGTTCTGAGTGAATATACTCCGGCATTAAATCCATGTGCCGTCTGTTTGACATAATGTGATTTGAATGTTATTTCAGCGTCATGTGGGATAATGTAGAATCTGTATATCATATCAAGCTTTTTGGCCACTGCTTGCAGGTCTATGTGCATCGAATCCTTATGGGGCAATGCAATGAATTACAACTGGGTAATGAAATGTACTAAATATAGACTCTATAAACAAACACTCATGTCAAGCTATACTAGACAAATGATTAAGGTATGGAAAGTGTTACGCTATACTATGATCTTCTCCTTTCAACTACCTTTCTATTCTACAGCAGCTGAGTGCATTCAAGTGCATGCTTCAATTGTTTCACTCCTCTTAGTGGAGCTTCGCAGCAGGAGACGTCTTCCCTGGTGATGTTAAAACCACTTACCAAACTTGCACACTCTGTTTACACAAGTGTAGAGCTTGGATATTCGTTGTTCTTCCCATATGTTCTTTATTATGAATGACCTTTCGTTGTTCCTTTGAGTTTTTCTGACTGTTTCTCTGTGGCACTTTGTCTATTGTTGTGTCACTCCTCTCTCTCTCTCTCTCTCCTCTCTCTCTCTCTCTCTCTCTCGCTCTCTCGCTCTCTCGCTCTCTCTCGCTCTCTCTCTCTCTCTCTCTCTCTCTCTCTCTCTCTCTCTCTCTCGCTGTGTCTTCACTTCTTTGTATTTCAATCCAAATAAATGTCATCTTGGACGGCTGCAGTTTGAATTTCAATTTCAATTGTTTTTTAATAACGTTTTCTACTAGATATGATCTAACTGTGTCGCCAAATTTGGGAAGGGTTTTTGTTGTTTTTCTCCTTCTTCTCTTTCCATTCCCATGCAAGAAAGTCAATCAAACAGGGAGAACACAGGGGGAAGGAACACTTGGGTTTCTGCCTAAACGCGAGGAAAGCAACAGCAGCAGCCACACTGTTACTGCTCCTGTTTTAAACCCACTTTTGTATCCTTCTCCTGGCTGTCTCTCAGAGAAACGGCCCTGGACCCCACTCCCTGCAGAGCCTCCATTGTTCGCCTTACACATAAACTCCTCCATATCCATCCTCTCAGGCTCTAAACTTTGGAACATGGGCATTGCTGTCTAGACAATGGCCTCTGAATAACCGTGACGCTGGATGTGCAAACAGCTCCACTAATTGAAAAAGACCTCTAATGAGTGCAGCCGAATGCCTGACCATAGAGCCTGAAGCCTGGGAGTTTGTATTGTATTTCTCCCCTCAAGGCTTTGGACCAAACCGTTTTGACATTGTCTGTGCATGTGAGGATATTCTATTGGGAGAGGCGGTCAGTCCCACAGTGCACATCCTATCCATTGGTCTGGGCTGATTTGCATTCACTGTGAATGCTCGCTCCAAATGATGTGCCCTCTTTCTCTCTGAACTTCTTGGAATGCTCATGCAAATCCTTCTTTTTTTTTTTTGTTTAACATTTTTTATATTCCTTTTCTTGTTCCCACCCCTCTCCATGAATAGACGTGCTTAAGGACAGTTCGCTGAGGTTATGCAGTTTTTTAGATAATGAGCTTCCAGTCAGCGGAACAGGCCAGTCACATCTAATATCTCCTAATAAAAGGAGAGTGGTCGCTTCCCTCTGCAGGGAGTGCATCAGTTAAAACTCCCACGGGAACACTAGGGAACATAAGAGTACTGTGTCTCCTATTGTCCCCTGACCCTAAATATTGTATCATCCCATAAACTTCCGTTTGCTTGTCAATCCATCAAAGCAATGCATCAACCTCTTTTCTTCCTCGAAGCAGAGTTTCTTCCTCTCTATGGATGTCTTTCTTTCCCCCTGTCTCTGGTATTATACGCCAGCCTCTCCACATTCAACAAAGAGTGAGGTCGCAACCTGTCTGAGCTTCATTTTGACAGGCAGGGATTTGACTGCTGGGTTTCCTCTTTATAACACTATCTTGCAATTCATCTGGCTTTTGACCAAACCAGCCACTTGTGTGCTTACAAAAGCATAACCTCCACCACCTACGTAGCAGCAAAGCAATAACAAAGCAGCGACACTTACCCACTTATTTTCTACAGAAAGTAAGAGGTTTCTGTTTTTCAATTTGATGACATCTGCATTGACCCATCCCCCTGCTGCCCTCCCTTTGTTATTGCATAAATACACCCTGTTGTCCAGTGTTAAAACATTATGGTAGTAATGGCTGGTCTTGACAACTCCTCAGCGCCGCAGGCTCTGAGACTTAGTGAGGTGAGATATAAATTGGCATCCCACAGCAAGAGATGGCTTTCCATGACCAGCTGTGGTCTCCAGCAGACAGAACCACTGAGAGTTTAACAGCCGTGTCAGTGCTTAATTAGAGAGCCAAACCAAAGGAAACAGCTCGTGTTCCTTGCTAAACATGCTGAAGGCCATGAACTCACTGTGCAGACTGTCTAGGGTTCAGAGGGTCAGACTGGGATGAATAAGGTTTCCCTGTGAGTGCTTCCTGAGTTTGAATGAGGTGAAGGTCTATTATTACCATGTGGTATTATTCGCTGGCTAAAATGATGTCTGCATTGAGTCGGGAAGCAAGAATACATGAGATCAGTGTCAACATGAGTCGTTCATCATCTTAAAGCTTGGGTACGCAATATCACACCCAAGGCCCTGCTCCAGAAGGTTGGTGACTTCGTCCTTGAGGTTGACGGCTGCTCCATCTCCCCATCTCCTGAAGCCCGCAACCTGGGTGTCATCCTTGATTCCACCCTTTCCTTCCATTCCCACGTCAAGTCTGTGACCAAATCGGCATTTTTCCACCTGAGGAACATTGCCAGACTCCGACCGTCACTCTCGGAGTCGGTTGCCGAAACCCTGGTGCATGCGTTTGTCACCACACGCTTGGACTACTGCAATGGTGTCCTGTTCGGGGTTCCCAACAAAACCCTGGACAGGCTCCAGTATGTCCAAAACTGTGCTGCTAGGGTACTCACACACACAAAGCCGTGGCAGCACATCACTCCCACCCTCATCCACCTACACTGGTTGCCGGTCAAGTCCCGCATCACCTACAAAATCCTCCTCCTCACCTACAAGTCCCTCCATGCCCTTGCCCCCCAGTACCTATCGGACATCCTTCACCCACATGCCCCACCCCGGAACCTGCGGTCCTCAGACTCTGGCCTGCTTACCACCCCCCGCACCAAACTGCGAACCTTCGGGGACAGAGCCTTCAGCGTGGCAGCCCCCACCCTCTGGAACGCTCTCCCTGCGGAGATTCGCAACATCCCCACACTCGATGCCTTCAAAGGGGCCCTCAAGACCCATCTGTTTGCAAAGGCTTTCGGCCCCTAAATCGATCTGTTGTTTTGTCTGTCTGACTTTTGTTTTGTTATGTTTGTTTTTTGCCCTATTACTTGTAAAGCGACCTTGGGTCCCTTGAAAGGCGCTATATAAATCCAAGCTATTATTATTATTATTATTATTATCAGTTGTTATACTACATTAAATTAGATTTATGTTATTATTATGAGTTAAAATGTGGTCTTTTGAAATAATTGTTGGCAATAACATCGAATAAATACAAATGTTTGAAAGAGAGCAGCAATTGAGATTAAATACTAGCCCTTACCAGCTAATAAAACATAATTAGAAGTACTCATGCCACCAAACAAGGATTAACTGCCCAAAATGTGTGTTTACAGTCACTATATGTATATATAAAATGTATATAAGAGTAAAGTTCATGAAGAGTTCAATACGTGTGTGCGATGTCAAAGAAACAAATGCTAAGCAGATTTGATCGTGCCTACATTTTTGTGTGACCATGCTACACACACATTCACACACAGTTCCTTCTCTGATACCACCCCTCTGCTGTAGCTCCACGGACCACAAGACAATTGTTTTGTGTAATGACCCGCTGTCCTGTTACTCTTGGCTGATCCCTTTCTACCATCCCTGGGGTGTTTTTATTTTTGCCAGCTCTGATCGAACCTGTGCAGTCAGTTGGAGCCACCAGACAAAAAATCATAAAACTTTAATCTGGGATGAATTGTCACTTTGGTTCTTTTCCAAAACCACATTAAAGGGTGTATTCCAGTAGGGATGTTATTTAACACTCTTCCACCATCAAACCTGCTGTTTCCAATTTGTGTTCAACTCACAGGGGGCATACAGTATGGCCCACAAAAATAAAAAAACCTTCATTATTTTATTTCTGACTAATGACTTGAAATGACCCTTCAAACAGGTTACATGTCTGCTTTTAGCTAGTTTAATTCAATTTGGATCAATGGCGTACAGGTGGCCAAAAAGTAGACGCTGTGCAGCTGACTACAGACTCATAATCTACTCACTCTTTTCACATCACTTTAAACTAATAAATTGCCAATTTTAATTCTATAAATGGTCACAATTATAGGTCACAGATGCAATTGAAAACATGGGACATGCTTTAACAGCAATTACATTTATGAAAAGTATTTTCTTTCAGTAGACAAATGAAATGTGGATAACAATCTTTTTATTTTTAGCATGCAGGGGAGGATGAGGAGTGACTTTGCTGCTGTGAATACAGGTCACTTCTCATGACACAGAACAGAGATACAAGTGGCTGGGAGTAGAAGCATGATGGTGTTTATGTCTGCATCATAGCCTGGAGGCAGAGTCCCTGGTGAGGAAGGATCTCATTTCATCTGTGGAACAGTAACAGTTCAGATTGTAGCTGAATCACATTGTGAAGATGTTTAGAGGCTCTGTCACAGTCGAAAATGAGACTGAATATTGGGCATACAAAGATTCAATTGGAGATTTTAAAGGACAAGACTGCCATCATCCTATATTTTTCTTATTGTCAAAATATCTTATGAAAGAACAAGACCAACATTAAAACAGCTAAGACATTTTTTATAGAAATCGACACTTAGATTATTGCAGCAAATCAAGATGTGGTGTGTAAGTGGATGGAAATAAGAGTATCAGCAAATGGACATAGATGATGTGATGTCACTAAGTCACCGAAGTAAACAAAGGAGTCCAATCGAGATGTTTCTGGCGGAGGGGGATTGTGTGTGTGAGAGAAACTCCCTCGAGAGGAACTTTTAGCCTTTGCAGACCATTTACATGCCCTAAATGGGGCATAAGGCCCTCTTAAACTTAAAGGGGACCTATCATGCAAAATGCACCTTTGTACGTCTTTTATACATGAATATGTGTCAGGGAACTCACCAAGTGTCAGAAAACACAACCCTCTCTCTTTTCCTCCATACCCAAAATCTCTAAAAACGGGGCTTTAACGGATCTGGTAACACCATGGTAACATGACGCTCGTAACTCGGCCCCCTCCTTTGCAGGGGGGCGTGGTCAGCTGCAGCGCATGCAAAGACAGGGGTGGAGGAGAGCAAAATAGAGTGAAATGAGGCATGGCTAAAATGCATGATCTGTTTGGTATTTTGAAAAAAAAAACGTATAAATATACCTTTTATATACTGTAGGTATGGCCCTACAATATAGTATTCAAATATAGCATGATAGGTCTCCTTTAATTAATGCTGTCACTGGTGTGTCGGTGCCTTCCAAATCTCAGTGTTGCTTGTGTTTCCCACTCCCCTATGTTTCGAGCAGCCTTTTTGTTTCTCCCTCCCTTGTAGTGGGTGCCCTGGCAGTAGTTTCCTTCAGGCACACTCCTGGTTCCCCGATGATTACACAATTCAGCCCACCTGCCCACCTGCCATCCATTAGATCTCAGCTCCTCAACCACTCATTCAGATCAGCTACTGTGGTGGTTAATGGTTTAGGCTTCTCCTGCAAATGTAGTCTTCCTAGTAATTTGCAACCTCGTGTACATCCCTGTCTAAGTGTGTTCTTTCATGTTCAAGAACAATCTTCATTAGCCAGCCTGCCAAATCACCCACTTGCCTCTCATCTCATCACACCTCTCATCTGCTACCTCCGGACAGCCGCTCCCCACACCTCACTGCTTACCGCTCATTCCACCTCAAAATACTCCATTCATCTTATTTCTGTGTGAATTGTGGTCAGCCTAAATACAATGACGGCTACAATGCATGCACTATGTTTCACTTTCCTTAACATTGCATGCATATTTTGTGCTTTGTTCATTTGAGGCCGGAATTATCCAAAGAAATAAGTTACAGACTAGAACTGCTATCATCGTGTTAAATGCTCCAGGCAACACAAAAACAACCCATCTTCTGCATAAGTCTGTGTTGCTCCCACGTTGCACCTTGCAGCTATGAATACAACAAAATAGAAAGAATTACTTCCCAACTCCGAAAATGGGACCAGTCGAGGAGCATGTGAAGCAGCGTTGGTTGAGTTCTGCCCTTGCAAAATGACATTTCAGTTCAACCATTAAATCAAGGTTGCGATTAAATGAATATTTGAAAATACCATCATGCTTACTATTAAAGCTATTTTTAGAATCAAAATACTGCCGCATAGTGCAATATTCTGTATTGTGTTCTGTTAGGTAAGAGGGAGTGTGTTTTAAAAAGAGTTCATTTGAAATGTTATTTTCACTAAACCTAATTGAACATGTCTGACGAGGATAAAGGAAAGGATTCTTTATCATCTGTGAGCACCAGTGATGATGAGCTGCCTTCTTAATATGGTGTGACTGTAACAGCAAGATTGGAAGCGAAGTTGATGAATTAGAAATGCCGAAATTAATAAAAAATAAATCCAAGATGTTTTATAAATTCTTTGGATTTTCGTCATCTGGCAGGATGAAAGAGATAATCATTAAAAAGTCACATAGGCCTAAAATATTGTGCATTTTCCCCTCCATTTCCAACTCCTTATTGTGTCTCCTACATTCTCTCATGCCTTTTTCCCTCGATATCATCTCTTCTTTTATCCTTTCTCCATAGTCCTAGCTCTTGCCTTCGCTCAGTCTACCTCATGGGAGCCAGATGGAGCCCCAGCACTCAAAAGATGGTGGCCTCCCTTGCCTTGGGCTCCCTCATTTCTTCAAGCGCCACTGACTTCCACACTCCATGGTCGTCTCGATTGATTAGTATTTCCTGTCTGGGGCCTTTTTAACTTAAAAAAAGTAGTTTTTGATATTTCGAAGCAATTGATTCAAAACAAAATGTTAAATAATAGATTGAGAAGTGCATGTTTTTGTGAGTTTGTTTGTAACCAGGGATGAGTGTCCTTAGAATAAGAATGCACTTCTAACACAGATTTGTCTGTTGTGTTGTTGGCAGGCAAACAGCTATAATTATTTTCAATTCTAAATGGAAAAGTAATCAAAACATAATGAAAGAATCACAAGTTTCTGTATGAATCAATCTGCATTTCATGGTGCACTGGTTTAACAGAGCTGCAAGAAAGAAAACTGAGGTTTTAAGCCTGTTTAAAGAGAACAGGAAACAGCCTTGCTTTAACAACTATGGCTCAATTAAAGCCTTTTTGGTGTTTCCAAATTGTTTCAGAATCGTAAATGTTGAGCATAGGGTGGAGATGAATACCTTGGTTTTAATTAAGACGGATACGTGTATCTTTACACGGACAGCCTTTGGAATGTCCTCGCAGATGCATAGGACCAATGAATAGCCTCTACTACAAAAGCTCTTATCTTCTCCTTCTCTGGTTTCCAACGAGACCCACTAGCATGAACGTAAGGAAGGGAGAAGAGGAGTCAAATCCTTTCTGCTGATCCCATTGATGTCTAAGCTTAACTCTAATTGAGGAGGTGCTCACTTTATGACTTACCAAAGCTGCTCTCCTTGAGCTAGAGAAAGATGTCCTTTACTCCCTGGTGTTCGGCATTCAACTTTTAAAAGATCAATTGTAATTTGGGCTGAATAACCTCAACGACTTCTGATGGATCGCTCACATGGGCTCCTGGGGATCAGGCGATCAATGCATTTTAGAAAATGAAATGGGCGAATGAGTGTTCTATGTTTACTGCCATCAAAGTAAAGTACATACTCTGTTTAGCTGGATCCCCACCGAGGCTGGCATTGAGTTGCAGATGGAAGGGTTCAATAATGTAACGTCAATATGAAGGCATGGCTGCTTCATGCGGGGCTGGGGGAGATTGTGCTGCTATCTGTTGGGTATGAGTGACTGCATGTTGACGGTCATATTGATTTGGTTGTGACAAAGAGAAGCAGAGTTTGTTGGTGCTTCGTGCTTTGGGTGTAGGATGGACTGAGAGCTGCTTTTCTAATTCAATGGTCTGTGAGAGATGATATTATGACTCCAGTTAAAAGAAATGCTACATGGTGATGGACAAATATGAAAGACTTTTAATTAATACAGTAAACGAACAATTATGTATTTAACTAACGGCAGTGAGGCTAGAAATCGTTCGGACAAACCAACAGCAACTTATGCTTGTACAGATGCTAAAATCGACCTATGTTTAACTTCCACTTATATGGGAGCTTTTGTGGAATAATGTTCTTTTTCGGATGTAAAGTTTGTTTACAACAGCAAACTTTTTTTTTTTTTTTTGGGGGGTTATTTGAAGACCTGAACTATTTTCTGTGAACACGTCTTGGGGGTAGAACAACAAGCCCTTAACAACATGTTGATATTGTACCCTGACGAAAGTTATATTGGGACCCTTTTTCGCCAATGTTCGCTTATGTACTCATCCAGCAGACAAGATTTGGACCATCCAATCAATGAGTCAAATACATTGGCACTAGATGAAAATAACGAACAAGCAAAAGCAATCAGACGATCAGTTCGGACCAAATTATGTGGAAGATTAAACAACACTAAATGATTTTACCCTGGTTATCTTGGATAGTCATTAGTAACCGTTGGCTGCCCGACTTTTTGGTGGACTTGCACTCAGTAATAAGGGATATAATTGATGGCCGTAGCAATTACAATTAAACCCAAATTGTAATAAACCACCATTGTCATTAACCTTAAAGGGCAGATCGGACACTAAGGACTTTAGTTGTTTCTGTGTAATATTCATTCTCACATACTCATTTTATGGACAAATCCTGGCTCAAATAATGTCATAAAGTCTGCATGAATAATTTCTCATAAAGAATTTTATTTATTATCTATTTTAATTAAGATTTGTATTACCGGTAGTCCTATAATGCTCATCATAACACCAGTTGCCTGGGAAATAAAATTAGGAATACAATTAAATAAATGATAAAGCCAAGTCAATTTTCAAATGTTAATCAGGGGAACATTTTAACCACTTTCTCACACTCATTTTGGAAATGACAAATTCACACGACAACATCATCTGCCAATAGACGATGAATATGTGCAGTGGAGGAACAACAATTTATTTAACATGAGTCAATTATTACCGTGAAATCTCTTAAGCTCCAGAGGTACATCATTGAAATAGCTTCATACTACAAGTTCTCACCGTTAAGGGATTTTCTTTGTTGCACTCAGCTGGAAAAAGCACTTTAGTACACACTGTACAATAAGACACTTAATCACAGGGACTAGATCAGTGGTGACTGTGTGCAGCCAGCAGAGCCAGCACCAGGGAGCAGGATAAAGGATGATGTATTCCTTTAGGAGCCTCTCTGCAACTGATCCTTCTGAGAGGAAGGCTGAGATGCAATCATTAGCTTGCTTATTTTCAGATAAAGTCACTGTAATCTGGTACACATGGAGTCAAACGCAATTTGACACATGCTACGAATAAAGGTTGCTAAAGGATTTAAGGGCTTAATGGATCAATGGTTGTTTGTTTGTACATGTAAGCCTGTATATTTGTCCGTACTGTACTGTGTGTGGCAACATAACATTAATCATATCTAACAGAAGACAGACTCTATATACAGTCCAGTACACTACACAGAGGACCTGGAAAACTTATTTTCTCCCATATCACATTCGCAGTTTTGAACGGGATGATCATTGTCAATTAAAACAAAATATAGGCAAACAAATTACTTGGCTAGGTTTAAATAATGATAAGAAAGAAGGCCAGAGTCAAGGTACACTTTTTATTCAATATAAGAGACAAACATTATAGCCCTGTCTCCTACAAATTTGTTTTCCTGGGAAACATATTTTGATTAAAGGTGGGGTAGGTAAGTTTGAGAAACCGGCTCGAGATACACTTTTTGTTATATTCCATGGAATAGACTTAGACATACTTTATTGTCATTTCAACAAGACACAGAGTGGACTATTAAAACGAAATTTCGTTGTACTGGCTTACAGGAGCAGGACAATATAAAAACTTCCTAAAATTGTACATATAAATATATAATAGTGACGTGGTGCTGACCAAATTAAAGATAAAGTGTGCCTTTAAAATATAAAGACTTACTATACAAATACATATACTATACACATGCTCTTAACATCCCGATAGCAATGAATATCTTCAATGCTTTGACAAAAAATCCATAGCAAAATGTCATCTGTGGAAGCCGTGGCGCTGTAAAAAGCACGACCAATCATTTTAGCCGGCCCGGCTAAAGTAACTGGATGGCCTACCTGCCTGTCAGCCTTCCATCTGTGCACAAACCTATCTCATGCCCTCGTTGGTCATGTGCACGTTTGTGTGTGTTGGAGGAGGGGCTCTGTAAGGAAGTGGCAGATTTTTTCCGGTTGTGTATTTTCAAATTCTAGCGCACTCGAGCTGGTTTCTCCAAAATGACCTACCCCACCTTTAATGCAATTTGAAACGATAGAAAAATCAAACAAATCTACTTGGTATTTGTTATGAGTCAAAATTATCATCGTCCCTACTGTAATTTGATCATGTTGGTCTGTTTGTATAAAATCTATTGCCTTTCTGTATATCCTTTCTCCATTGCCTTGCCATGTGGTCTGGGATGGGGGTTAGCACAACATTGACTTAGATCAAGGATTGATGATTGACTTTCTGGGTTAGACTTCTGCAGATGTATTGGACACTTAGGTAAAAGAAAGAGTAGAGCTGTCGACTGAGTTGGATAAGGTGGTGCCCTTGTACCAACAGTCTTTCACTTCCTCCCCAGAAATTTGTCATCTATTCCTAGGGAGGCTGAGGACTTGGAATCCGAATGGGCCTTGTACACAAACGTCCATTATGAAGCAGTTTCTTGGAGTTGTGGTCACAAGCTCGTTGGTGCCTGTCGTGTTGAGAAACCATTGGTGGATATCGTGAGGATGGAGGCCTTTCAGGCTTGGTTGGTGATGAGTCAAAACAAACCAGAACAAAATAGGATTGACTTGAAATATGATTGAAATGCATGTTTTTGCAAGGAAAGTACATCTTTAGAACAACAGGCTAAACATGAGTGCAAAAATAGAAGAATATACATAGTTTAAATATCATACAGGTATAGTAAATTAATGAAAACAACATTCCCTAAAATCTGAGTCTTTGGATACTTTGAGAATCAGTGGAACCAAGATGGTTCTTCTTCCCTGCTTTTTGTTCTCAGCAGATTCAGTGACGCAGGCCTAGTGCTGGAGCCACCGGCCCATCACATCTATAATTCACAAAACATGGGTCAGCTGTTTACAGGCTCATTAGACTAGAGATTATACAGAAACCTAGGATATATTTCAGGCAGTACTTAGGTAACAGAGCTCTTCAACACTTCTATATACACGAGTGAGAAGAATTTAAAAACAAATGGATGTGTTTGTGTCCAAATCTGAGAATGATTGCTTATAAAACTCCTCTCCTGTTTTTCAGCAGATACATATTTTGATTCGAAGACATCTGATAAATGACAAATTATCGATGTGCCGCATTTGTGAACTGTAAATTCAATTAGTTTCAATTCAATTTGGAGGGGAGCTGACATAAAGCTCTTGCGGTAAATCATTATGTAAATTAGCAGAGAGGATTATGATATGTAAAATAATCATTTTGGTTGTTTTGTTTCCAAGATATTAACAAACCAAGGCATATACACACAAACAAATGCGTGATGCAACAAGGGGATGTGTGAAGATAAGTTATTAATGAATACAGTTCATGTTTTCAGGCCTTTTTAGCTGCCATACTGATAACCTTATATTAGCTTCTGCTGGAGGATCATAGTTGACTAAATCAACACATTTAATTGAGTTGTCAAATGTTTGACCCCAAGTGTATGGATCTCATTTCCTCCTGCATGATAATGGTTCTCTTTGGACTAACACAATGATATAATATTATAAGGGATCAGCTGGTTACATTCATAGCATTAATAACACAATCAGTCAGTCGCATTAGGAGTGAATGCTGCTTCCACTTTGATGGATTGACCATTAATTAAAAATAATAATAAATCTGAACTAATGATTATGGTAGTGATTCTCCATACATCTCAAGTAGGATCCATCTCAGAAAGTCACAAAGAATTACACAGAGGGGAAAATGCAGTGAAACAGAAATAGGTTTAGGATTTTTGAATATTACGTAGTTAGAGACACTTTTTAAGGATGTTAAAGGTCACCTATTATGCAAAATCCACTTTTTCATGTATTTTATACATAAACATGTGTCCCTTCCCTCTGTTTAAAGAGATTCTGAAAGTTTCAGGAACAAATATTTCACTCACTTTTTGTCCTGATCCATTTATATAAAAACCTGTCTGAAAATGAGCTGATCAGATTATAACGATTTGTTGTCTTGTGTAACCATTAGCCAAACACCCCCCACCTTATCACCTGAATCTCCTCCTAGAGCACCATTGTGTTCTTTTTAACCAAATATCTCGCAGAGCGGCGTGGGGAGGGGCTCCTTATTTTCATCTAAAGTAACAGACACAGAATCAGCACTTTTGAAACAGGGAAGAAACAGAGGGGATTATGGGATGCTACAATTAATAATCTGTTTGGTATTTTGAGCCAAACACTTCAGAGACATGTTTTGTATATATCTGAGACCTATAACATATTGATGAAAAACAGTATAATAAGTGACCTTTAAAACTGTTGGAATAGCCTTAGATAGGGAATATTATGTAAGGCTACTGTTATAGTGAAGAAAACATGTATTTGTCTATCAGAGCACTCACATAAGAAAGAATACTGACTGCTTAGGCAGACAGCAAAGAATGGCGCTGATTTATTGTTTGTTTTATGTTCCTTGACAGTGGACAGGTTTCCTGAGGGGTTTCCTGTCTGCCAACTAAGGCTAGAATAGTATCTCTGTGGATTTGAAGGTAAAACAATGTCCAGGTCTTGAATTAGGTGCCTCTGGCTATTTTGCTCTAAAAGTTTTAACTTTCCATGCGTCTTTAATTACAGATGTTTTTGAGCTGGATATTCGTCCTCATGGAGATTCTGTCTTTCGAGAATGTCTCCCTTTTGTGCATTCTGTTCTTGTCTCTCTTTCTGACTTGGGTGTCTGTATTATCATTCGTGTCTGTGTGACACATAGTTGATCTTGTAACAAACTAAAAAAAGAATTGCAACAAAAGCAGTTGTTTAGATTTACTAAAAACATCAGGGTTTCGCTTAAAATAAGTATATTTGTTACATTATGGAAGTAATGTAGAATTGTGTTTGACCTACTATATCCATCCACCCCTACCACGACTATTGAGGATATCACCTGACTTTAATTGACATACTTTTGATACGCCAAAGATAGACTAATCCAGGACAAAATAAGGTTCCCTAGAAATGGAATTCACGATGCATTTTTACTCCAAGTGTAATGTTTTCGGACACCTGGCTGGTGTTAATGCTGTACTGGAGCTTTTGGCTTATGTGTTTGTGTAGTTACCAGCTTTCCATGGTGAAGAGGGGGTTAGGTGGCTCAGGCAATACATCTTGGACGACACTTGAAGTTCCCTGATGTCCTCCAGATCAATTTTTGGAAATACATGTTTATTGTGTCTGTCTGTCTATAGTGTATCATCTTTATTGTCCCTACTGTAATTTTATCATGTTGGTTTGTTTGTAATATATATATATAAAACATCTATTGCCTGTCTGTATATCCTTTCTCCATTGCCTTGATATACTGTATGGTCTGATGGGGGTTAGCATGACATTGACTTAGATCAAGGATTGATAACAGACTTTCTGGGTTAGAGTTCTGCAGATGTATTGGACACTTAGGTATAAAAAAGATAGAGCTCTTGACTGAGTTGGATAAGGTGGTGCCCTTGTAACAAAGGTCTTTCACTACCTCCCTATCCCTAGGGAGGCTGAGGACTTGAACAAAAACGTCCATTATGAAGCAGTTTCTTTGAGTTGTGGTCACAAAGGTCATTGGCGCCTGTCGTGTTGAGAAACCAATGGTGGATATCGGTGAGGATGGAGGCCTTTCAGCTTGGTTGGCTCCGGGGTCCTTTGAGGAAGTAGAGGGCTAACAGGAAGCCAGAAAGGTGACAGCCTCTGGGGTCACTGAAGCAAAACCAGAGATGTGTGTAACCTAATATGGCTTACTTGTGACCCATACCAACAGTTGTATAACACCATAGGCATTCATTATTAATGGAAAAACATAACAAGTATTCCCCATAATGTCTTGCATTGATGAGTTATTTTACCCAGTTTCAGCATACACATGTAAAGAGTTAAGGAACAGGAGCATCTGTAACACTGAGAGATACTCAACAGATAATAATAATGACTCATTTGGTCCGCTTGCTCCTTGGATTGTGGGGGGTTGAGGTATTTTCACATGCTCTTTGATGGCCTGTCTGTGTCCTCAGATACCAGAGTGAGTGTGAAGTAATTATTGAAAAAGCTCCAACCCCCATTAGTCCTTTCTGGAACGCTCCTCCCTTCTATTTACTTATATCCAGCAGCTAATTAGTGGAAGTGCTCTGAATCACTGAACACATAAATCAAAGACTTTTTATTATTCCTTTGGGATGCTGGCAATATCTTCAGAGCCACTATAAAGCAAAGTAGTTGGTTACTAACATGTGTTTGAATGTCCGTTTAAAAAAGTGTGCTTCAGTAAAGTGTACATATGTGTGTGCACGACAAACATGTGTTAATGGAAAATGTGTGTGTGTGTTTTTTGTTGGCAGGGGTCGAGGTCGGTACTGACACATCTTTGTGTCACTTGTTCTTGGCACAAAAGGCTCAGGCCATTAACCAGATTCATTGGAGAGGTGGGATGAAAATGAAAGTGAATGGATGAAGGAAGAAGGGACAGAAAACCATGACAGCAAAATGATATACATCTATGTGGGGAAAAGTAAAGAGACCCAAGGGGAAGGAAGGGACAGAACAGGAGAACAATAAAGATGGTAACACAGGCTCCAGGAAGAAAGAGATAGAATGAGAGAGTGGAAAGATGTAGGCTGAAAAAAGGAAGATGAAACAGTGGGAATGAAGAAGATGTGGATGTGGGTTCTTCCTGGAGGATAATGGCTCTCTCTCCTCTATTGCTCACTGAAGGGCACACAGTGTCTGTGGCCATACAGTATGTATCAGTCTGGGCAGCTTAGGCAATTTCATGGAGCGAAGAAGATGATGGTAATCCAGTTAAATTGAAAAAATGGTAATGTCTATGGACCTCGGCATCCTGTAAATTAATCCTTTTTACATTCATGCATCCAGATAGTTTATGTGATGATTAGGATTGACTGCGGATAATACTTCCCTCAGTCATGCCCTGCTGAAAAACTACTAGCTGCCTTGTGATGTACAAATTCACATTTATTTCCAGCTGAACATTCAACCAAAAAGGGCCCTCCAGTGTTTAATGGAACGGTTAAATGGAGTGTCACAGGGATAGACAGGAGAGCTGAGGTTTTACCCTGTGTGTGTGTGTGTGTGTGTGTGTGTGTGTGTGTGTGTGTGTGTGTGTGTGTGTGTGTGTCCTAGCATTACTACACTTGTGGGGACCTAACTCTGTTTACACAGTCACGGGTGGGGACTCGCCTCCCTTATGGGACAAATTGGAGGTCCCCATAAGGGGAATCATTCATTTTAGGGTGAAGACTTGGTTAGGTTTAGGGTTAGGGTGAGGGTAAGGGTAAGGTTAAGGGTTAGGGTTAGGCATGTGTTGGTTATGGTTAAAGTTAGGATAAGTCTCCAGGAAATAATGTTCCCTGAAGTGATGTATACATGGTGTGTGGGTGTGTGTGTGTGTGTGTGTGTGTGTGTGTGTGGTGTGTGTGTGTGTGTGTGTGTGTGTGTGTGTGTGTGGTGTGTGTGTGTGTGTGTGTTGTGTTGGTGTGTGTGTGTGTGTGTGTGTGTGTGTGTGTGTGTTGTGTTTTGTGTGTGTGTGTGTGTGTGTGGTTGTGTGTGTGTGGTGTGTGTGTGTGTGTGTGTGTGTGTGTGTGTGTGGTGTGTGGTGTGTGTGTGTGTGTGTGTGTGTGTGTGTGTGTGTGTGTTGTGTTTTTTCCCCCCCCGTTGCTCGGGCCCCCTCCCTGGGCCCCCCCTGGCCTCATTACTGTGTTTACCCCGTGTTTCTATTCATCATGAAATAGAAATAGTCTTTGTTTGAGTTTGGACAAGGCAAATACAGCCAAAGCAAAAGCTGTCAAGCATATATTTGAAAATCAGCAAAATAATGAATGGTTACTTTTAGAGTGTTTCAGTGTAATGACGCACATCAATCAATCAATCAATCAATGTTTATTTATATAGCCCAATATCACAAATGTTACATTTGTCTCAGTGGACTTCACAGTTTGTACAAAATATCAGTATGACAATAAGACACCCTCTGTCCTTAGACCCTCACATCGTACAAGGAAAAACTTCCGAAGAAAACCCACAGTTTAAAGGGAAAAATGGGAGAAACCTCAGGGAGAGCAACAGAGGAGGGATCCCTCTCCCAGGACGGACAGTCGTGCAATAGATGCCGTGTGTAAATTGAAAAGATAATACATTTGCAACATAGGTAGTCCAAATGTTTGGAAATGCATGTGTGTGTAATAGGAAGATGGATCCACGAGGATATCCATCCAGGACCTATGATCCAGGACCCAGCCACGACTCAAGATCCAGGGCTCGTGATGCCGGACACAGGACCGCAGGATCATCCATGACTCCGGATCCCAGCGTATATAGACACCAAAAAGAAAGAAATTTGGGGAAGCTGGGTTAATCGGAACATGGGAGTACACAGGTATAGACAGAGAGAAGGAAGAAGTAAGATGTTCCCCCGACAAACTAAGCCTATATCAGCAAAACTAGGGGCTGAATCTAATCAGCCCTAACTATAAGCTTTATCAAAAAGGAAGGTCTTAAGCGCACTCTTAAAAACGGATAGGGTGTCTGCCGCCCGAACACAAACTGGAAGCTGATTCCACAAATGTGGAGCTTGATAAGAAAAGGCTCTGGCTCCCATTGTACTTTTAGAGACTCTAGGAACAACCAACAACCCTGCATTCTTGGAACGCAATGCCCTAGTAGGACAATAGGGTATAATGAGTTCTTTAAGGTAAGATGGCGCCTGCCCATTAAGGGCTTTGTAGGCGAGAAGAAGAATTTTAAATTCTATCCTGTGTTCTATAGGGAGCCAGTGTAAGGCAGCCAGAACAGGAGTAATGTGGTCCCTTTTCCTAACTCTGGTTAGGACACGAGCTGCAGCATTTTGAATTAGCTGAAGCGACTTGACTGACTTCTTGGTACACCCTGATAATAAAGAGTTACAATAATCCAGCCTTGAAGTAACAAATGCATGGACTAGTTTCTCTGCATCGTTTTGAGGCAAGATATGCCTGATTTTTGCAATGTTACGTAGATGGAAGTAGGCGGTCCTTGAAATTGATTTTATGTGGGCGTTAAAGGATAAATCCTGATCAAATATAACACCAAGATTCATTACAGTCTCACTGGAGGCCAAATTAATGCCATCCATAGTTAGTATATCTTTAGATAATTTGTTTCGTAGATTCTTCGGGCCAAGTACAATAACTTCAGTTTTGGTCGTGTTTAACATCAAAAAGTTTAAGGTCATCCACGTTTTTAAGTCCTTGAGGCAGTCTTGAATTTTATTTAGATGATTAATTTCATCAGGCTTGATTGATAAATATGTTGAGTATCATCCGCATAACAATGAAGCCGCATAACAATGAAGCCACATAAGCCGTACTATCTATTGTGCCAAGATCATCACATCTCACATCTGCTAGATCCTTGAGAGGGTTAGCTTAGCTGCATTAAGACTTAAAGCACAGGAAAACTTTGAATGTTCCTTTACAACCGTTTGATAGAGACAAGGCTAGGCTAGGCAGTTTCACCCGTTGTAGTCTTTATGCTAAGCTAACTGTACTACTTCAACAAGTCCATCCTAACTCATACGACCAAATGGGCTGATTGTTCAGGCCCTTATTACGACCAAATATGTTGTTTGTTCAAAGCGCTTAATACGTCCTATAATTACGTTTAAAAAGTTTTTCGCCCTGTAGTGCTCCCGTTGAATGCAAACGTTTACAGATGGTCGTTTATTCACAAATAACCCTCTCTGTAAAATCCTAAATTGTAGGATAGTTTGGCCATTAAAAAAACGCTTTTTGATTAGATTTCTAATTCTAGCGAGAAGTGTATATTGTACTTTTAGAATCCACGTCCAGATCGATATGTAAGGATCTATAGTTTGATAGATATTACAAAGATGATTTGAGGTATGCGGCAAGCCTCCATGTAAAGTTACGGGTTGAAAACAGTATTCCGGTCTCGACATTTTCATAATAAAACCAATGATCAAATGATTTAACAGTGATATCTGCAGTACTCATCCACTAAAAAACATCAGTTTATCCTTGTTAATTATATGACATGTATTAGTTTAAATTGTGTACAATGCTTTTGTGTTTTTCCCATAGGTTTTTCTCTTTCGAATTCTGAGAGACACCTTTCTTTTTTCAGAGGTTTTGATAGCGAAAACATCGATTGTTTTTAGCCAGCAATGCATTCGGGATATGGTGTTTATATGATATGAAATCGGAAAAACATTATATTTTTAAATAAAATAATACTTTATATTCCGAGTGTTCTTGCTTTTCTCTTTGGAAAGTCATCACATAACGGCAATTGTAATACAACACGGTTTCGGCTGCATTAAATATTACATATCTGCCGTAGATATTTATTTATAGAGCCCTGATCAGAAGACCTTTTAGACAAACTGTCAGAAAATGCCGCCAAAAAAACTGGAATACGTGACGGGGATCATAAATATATTAGCAATTAAACAACATCTTCCATTTCTTTTCACACAATACGTCTCCTTGCAGTATCAACACTAATTCGGCTGACTTTTTGATCCAATTGGTAGATATTATATTTACACCATAACGGTGCACAGCTGATATAAAGGGATTTGTTGTAGTTTTAAAATATATTATTTACTACCTTTCCAACTCCTCGTGCAGTTGACTGTTACAGGTCTATACAGGTTCATGGTACAATGCATAAGCTTCACATCGAGAGACTGAAACTGTATTTTCCTTTACCGTTCGGTTTTAATTTCACAATAAAGTGAATAGTCATTATGTTTGATATTATTATGTTTTATCTACACCACTGTTTTTTTAACCCCCACCGCCTAGTGGTTAAAGCACGTTATTGCATTTTGTTGTTTGTTTGTTTGTTTGTTTGTTTATTTATTTAAAGGACAGTGCACATTAATTCACATTGCTGTAAATGAGCCAGTATTAGCCAGCAGGCTAATTTTCAACTGTTGTCCTTGGCAAGATGTTAAATGACCACAACAAGACTAGAAAATAAAAACATAATTAAATAGAGTACAGCAGACAGCATCAGTACAACATAAATAAATAGCAGTACAACAATAAATAGGAACAGCAGTACAACAATAGAGAGGAACAAACACACATGCAAACAGATGAAATATCATCATACCTTGATACAGTTAAAAGTGTTCACATTTTTGATTGTTTAAAAGCCAGTTCTTATGATTGTGGTTGAATGTATGATAGGAGGTGTTATTCCTTATCTGTATTGGTATTGTGTTCCAGAGTGTTGGTGCCCTCACAGAGAAACAGTGTTTGCCAAAGGAACTGGACCTAAGAGGGACTACACAGTCCCCTCTTAGGGCAGACCTTGTGGTTCTGCTGTTTGAATTTTTCTGCTGTATAAAAGTGCAGAGTGGTGGGGGTGCCTTGCCGTTTAGAATTTTAAAAATGAGACATGCATCAGTGTGTTTTAATATATTTCCCAGCTGAGCAGGTTATGTTTGTCCAGGATTTTGCAATGGTGGTATAGCTTTGGTTTTCTGTCCAAAACTTTGAGAGCTTGTTTGTAAAGTGACAGGATAGGCCTTAATGTTGTGCTATTCGCCTGGGTCCAGCTGGTCATACAGTATGTTAGGTGGGGAAGGATCATGGCAGTCATGTAGAGTTTTGCTACAGGTGTTGTCAAACAATTCCTTATATATCTAAAGTTTGATAGATTGTATTTAGTTATTTGCGTTACCTTTCTCACTTGTTTTTTGAAGGATAAAGTAGTGTCAAGGATAATGCCTAGATATTTAAAATGTGTAACTGTTTGAATGACCTCCCCAGACACATAGACCTTGGGTTCACAGTGTGATACAGTGTTGGTCTTGCTAAAAAACATACAGACTGTCTTCTTAACATTCAGATATAGCTGTGAATCAGTAAGCCATTGATTTACATGAACCATTGCATCATTTAATTTGGCCGCAGCTTCGGCCTTGGGTTTTTGCAATGGGACACATAAATGACAGTGTCCATCAGCATAACTTTGCACCTCACAATTCCAGTGCAAACACCACTGATGGCAAGTCATTTATATAAGGCTGAATAGAATTGGGCCCAAGGATAGATCCTGGGGTACAACCCAGTTCATTCCTCAGGGGTGGTGAGGTCTCGCCACTTACCCTCACAAACCACTGAACTCTGTCTGACGATAGGAAGCTCATCCAGTCTATTGCACTGGGTGAGAAATTAAAATAAGACATTTGTGAATGAAAAGTACTTGATGATTGACTGTAATCAAAAGCTTTCTTAAGACTCTAACGAAGATTGGCTCCAACAATTGCCTCCTTTGTCCATTTTTGATTTCATATTTTGGGGGGGGGGGGGGGGTCCACAAGGTAACAATTGCGGTCTCAAGTGGAATGATTGGCTTGTTGAATACGTTTTATTTGATGAAAATATTAAGAGTAGCCTACATACAAATTGGGGGGAAAGTAGAAGGCATGATAGAAATATAGAATATAAAATATCAAGAAGATACTGTAGTGATCTCTACAATAAAACAGTTAGTGCAGGACGTCCAAAGATATTAACAGGAGGATGTGCAAAACAGAACAACTAATAAGGCTTTATTTAAACATTAAAGAATACTTTAAGTTAAGGTCTACTTTTGAATAAGAAAGAAACGTTGGGGTTATCCACAGATAAATATGAAGTCTGACAAAGTACTTAACGTCCAATATATTGCATAGTTTATTTTGGCACTTGACAATGCAAAGTAACTAAAATAAATGTAGTGGAGTAAAGGTACCAGGTTAACCTCTGAATTGTAGTGGAGTAGAACAAAGTAGTACATGCTGCTGTAACAAAAACATTTCCCAACTTGGGATCAATAAAGTATATCTTATCTTAAGATGATCGATGGCTACTGCCATATTTGCAAAATTTGCCTCTGAACCTTGACAGTGCATGTTTCAGGCTTATCAATGACAACAAGGAGGGGTCACAGACATAAGACCAGCTGTTAAATAAAGCTCTTCTGACCTTAGGTGTCATGTGGGTATATTAATTCACCCATTTATTAATTATATTGTTTTAAATTGGATAACCACCACTGTATTTCGTATCCCCTAAACCTCCAGGGTGTACACAGTTTAATACTGGCAACTTCTAATTGTGGGAAATACGAAAACGTCTTATAAAGATACGTGCCAATAGAACATGTTGCGAAACACACAATAGCCAGCATGTGTAGTTCGGGGGGGGGGGGCTGGACCCGGGTGCTGGACCCCGACCAATTCCAGTTTTTGGAATGTCTGCCGTGGTTCCATTCCATTTCATAGAGCTGTGACGCTCAGCGTAACCTTGTCGCAACTGCCACTCCAACATCCGATCACAGGGCTTGATGACTAATCACGGGGTTGTAAAGCAAGGCGGATGTTGTAGTCCCAAACGATAGCGGGGGATTCTGGGTAGTGTAGTGTCTTCGGAAACTGTAGTGTCTTAACTCCGAAAAACTATTTGTTTTCTCTGAATCGAAGGTTAAAAAACACAAAAGCATTGTACACAATTTAAACCAATCAACAGTGTGTAATTAACAGTGGTGACATGGTCATTAGGGGCAGGTGGGCACAGCCCCACCTAGTGTCAGCAGAAAGTATTAAAAAATAATGATTACAAACAAAATGCCAAAAAAATAAATTAAAAAATATATTAAATATATTTTAAGATCATGTTTAATCATCTGATTGGTCTGTACAATTGCTGTTTTAGTCTGTGTTCCTCTCATTAGTGTCTACAGTGTGTGCCTATTGAGCTGTTTAGAGCCATGTGGGACAAAACCCCGATCCTGCCCCTCCCTCTCTCTGTCGAGTGGACAGTGATTGTAAAAACTACACTGCGCATGCTCTGAATATTTTCCTATTTAATGTGTGTAGCAAAAAAATAATGACCATAGGGGCACTGAGCTGCCATCCCCACCATACGCCATCTCACTTCATTCAGAGCTGATTGGCTGTAAGTACGTGTGCCGCGAAAAGTGTGGTGTGTGAAGAGGAGACGAGAGAGCTGCAGTGAGGCGTCCTAGAACCCGGAAGTAAGCTGCGCATGGCTTCCCTTGACAAAAAAGCAATGAGATTTCTCCATTAGGATTTGTAGAAAATAGCTCAAAATAAGGTCTGTGGGAAACGTAGCTGTTAGATAAGTGCCCGTTTTGTTCAGCCGGATAATATCCACATGTCTACCCTACTTTTATAATTTTCGAATCATAAATCTATTGATTAGAAATAGATTTATGATAGACTTTTGAAACTACAAGAACATAAGGAGGACTTTTACAAAAATGTAATAGAGATTTTTGTACAGAAGGATAGGCAAATGGACTTGATCTTCAAGTCAAGGTAAGACCACACTTTCTATTGAAATGGGATCTTACTAAGAGAGAACAATCAATATTTAAATGATAAATTACATTTTTTTGGGTATCCTTTTGTTGAAACTGTCTGTTTAAAATGAATTGAATACTCAAGACAAAACAAAAGCTTTTGAAAATATATATATTTTGATTTAGGTCAAAATATAATATTTGTAAACCTAAGAGTCAGTGCCAGTGCTCACCAGCCATGAACCTCACTGCAGAAGCTATAGACATCTAAGTTTTTTGTGCCCCACCACTTTTGTACATATAAAAACGCCACTGGTAATTAACAAGGATAACTGATGTTTTTTAGTGGATGAGTAATGCAGACTATCACTGTGTAATCATTGACAGTGAGGGGAATATATCCGGTTTTATATGAAAACTGGAGACCGGAAAAACTGTTTTCACCACGCTAACTTTACATGAAGCTGCATACACGTTATCCTGAGGAGACCTCAGATCATCTTCATACTATCTATCAACTAATAGATCCTACACATCCACTGGACGTGGATTCTAAGAGTGCAATATACACTTCTCGCCAGAATCGAATCAAAAGCATTTTAATGGCCAAACTATTCCAACAATTTAGGATTTTTCAGAGAGGGTTATTTGTGAATAAATGTCTCTCCGGAGCGTTTGCAATGAACGGGCCGGGAGCATGTTTGGTTTCTTACACGACCACTAGAGCACTCTCGTGGTCGTGTAAAAACAACATACACTGTCTCTGGGTCGTAATAAGGGCATGAACAATCGGCCTATATGGTCGTTTTTGTAGAGGACAGGCTGGTCTTCTTGTCTCCACTTTCTAGACATGAGAGTGGTATCAATCTCTTGTTCTTACCTGGGAAAGAAAACCGTAATGTACATGTATAGCTAGCCCCTGTTGAGAAGTTTCAGTATGAACATGTAGCTAATGTTTGCAGGTGAAACAAAATAAATAGATATATTATTAACATTTTAAATTGTATACCCGGTTTATCTCAGTCCCTTTTGTTTTGTTTTATGTATACGTCAACACTGTGGGACTGCGGGAGAACGATATCTCGAGATTTTCTGGATGTATAACACATGTAGAATTTTTGACAATACAGCTGACTTGACTTTGATATAAAGAAAATGGTAGACACAGAAAATCCAAGTTTCCTCTAGGTTCCCTCCATTGTTAAGAAAATGCATCAATAAGTGCTGGTGAAATATTAGCAATACATTCATTGAGAATGTAAATTCAATGTTCAACATGTTCACAGTGGTTTACATGAAGCTACTGAGCTTTTTGGGTAATAGCAACTGTTTCCAAAAAAAGAGTGATGTTTTAGAAAATCACAATGAATTGTCTACACCAGTGTTTCTCAAACTTTTTCATACCAAGGACCACTTAACCATTAAAAAAACACTCGCGGACCACCTAACTCCACAAATATCCAAAATCACATCGTTTTTCTAGAACAGATTACAAATCGCCTGAAAATGGTACAAACAAGTGGCAACATGCGTGATGAAGGTGTTGCACTGGGCTATATCATGCAACGAAAGTGAAAGTTAAGCTTGCTCCATTGCGGAGATATTCTCGCGATGTGCGGAAAACTTACATTTATTTATTTATTTCAAATGTGAAATTTCACCAATATACTCACGGACCACTAGGGGGGCACTCACAGACCACCAGTGGTCCGCGGACCACACTTTGAGAAGCACTGGTCTACACGAACAATATTCATTATCATCCGAAGGGGAAGAAAATACTTTTGTTTTAAATCCTGTAACGATCTGGGCAACAGTAAGGAGCTCCCATTAGAGTTGTTTGCCTACTATTGTATAGCTGAAAAGCAGTGGCGTGTCTTGGAAATTAACTAATTAAATAAACGAAACGAAAAATATAGCCTACTTATGCAAACAACTAAAACGGAGCATTATTTATTTCTTAATTGAATGTCGCACTGCGGCCGCTTTGCGATTATGTAGATTATCTCATTTTGAACAGCTGGACTCAAGTATTTCACAGAACCTTTTGGGTCGCTCAACAAGTTCTTTCAGAACCGGATCGAACATGCTAAAAGTTCTATTATACTGAGAAAGTTCCCACTGTTTGGGCTGTCCACCAAGAATCTCCCTATGTCCTCTAAAGCCAAGTTACAAGTGGCCAGAGTGATTGTAATGTTGACAATACGCTCAAGTACCTGTCTCCAGTAACTTAGCACATTCCTTGCATTCCTCTCCATGTTTGCATCGATTCTCCCGTTTTTCTTCCACTGTTCATATATGACACACGCTCCGACATGGACCTGAGATTGTGCATGTGAGTCAATCCTCGCAAGACAATGCATGTCCCACACACACGGCTCACAATAGGCACAGTCCAGGGGGGGGGGAGTAACACAGCCATGTCCGTGGCAGTTTGATACCTGCTCTGGTAGTGTGGTGTAATACATCTCGGAGAAACACCTTGTTTCCTTGATGTGTGTCTCTGGGGAATGGGCTGGTAGCTATAATATAGCCTTTGATCTTGGCGTCGGGGGTCTCAATAGCGCCATAGAGTCACCTATCGGTTGGGGCGGGGGCCCTTGCGGGAACTGTAGGACCACGCCGGGCAAGCCAAATCCATCCTCTCCTCCTGGCTCATGGATGGAGAAGAAGGTCGCAAAGCCACGGATACAGCTTCACTTGTGGAGCTAGATGATGGTGAGGCAGGTGAGCTATCGTTAGCCTCCGGCTCCGGCTGCCGCTTGCACGTCAACATACCAACGTTAGTGTTCGATTTCGAGGACGATGTATGACAAAAAAAAACCGGTCTAATTTTGTCTGTTTAGCCTTTACATCTCCTTGTTTCTCTCTGGTCCTTTCTCTTTTGAGCGCCGCTCTTGTGTTTTTGGTTTGCTGTACATTATAAATGCAAGCTATTCAATTTGTTATAATTCTGCCGATCTTGCTGCTGCTATAGCTGTGTAGTACATATAACTTTTGATGTTGAACGGTTCGCTCGTCACGCAAGTTATCACATGACATGAAAGGGAGCAAGGTCATTGGACAGACAAATTACAAATTAATTTAGGTTGCTAGGTTACTTTGAAGACTGCGTGAACCAGTTAATGCCATTGGGGCCCCAAAATAAAATATATATAAAAAAAAATGGCTGCACCGTCGATAGTTATGCCACTGGCTGAAGGCGATGAGGTGTAACTCAACAGAAACCTTTGACTTTCTTAATATAATCTCTCTCCTCTCCACTCATTTGTGCCATCAAAGAAAACACAGAGGACATTTTTCAGATTTATGAGAGACAACAACTTCTTAAGGAAGCTGTGTAAAGATTTAAAGAGGGTTATGCTTTACTAAATCTAAGAAGTGACATTTTGAAGGTCTGACCCTCCTGAAGGGTACATTTATCTTTCCAAAGGCGTCAACACTTTTTTTGCAGTCTCTGTGCTCTCTCTCTATCTCCAGTGCTGGTTCATTTCCTGAATGCTATCCTTTAAAGTTTTTACAACAAATTATTCCCTGTTCAAGTGGAATGACTACTTCAAAAACCTTTTTATTCCCCCAGACGGTCTAAAAAAGCCAACAAAAAACTATAGTAAGTGAAAACTACATAGAAAAGGCAGAATTAAATACAAAATAAAGTCAAAAGATCCACATTGCTTTTTTCATAGAATTGAGGCAAAAGAGCATTCCAAAAAAAGGTAATAACCAAATTGCCAAAGAATAAAGAAGAACATTGGTCTTCATTATTGTACAGTAATGATCATAAGTGAGTTACCACTACACAAGAAAAGCCTTAATAATAGGCTACAATAAATTGAAGCCCCAATGGCATCTTTGCTTGGGACTGCAACACTTAAAAACTTGTAGTGGAGTGGCAAGATGTTGAACACTCAAAAGCACAACTTGGAGCATGGGGGTGGGGGGTTATTTCCATCTCTTATGCCAAGCTCTACATCTGTGGTCTGGCCGGCATAACTTTGGTAAAAGTATGGAAGACCACTCTCGAGTAACTCAGGGGCAGGTTTCTGAAACTCCAAATCCGGGACTTATAAACCTACAGAAGCACTCTTAAACCTGCTAAAATCTGGAAAAAGATGAAAGGATCTGATCTGAAATTGTTTAAAGGAAATTGTCGATGTGTTTGATACCATCAAACGACTGAATCTACAAAGCAGGCTTTCAAAGCTTGATGACTGATACAGTTGACTGAAAATAGCAAAAAATGTTATGTAATGCTCTTTTCCCATGAGCAGCCAAAAAACAAACACTTACATCCATTGGACACAAACACACAAACAATAACAGTAATAAAATGGACTTGATAGGATGATGATGACGACGACGACGACCACGACAACGATGACGACGACGACGACGATGATGATGATGGGATGGAGAATATGTATTAAACAATCCAAATGTCTAAATCAGGAGCCGAGTAAATGTCGGGTAACTGATCCTAGTGTCAGAAAAAATAACATTAATGATATAGAATTTAATCAAATGCAGTTGGTTGTTTAAAGCTTTAAAACACCATGTGTCAGGATCTCGACACAAACTGATGAACCCAAATGCACGACCCAGAGACAAAGTCTTGAATGTAAAACATTTTTAATTTTAATTTCACAGATCAGGTAATCCCTCATAACAGCGTAGGTCCTGGAAATAACAAAAGGCGCTCACAAGCTTAAGTTTAAAAAAAAAAAAAAAAAAAAACCTGACATGAGTGAAAGCGATCCTTTCTGAGCTGGGGCTTGGCATTAGTGATGTTACGTATTGCGCCGAGGCTTCGGAGCGTGTGTCGAGTAATCCCCGAAGCTTTTTGTGAAGCATGTATCGAGGCTTGTATCGTTTTGGGCCAGTGACGTCATCGATGACAAACGAAGCCTCGCTGCCTGTCGATACCACGTGACTGCTTCACGAAGCGATTCAGATCGGTTGAACCGTTGAACCACAACGCTCATAATACCCATGGATGTATAATCAGAACCATATTCCCTCCTGTACCCGGCCCCGGTGACACGATGGAATCAAGAGAGCTCAGACCCTCACTTATAGAGGTCAGAACATGTCATAAGTATAACTAGATACAAGCATAAATAAATGTAGGAATAAAAACGTCAATACATACAGGAATACATATGTTGCAGTGTTGTCAGGGAGCTTTAGTGTGTGTGCTGTGGCTCAGCTGGAAAGCAGTTGACTCATGACCGCAGGGTCCCTGGTTCAACGACTGAACAATACGTATGTTTCGTTGTTTATAAAAGCTACAGCTAAATGAGATAATGTAGTTAATAAATGTATTCTTTGATATGGTTTAGCCTTTCTCAGGCTACAACATGGTTACGTTTATGAAGGAATGCAAATCCCTCTTTGCAATGTTTACCAGCCTCCTTAGGCTTTTTCAATCACAATCATTAACTGGAATAAATACAATATTGTTAACATGAAAATATTATTTAATGTTCGTTGTTTAGAGTTATTCTAAGGCTTTACTCATTGGGAACTCGGTATGAGATAGAGCACACTGTTGAGATGTCCAATCTGCCTGTTTTACACACTTTGACCAACAGGGGGGTTTGTGTTCAAATGAAGCCCATGATGAAGCCTCATGAGATCAACCCTTATGCGAACCAATTGGCTGGAAACCTTCAAAGCGTCATAAGGCTTCATCTCACCATCACTACTTGGCATGACTATTCGGAGAAACAAACAAGGCGAACTGCAGGACAGGGGAGAGACAGGACTATTTAAACATGAGGTGAGTGGGAACAGGTGGAAACAATCAGGGGCGGGCAGACACTGATGATGGTGGGAAAAACACACAAGGGGAGGAAGACACAGGGCCTGAAATTAAAGACAAGAGGTAAGTACAAAATAAAACAGGAAATGGAAAACGAGACATGACAATAAACACAGAGACTGACTAGAGATGAAGAACCTAAATAAACAGACATGACCAGACGTGAAAAAACATGAAAATGACAGACATAATACATAAACATAACTAACACATTTGATGAGACACAACACCTTGGGCAATGACATGATGGATAAAATGAAAGACCTGGAACAGAGCTGTGTGTTTTCAAGCTGCACAGAAACGCTGTGCTCTGTTTACTTGCACTCTGATGATTCCATTAATGTTCATTTAAGGGACAAATCAAAAGAGGAAATGGAATATTTTAGAAGGTTTAAAGCAGGGCACTTTTATCTGAACTGTGCTCATATGAATAAGTGATCAGGGAAAAGGTTATTTGTGTGTGCATGGGTTGAATCTCTAACACCAGACTCACATCCATTCCACAATAGTATCAATAATAGAACCCACTGTTTGTTTATATATAAATATGTTTTGGGTCATTCTACAGAAAAGGTGGAAGTGCTGTCACTTACTTTTGCAGACACCAAAATGACGTTGACCTAATACTCACATTCATTATATATGTTGAATAAATAGAGATTGTCTTTGCAATGGTACTAAATAAAAAATGGTTTTATATGTAAATTGCAATTTATTTAAAATGCCAAGTTCAAGGAACTGCCTTGTCACTTTGATCATACATGGAAGTGGAGCCTATAGCTTTAATTTAAAAGATTTTTTTTTCAATAAATAAATCTAATTTATATTTACATAACATTACAAGCATTAAATATAACACTGAAACGGTAAAAATTATTATTATTAATAATATCAATAACTGTCAGTCACCCAAAATTACGTAATTGGTGTTACTGCTACACAAAACGCTTTTATTTTTGAAATAATGTACTGTCTCTGAAGTGCCTCCTGTAACAAGAGATCATTTGAGACAGTGCAGTGGGCAAAGACATAAGGAAAGTCAGATACTTCTTACTTTGTTTGTTAAAGGTGTCATTTTATCTTCAAATTGTACGTGCATCTTTCAAGTCTGTCATTAGTGTTACTCATTGCATAGCCCTAGGGGTGAACATTTGAATGGGAAAATGTATTGTATTGAAGAGTTAAACGATTTTGATATTGACTGAAGCCACATTTTGTCTGACACATTGCAGCCATTTTGTTAAAATGGTAGTGTTTTCTCCAAATTGTCACTGGTGTTACTCTTCTTCCTGGTAACACGTAACACCAGTGACATTCCTATACAAATAAGCTTTGTATAAAGTATATAAATAATTAAAAAAATAAAAATACTTTAAACTGTACTTGTTGTGCATTCATCAAGTTAAGAGTTAGTTATTGCTATTTAACAGGTTTTAGATGTTTTTAGAAGGAATATATTTCAGCAGATTTGTATCACCCAGATTCCACCTTTTCTGTAGAATGACCCAATTAGCACATTGTGAGTCACTGGCCTTCTTTCAGTGAGCTATAGCAATCATCTGATCTGCAGGTGGCAGCAGGTTACAGCAGGTTTAATATGCATGAGATTTCACTACAATATTTCCAAGAACTAAGAAGAGATAAACAAAAATAACATGACTGTATCTCACACACCGAAAAAGAAAGGGCGGCAACTAATTGGCATAGTGTGGGCTGACTAATGTTATCTTTTTAAGAAATACCCAGGGGTGCTGCCTGTGATTAATGAATTCAATAATAAGAAAAGGACATCATCAGTGTTTTTATGAACATAGTTCTTGATGGTTTATATCTGATACATTCTAGTGCCTACACAAAGCTGCTAAAAGTAATACATATGTTATGACATCAAGGGTGAATCAGAGAAAAGCCTTTGTGCACCCTTCCCTTCTTCTTGTTATATTTAAGAACAGTACACTACCTGTCACTCCTTTCACTCTCACAGTTTTCGACAAAGACACATACAGTAGCAAGAAGCTGGCAGTCAATGTAATACAGTCAAAACTCCCTGTTGCCTTTCCCCTTCTCGGCATTTGCTAAACTGCCAGAGGACACATCAAGAGTTTAACACAGCCTGCAAAACTGTCTATGCCAAACCATTTGGCATTGTAAACTCTTCTACGTAAGTAATGGGCAATGCCTTATGGGCATTCTTAAAAACAATCTCTATCTCGTACGTTTCTCTCCACTCCATTTATTATTTCACTCTCTTTTCCCAATGTGTCATGTCGTCTCTCCTTCACCCCACAAAAGAGAAAGGAGGAAATCAAACTATTTGGAGGGTTAAAAATGTAATATTTCACCAAATCTGTACCTCCAGAACTGTATGCCAAGATAAGAAAGAGACAATGCACTTAATAGAATTGCAGGTCTTTCAACATAGCACTGTGCAAACCTGGGCTCTGCAAAAAGCTGCAGGCTGGTAATTAAAGTGGGTATCTAAAGAGCTATTAACCTCACCGTTTTTACTGTTACTTGCTAATATTAGAGCCTTTAATTGGTCTCCTTTGGGTGTTTCCATGGCCTAGTTCTGTCTGTTCCATAGAAAGAGAGGAAGCACTTTGTAGATAGCCAGGAAGAGAGCTACCATGTTAAATTATAAGCAAGCCTTTTAGGGGAGGGGAGCATGTCTTATGATGGGGATAATAATAGACTCACAGGGCTTTGTTTTTCTTTCGATTTATTTTGTACTGTACCTTGAAGATTCTTTTAAGTGGTAACTCTTGTATCAAAGTCACAGAGAGAAATCCATAAGAATATTTTTTGATAATCTAGGGATGCCAGTACTTTTCAGGCCTGCAGCAATCCTTTGGTTGTTGAATAGACTGTAACCTTGTAGCATCAGGTGTTTTCACATAGAGAGATTGCAAATGGGCTAGGATTGATCCTTTCTTTGAACTGCTCCACTTGCTAAACACTAGTTACCGATGTGTTTTATTGTCTAGCAGGCCAGACACAGCAGGTCTTCAAAGGAAGACGGTGCATCTGACAAATACAAATTATGAGAATGACACAGGCGATGGAATAGCAGGGTGTGTGAAGAGCCGATGAAAGGGGATAGCGAAAAGAAGAAGCAGGGCAGGGTGACTAGACCGTTGCTTCCATGATGCATTGCTTTGCCGCATCCCCTATGGTGCAGCTGTTTGTTATCTGTCAGAGTCCCAGCACTGTCCAACTGAAGGAAAGCAAGCAATGCTAAGCCTCCCTGTGCCCGACACTTATTAGGATTGAGCAATGGAAGCTGAATAGACCGCACAGCAGGTACATTTCAAAGTGATACAAATAAGCATTTAGGAGAAAGAGGGAGCTGTTATCGGCTGAAATGAAGAGAAGTAGTACTGAAGAATGCTGCTTTAAGGATAACTGTGCACAAACAGAAAAGCAGCGGGTGATTTACCACACTTTATGCCAAGTAGGACCACCTTCGCTCAGATTTATTAAATGCCCTAGTTTGTAAAAAGCATACAACTTGTTTTTAAAAGTTCATTTAATAGTTACAGTACATTTCTGTAATGAAAAAGAAAGGGCAATCTGTCTGAAAATAATGTGTTTGTTACCATGGCTATTGAAAGACTTACAGTATGCAATTTATTTCTGGAAATCACAATCACAGACCGTCCCGGGCACAAGAACCATTGGAACTACAATAGCCTCTGATTAGCAAGGCCAAATGCGAGATTCATTAATACAGAGTATGGATCTATACAACCTCCTGACCTGGCTTATTTAAGTATCCCATCCATGCCGCTGTTCATCTGGCTCAAGGGAAGAGAGGGAAAGGAGATGGCATATGTTAAACTTCGGACATTCATCTTTTTTACAGCGGAAGAGAGTTCATGAAGCAGCCCTCTCTCAGCCAGGACGTCAGATTTGATTACACAGCACTTTAACAGGGCTGCAGGCACAGATTGAATCAAGCATGTAATCATACTATAGCTCCTAACAACAAATGGAAATGCGTTCTGCGATCAATATGTATGTCATGAAATACGAATAATATAGCGCACTCTGCAACATTAGTTCTATGACCACCCTCTTATAGGCCTCTTATGACTTGGCTATACTGGCCCTGAGGTGTGAAACACAACGGCAAAACAAGTAGCACAATGGAAAAGTTAAAACACAACAGCATGGTGTGAGAATTAAACCGTTACCGTTACAATTGAATGCATCAACAAAAAGGAAGTACTGTAGTTGCCTTTTATCCGGTTTTGTGGCAAGTCCTGATCAACTGTCTTGTGAGTGTAGAAATCGCCAATATTATAATAGGCCTATAAAAAATGTTTTAAATAGGTCTGCGCAAGTTGTACATTTCATACAAAGATATATAAATCTACGTCATAAACAAAGTTCATTCAGACATTAAGCTGGAAAAACTGTCACACACCTAGCGTCATTTAGTTTGCTGCTAGCTTAATGCTAACAGCTGTACTTTTAGTACAGTAGCTGTGTTAGAAAAATAAAAACAAATGTTCCAGCAGTAATATTTGGGCAGATATGCAAGGGGAATATTCACTTCATTTTTTTATGACTGAATACACCTAAAGCTATTGGACAAGCTTATGTGTAACCTTGATGTCCAGTTCAATTAATTACTGTATGTTACCAGATGCTATGTTTTACTCTCTCCTAATGTTTCCTGACTCCTTTATAGAAGCAAGATAGAGGCGAATTGCACATTTGTGCCCAGTATTCCATGGAGTCTGACAAGAATCTGAACAAAAGGCCTATGCTATTATAAACAATTTTTTTATTAACAGCTCATTAATTACACTTCTCTCAGCACAGGGGTTTACGAGGCAGTATGTATAATGATACAAAAAACGTTGTTAGGAGAGCAGAGAGAGACTGAAGGAGTGTTGCGAGTGTCACTGGAAAACTGGAGGAAAATTGATAATGTTTCAGTGATGAATGATGGTGCCAGCACACCTGCGGATCCTGTTAAAGAGCAAGGAGAGGGCTGTTGATCTAAATCATTGATGGCCCGCACTGATGGCTCACGCTGAGGTCCTAGCTCGAACATGTTCTTAACACAGAGCACGTTTTCTATTAGAGCAGTCACTGAAACAAGGTGGGAGCAGGTGTGGGGCTATTTCCACTGCTGCAGCCAATGTAACAGTGACAAACAGAGACGATCTTTAGAGGACAAGGAGGGAAATGTGTTCTGTGGATTCAAGCGTTAAATCTCTAAGAAACACACCAAATCTTTTTCCTACTTTATAATGTTTGCATCCTGAAATATTGAATTCACTTGGTTTGTCATAACACATGTCTTAAAGGTTTCCTTGACAGAAAGGTGTATGTGTCAGTAGCCGATGTATTGGTTTGTATTCAAGTTGGAGTAGTGTGACAGTTAAGCAATGTGCTCTTTGCTTTCTTGCCAAGAGTTGTAGAAAATGCTGCCCCCACATCTATGTGTTTATTATAAAGCTGAAACCAGGAGATGGCTTGCTTAGCTTAGCATGATGCAAGTAGAAACGGCTAGTCTTGTACTGTACAAACATCTAAATTCTCAATAAGTTATACATTTATTGTTTATTCTGTACAGAAACGTAATTGTAAAAACTACAAGTGGCCGTTATACGAAGGATTGGTGTAACAGGTTAATGTAGAAGATCAAACAGGTGAGTTATATAATAAATTCAACCCCTACACTGTTACCCTGAAAGAGCAAATTAGCCATAAAGAATTAAAATGTTTTTGTACCAGGCTTTGAAAAATCTTGGTTTTGAGAGCGAGCCTCAAGTGGCCATTCAAGAACAACAGTTTTTAGCATACATGAGCTGGCTTTATTTTTCAGAACTGGAAGTAACCGCATGATTTCACCAGACAGTGCCTCATACCTTTATTATTGATTTGATTTGGTTTTTCGTTAAACTTTGGAACAGGAGCAGATATTATTAAAAGTATGAGAAAAACGGAAAGGTTTTCATAAACTTTATCGATCGCCACAATGGGAGGTTTTAAAAACGACTTAGATTGATTCCCTGTTATTTGCAGGGGGCAAGGTAATAGATGGACAGATAAATACCCAAACTGATGAATGTTATGATGGCGTTCAGAAAGTTGACATTCCTTTATTACTATGGTACATTTTGTACAGCAGCTAACACGGATGTTATTATCGGAACACTTGCATACTGTAAACACGCACTCATCTCTTCACTTACATAATTATATAAAACACTGTCATGACAGAACGCAGCTCTAGAGTGGCTTTTCAAATAAGGCCCTTATGGTAAGAGGAGTGCAAAACTCCACATACCGAAGTGGCACTTCTCTGGCCCTACATAATTATGGATTTTGACATTAAAACAAGGGCTACTTTAAGTCATCAAAATACAGTAGATCTGTGGCACTTCCAGCATTAAACCTTTGTTAGTAAATACTAATTTACTTTGCAAAGTTGAAGACAAAATAAAGTTTTTTACATTTAAACTTCCTCAGGGTGACGGATGCTGGATTTGCCTTTATCAAAACTGAATTTCTTTGACCTTTGATGGACTATGACCTCTCCGGGATGTTTCTCTTCTCAGTTCATGCTGGGATGGATAGATGGATGATTTATTTATTTCTTATACCCTGTTGTGCTTCTGGAGAGGAGAAAACTGAATTTTGAACAACCCAAGAAGACTCTTTTCCTGCTGCACCAGAGTGCGTGGGAAAGGAGCAGGAGGGTTTGCTCAGATATGTAACAAAAAAGCAGTCCTTTGACTTGGTCTCTGAGGATCAGTGTGGAAGAAGCCTCTTAATAAATCCTGTCTCCCATCCGCATAAATAAACAAACAAACAAAACAACTGTTTTGTATTCACTTTGAACCTCAAGGCACTTTCATTTATGTCAGGGGGATCTGGGTCGAGCTTAGTCAATTGTGCAGCGTCGAGTTTGGTGAATGATGTGGCTCTGAGAGAACGATTTTTCTAAATATACTCGAGGAACTTTACCAGTCTGTATGTACAGTATGTTCACCATACTGTGCTGCATTCTGAGTAGTATGTTTACTTGCTTGTTACTTGAGACTTCAGACAAATTTGTTCTAAGCTGTGAAAATAAAATAGTATGTCAACCCATTAAGACGTGAATCAGAGCTCATGGCAGTCACTGTAAATGCAGTTTTAGTATTTTCCCAGTATATTTGATGAAGATATGAGTCATAGACTTGTTGTAGGAAGTGGCAGCAGTCACTGTGACGTCACATACAGTATTGGTTTGTTGACTACAGTTTTGAAACCTTGAGCTTGGGGAACTGGATTTGTGTCTCTCAAACGGCTTTATTTAACAGCATGAAAACATGTAGGCTCTGCCAATACTGTTTCTCAAAAGAATGTTTTTAAAGATAGAGCCTCTAATATTTGGACCAGCCTGCATATCTTAAAGCTTAATTTAAGATTGTAAATTTGATGATTATTATATGATATGAAAGATAAATTGCAGGAAAAAGTTAATGAAAAGAAACAAGCATAGAACACAGCATATTAATTCTAAATTAATTAATGTCAAAATTCTCAGATTACACAGCATATATAACTAAAATAATTAAATAAAGACTTCATCAATATTAAAGTTGAACGCACACTAAATAGATAATGCAATAAGATTAATTAATGCCGTGTTGGTTTTTAACACCTCAATGTTAACCCTCTGAAGTCTAAGGGTATTTTCTCGATTTTTAGATGTTTTCTTAAATCACTTTTTAAATGTATTTCTTCTAACATGGCACCCCATGTGTTACATATCAAAATGTTCAGGACAATCTCTGGTATTGCTATATATGCAAATTACTCACCTTAGAGCACTGTTTGATGAGATAAGTAGCTCAAAAGCTTAACATTTGACATCCGATTTTCGGAAAATCTTCAAAACTTTTGTGAAAACACAAATTTACTCATGTGATTGAATTATTTTAGTGTTTTAGATTTGGTTACCAAAGTCTTAGGATCACAAAAGCAGTGAAATATTTGAATTACACTGTATATAAATGTGTTATTCATGTCTAAAATGAAAAAAATTAAATTCGAATTTTGAGTAAAATAGGTGTTTATCACTCTACTTTCACCACAGCAGGGACTGAGATACATTAGGACTGAATAATGACTTCATATTACATACCAAGGTTCATGTGATGTGTACAAATACAAATTGAGCTTTGCTTTTTTTTCAACCAACTATTTATATAAATATAAGAAACTGGAAAATCTAACTATTTACAATATTGAACATTAGAACTTTCAACCAACTATTCATTATAAATGTCAAGACAGTGTCAAGGTCTTTGTATGTCTTCCAAGACAGTGGGTCTGGCTGCTGCGAAGATGGGGGTGATGGTGCATGTGCTGCTGTGTAGGTGTGATGTACAAGTGCTATACGAGACCTCCACGAGACCTCCTTGCTGGCTGGGTTGAAGGTGATGGCTGTGGTGGAGCCTTTGTGCTGAGGTGTATCTTGACCTGGCAGCCGCAGATGGAGGTGGAGGCAGCTGTAGTGATGCTGGTCTGCTGGTCCTTGGTGGTGATGGCTCTGGTGAAGGCCCTTGAGCCACAGTAGATCTTGACCTGGGGGCCGGCACAGATGGATGTTCTGGCTGCTGGATAAACGCTGCCTGTGGGCCACTAGGCCCAGGCAGCTGTGAAACATCTCTGTAAAACAAATTAAAATGTAGGACAATAATTACAACTAATTTCATTGAAATAAAGTTCAAGTAAAATGTTGCTCAAGCACAAATAACAATGCACACATAAAAAGAAGGTTTGGGAGGTTAGAGAAGGAATCTCTCTCGATCTCTCTCTCTCACACACACACACACACACACACACACACACACACACACACACACACACACACACACACACACAGGTATTTCCAGTTACTTTACATTCAGTATAAAATCACAGACACACATATACATAGGCTACATCTGATTACAAAGTCTCATCTGTACAGGACGGTAAAATAATAACAGGCACACATAAATAAACCTATGACAAAGTCTCATCTGTACAGAACAGTATGATAAAATAATCGATGGCAAAAACATGTCAATGTAAATGTCTCCGTTGTGGGACGAATAAATGATTAATTTAATCATCTACACATGTAATCTCACTTTTACACACCAAAATAATGTTAACACAGAGTAAACGTTTGCTAATGGAGAGTCTATTTTGTCCAATAAAAAGTTCATGACTATCAATAAAAAATATATATCAATAAACCTATTGTTCATTTTCGCGGTATTCCCCACACATTGCCAGTACACTATTACTGTAATATTTACACTTACCCATGTCCAAATGGATCCTTGTTGTTGTCTTTGTATTCTTCTTCTTCAGAAGAGTTGAAGACTTCAGGTTCTGAGGCTCTATCTTCACTGCTGCTAGCGAAAAAAATCTCTAGCGAAGTCGGCTTACTGTAAAGTTTTTTTTAGCCATTTTCTCTGTCTCTCTCTCTCTCTCTCCTCACAGACGTAAACTGATGGGAGACACGTGGTTTATGTTTTGTTTACTTGGTGGGTAGGTCCTTAGTGATTTCTCGATGTCCATTGGTCATTTCAGACCATGATGGCTGCCGGCCGAGATTTCCTTGACGGACACACGAATCCACCAATCCCACACAGTGTAAAGTCAAGCTGCTTTGAGCGGCCATATTGGCTGCTGTGCCCTGGTTACAGTCTCACAGGAGATACCGCTGGAAAGCTACATTTCCAGCGATTCCGCGGATATCTGAATCATATTTCTACTCCTTATAATCGAAAATATATGATTAATTATGTAAAATTATGCACCGACTCCAGAGGGTTTTAACTTGACTAATGGGAGAGCCTATTAAGTAAAGCTGTGAATATTAAATACATTAAGTATGAATTATGTTATTAACAATTACAAACATGGTGTTCATAATCACACTGAGAGACAAAAACATTGACATCATGGTACTACATTATTCAACAATATCGAAAGATATTTAAAAATGATTTATCATCAGGAATTTAAACGTGGCTACCAATGAGAATTGCAGCCAACTTGGCATTAAATGCTACAAAACATATAAGAAATGTGTGTTTAAATAGAAGGAAACACACTAGATCCATCACTGCTTAAAATGGTGGATAGATAGACTAATGCAACTGTTTTGGGCCATGTGTGCGTTACAAGTCAGCAACGTCGGAAGTGGATTCATTTCAGCCGAAGACCTGGCATGACCCAGCAGGAGGAAACTCTTAGTGTCTGTATTGTTTTGAAAATGACTCTTAAGATGTGGCAACACTTTTAACTAAAACGTGCAAAGCAGACTGATGAGCAAATGGATGTTTTGATGTTCTGGTTATGTAAAACTGAAAAAGCTTTATTTTGACATACAGTCATGTGAAACACATTATTCGGATGCTGATTATCATAATGTTGTGACTTTATACAACAAGTCTAACTTGGACTGGCGGCAGTAAGACGTTTTAAGCCTTCAGCACTTAGACAGCCAAACTTAATACTGCTGATTGCTGAATAGAAAACATATTTTTCTTTTCTCCTGAACGCCATTGATGAATGACTTCTGTAATGGATCTGAATAAGGAATTGTAGTAGCCAATGAAGAAAATATGCTTGCATGGTCTTTTGTGAAATTAGCCTGAGAATGTTAATAATGAAAATGTATAAAATATAATTGTATAATTGACGTGTTACCCCTATGCCAGCGTCTCCTTGGTGAAAGAAATGTTGCGCTTTTCCGTGAAGATCTGGTGAACACAGAAGTGTAATGAGGTTTACAAAAATTCTTGCATTTCAGACGTGCACTTTTCTTCACTTCAAGAAAGGAGCTTCTACTGATATGTGGATTTAATTGGCTGTCATTTCATCAGTTTCTTGGATTCCTGGAGTTTAATGGCACACAACAGACACATCATGTAGCACCAGTTGTCTAGATAGACGATGGAAAATGAGCATATGACCATGAAATATTACATGAAAAACGATTTGAAATGGAAATTCAATGGTTCCAGCAGTAAGCGTTTATCTGCAGTTGAGTCATGAGGCAGTATAATATAGGCGAGCTGTGTGAATCATTAGTGACAGTGCACTGAGGTTAAGGAGACTGTCAGTCAAAGGAGACATGGAATAGTTAAGATGCATGCATACTGATGCGTTGCAGGTGGGTGGGCACCAAAGCGTGTGTGTGCATCTGCATTATGATTCAAGATTTAAATGGATAATTCACCTTGATGTTACGGAGGCAGTTTACAGTGATTCGCTACAGAGTTAACAATAATGTTCTAGTGATTAAAATTCCTACTGTAAAATGTTCTCTTAATGTGCACCCTCTACAGGGCGGTCTGAGTGCATCTTCAGGTCAGCGCCGCTCGATTTAACAAGGGTTTCTGTGTTTAGCTTGAGGACATTTCAGGAGGTTGGATAATTGCCATATTGGGGGCTTGAACTTAGTTTCTTTATTGAAGGACCTTGCTTGTCATTAAGCAACCACAATGTATAATGTTTCAAAATAAAAGTATCTACTTTAGGTACTCTCAACTTTAGACTTTATAGACAGCAGACTTCCTTTGATTTCATTTAATTGAAATTGATTTTATGATGTGTACTTAACATTGGGTGTCATCCTTGTTGTCAGTCAGTGTTGCCCAGGGAACCAAACAAAACTACTTAGCAAATATGCTTGTTAATGTTAATTATGATGTTAATCATTCAATAGTACAGTGGTAGCATCAGTTTTTAATCGTTATATTATGATGTATCTATTTTCCAGCAACATGTTACATAATATTGCTTCTACAACATCGCCAAGCTTTAATTATCGTTGTAGGGCATCAACTGGTTTATCGTTTATCATTAAAGTCCAAAGAGATTACATTAAATGCACCTTGAGCCAAATTCAAACTCACTCACAGCTGTTTATATAAAGTCAGAAAAATATCTCAAAAGAAGCCTCCTGGAAGTTTGAAAATCGAACTTCAAAATAAAAGCAAGAGTTAAAACGTGCAGGTGGATCTGAAATGGAAACATATTTATTATTTTGTATAGGAGAAAGACAAATGACTTCACAAATGAATGAACAAAAGCTGTTCAGTGATCTTTGTATGTTATAATATTTTTCAACATAAATATTTTTGTTGGCATTATCAAGGAAGGAAATCACATTGTTTTATATTGATGAGCATGTTAATGGCCATATCTACAACAGCTACCAAAAGTCATATTTAAATTCGATACCTGATTATTTTATCACTTAAATTGATTTAATGGGCCATTTAAAAATCCATGTTTATCCAATAAAAATGTGTAGTTTAATAATGTAGTGGAACAGATACTTAAATAAATCATAAGTTATGACAGCCCAAGAGGGATATTGTTTTTTATGTTTAAGATATAACAATTTAATTGTAACGTGATATGAATAAGAAAACAAGCCATTATATTACAATCAGCACATTTGCTATACATCTGATAAAGTAAGCATACACAATTTTAACAGCAGGCTACTTTTAATTTCTCAAGTCCAGCGGCGAGGATTTTATTTTGGGAGTGGTTTCCGGAAGTGTAGTAGGGTATTTTGGCTGACTTGAGGTTGCTCTCTGATGCTCCCGACTCCCGAGCCACAACCGCACGCAGCTGCTTTCATGTTCCAGCGCTCGAGACGCTACGACGGAGAGGGGTGCTTGCGCTGCTTGCTCCAGGGATTTCACCTCAGTTGGACTTGGTGAAATAAAACAAGAACTCGCAGTTTGTCTCCGAACATGACCACTTAGATTACTTATCATTGCAAGTTGTGGGCATTCAACTGCTCTCATGTTTGCAAGTGTTTTCTCCCGCACCGGTTTTAATGTGTTTCATGTGTTTGCGCTCAACAGTGAGGTAGACTTATTCGGAAAGATTTTACCGGACTGTCGGCGTGAGATTTATCCGGTGGATGCAGCTGTCGGGGTCGGTGTCTGAGCCCTGCAGGAGCAGCCTGTCATACTCATAGGGCAGCATGGTTTCTCTGGTGCTTCACAAGTGGATGAGGAATATTTCTCCGGAGATGCTGCTGTTGGTGCCGATTTTGTGGTTTTTACCTCTGACTGGAGCGGCTCCTTCTCTGACTAACGAGCAGCTGGACACTGGGGTGGTAAGTTATATTAAACACATATATATGTTTCACCTGACGTAAAAGGTACTCGGAACTTTAGCCACCTACTAGCAACAGTGAGTGAATGTAAGCTGTGTTTTTTCCTCTGTCTTCCTACTTGTGCTACTCTTGAACGTCCAGCGAAGAGCAAGTGTCTCCCAATACTTGCTCTGAATTTTAAAACCGCTCTGCAGTGCTTTGCAAAAGAAGAGTGGGGGTACACACGATGAAAAAAACACATGAAAAATCTAAATATGCTGGCAATTGCAACTTTACTTACCTGATCAGGAATCACTCAATTTTCATTGAAATGTCAATGTGTTGCCAAATGGCCTGTAGCCTTATAAATACATGTACAGTATGCAAAGGGTTGGCCTTTGGCTGTATCGAGCTTCTTTCACAGAAAGCTGATCTACATTTCCAGGACTGAATCAGATAATTGGAGCTCACTGGACAGGTTTAACCATGAGACATGATAGGTTATTTTATCAGTGAATTTTCTGTTTGGATCCCATACTGTAGTGTGGTGGAGCAGTGGGTTGGAGCTACACACGTCCACTGAAAGGGGAAGTACCTTGGATCAAGAGGCTATTCATTTAATAGCAGATAACCCCAAATAGTAAAATAACAGTGCATTTGATGTATTACCTCATATTTGTATATGGTTTGAATGAGTTATGCGATCCACACAGAATATAAATAGTCAATACATGTACCATCATCATCATCATCATAGTTTTACAGCATGCAGTCAAGACTTAGGTCTAATGAAGTGATATGTATTGAAGACCTTTAATCTAATACATTTTGCTGTACAAGTGAAATATGAGATTATTTTGTCAAACTTTCTTTAACAAAGTCTTACTTCTTGGTTCAAGCTGATTATCATCTTTGTATTTGAATCCCCATTTCCAGCTGCATTTTTTTTTTTCTATAATTTCACTCCCCCGGGCAACATCCGTTTTTTGTTGCTGCTCATCTCAATTTCTGTCCCTCTTTCTTTTAGCACTCAAACTCTCTGAAACCCACGCTTGGGGATTAAATATTACTTAACCACAACTAGAACAATCGCAGGGAAGTAGATCACTTCTTTACTTCTGTTTTGCTTCAAGTTTTCATCCCGTCTACTTTGAGGTGGTGTACTTTTTCCTTGTTAGCTTTATGATTTAGTTATGCGATTGTATCAGGGCCGGTCCTAGACATTTTGGTGGCCTAGGCGAGATTATGATTTGGTGATTATTTGATTTTTTTTTTTATATCTCCAGTTTTAAACGATATTTTTGGTTTCCTGTCCTATAGTATACATTGGAATGATTTCAAACCTGTTTTTATTTATCCTAATAATTATAAAGGTGTGCCTTGGAAATATCTGTTTACATAAATTGTGACCGAAACGTTTGAGACGCACTGAGATAACTTGGACTAAAGTGAACTATCTAAACCCTCAGTCCTTTACCTCACTGAGCTGTAGTTATCAGCCTCATTCCAACAACAATTCCCTCTCTCTCGCTCTCTCGCACTTTGGCTGTGAGCTGCGGCCGCCTGATAAGTCAACATCCCCCACTTTCATCTCTTACAGCGCCCATCGTACAGGGCAAATTAAAAGTGTAACCGGGGTGAAAAGGGTGTTACCTTGACTTAATTATGAATGTTGTTACATCATGGCTGAACATTTGGTTTTTTTCGCAACTACCAGCGCAGCCCCCCCCCCCCCCCAGATCTGGCGCCCTAAAGACCGGCCCTGGATTGTATGGATATCATTTTCGTGCGTAGGGAGATCAAGCTCATTTCAATGTAATCAAATACAGAATGTTGTTGATTGTTGCAAGTGACATAACATTACAACAGCAAACACAAAAGTTAACTTTTTCAATATTTTTCTATTAGTGTGAAACCCCGACTTATTGCTGAGGCAAATGCCAACAACCCTGACATCAGGACATGGTCTGTTGCACCTACACTCTGAATCAATCCTTTCTGTTTTTTTCAAAAGGTCAGGTTTGCCACACAAGGCAGGAATTTTTTGTCAAAACCTGTATACTTCTTCCTAGATGTGTAGCTTTTGCCACTAATGACCAATGCCTTGAAACAGGCCGTTACATGAACAGATTGCCTTCCTACCCTTGGATTTCTTGTCTTGTTGTCAACATAATTTTAAGCTATTAACTCTGAGCACCATTCCTAGTTTCCTGCTTTCCTGGATCATAATGGAAAGAAAATGACAGAATCAACTTGTTATTCTCTACCAAATTGAAGGTGCCTGTTTTCTTTTATGTAACTCTGAGGTTATTTATACTTTCTTTCTGTTCTCTTAGTCACACACATAACTTTGCATTCTTACACATTTTGAAAAAGTTTACATTAGCAAAGCAGATGAATGTGACGGAGTACTAGCATTAAGTATTAAAGTAAAAAAACACTAATTGGCAACTGATATCTTTCTTCGTAAATTGGATTTTACTATCAAATATTTAAAAAAAGATGATTTCCGAACCATTGTGAAGTCCTTAAATGCTCGTTAGCTGAATAAAGCTAGTTTTGTTAGAGTAATTCTTGCAGCAACTTTTCTTTCCCTGGGAATTGGGTGAACTTTGACACTACAAACACTGTGGTATCACTAAATGAAACCTCTATTTGACATTTCAGAGAAAATAATACTCTGTGTCTAGATAGAGCTCTATGATACACTCGGTCCAAAGCTGTGCTGAAGCCTCTGCAGTCTGGGGACAGTTACGGCCCGTCCACACAGCGGCGTGCGTTGAAGCTTGCCGGCGGGCGTGTCTGAAACTCGACCAACAACCAATCACATGAATCTCCCGCCCCTGACACTCAAGCAGTTGTCTGATTGGCTAGAGCTTGTACTGGCATATGATTCGATTGGCTGACGCTTCTGCCGAGGCTTCAAAAGTTGAACATTGCTCAACTTTTGCAGCGAGCCAAGTCAGCAAAGCTCTGCGTCGCTTCCCACAATGCAGTTCGGCGAAAAGTGACGTCACCCCATTCAAAGCGAATGGTGAAGCTTTCAACGCATGCCGCTGTGTGGACGGGCCGTTACTCTTGTGGTGTCTAGAATGCCCTGTCCCGCTTCAGCAAAAGAAAAGTAACACTGCCAGTGATGGATACAATCCTGGAAATGTCCATTTGTTTTCAGATTCTTGTTGTATAGCCTAATCGTGCCCCTTAGTAGAGGTCACAGTTGATGCTATAAAATTAATAATTTCCTGCATGTACTGTATAACCTCTTTGCGCAGCTTATTTCTGGACGCCTAAAGCCCAACAATTCCTCACTTTGGAGGTCAAATTAGCAGGTATAAACCTACAGTATATCATCTGCTAAAAGCCCCTGTGTGTAGGATTGGGTAGTCTTATTTTTTATTTATTTTTTTAAGAGAAAATGTCAAGTTTTGAAGACTCCATTGTTTCAAATGCAACCAAAACCAATCCCTTTATTCTTATATCAAACACTGATGGGTTTTATAAAGTTTCTTTCTTGTACAAGAAGAGCAGCTTTAGTGACAGTATGATTATTTGTCGAGGTGAAAGAAGACCTGCATTCCCCAGCACCGGAGCAACATTTCTCTCTGTGTCCACACACTTTGAGAAATGGGAGCATCTGAGAAGTTACTTGCTTTACTCTTAAAGTCCCCCCCCCCCCCTCTAAAAGGCAAAATGTAAGAACTTCTTGTGGCTGGATCCACAAAGACATGAAAGTGCCTTTCAAGTTTATCATTTTGAACCCAGCTTGACCACTTCTTAAGGGTAAGCAGGTGGAATGATCTTCGTATTGAGTCTGGAGTTTCAGGACGGGTCTTTCTATTTCCACCGTTGTTGGGTGCCAAAGAAATAGCAATAAAATACAGTGTTTTTCTGAAAGCTCCAGGGGGGGGTGTCATCCCGCCTGCTGTTTAGAGGCCACATGCGGCTCCTTTCCTCTGAAAAGCAAGGGGCAGTACAGAGTTCATAGCCGTACATTTTGCACTAAAATAAGTGATTCTTCCCTATGTTGAAAAGCCCTATTTGAGGGGAAACTTGGGTAAAGTCTTGGAAGAGGATAAGCCTGATTAATTGGGATAATCTAATTTAGACAAATACAGTCCAAAACAGAGATTTCCATGTTTGATGGCCAATAGCAAAGCAATTTAGTCAGACAATAATCTCACCGCTCTTACTTCATCATGAAAGACAGAGAGAGGATCAGAGTGGACGGCTCCGATGATGATCACTCGGCCGCTGATAGATTTCTTGTCACTGGGCTGCAGCAGAGGACGCACAGAGATCATCATTCTGCACTTTAATGGGACTGCTGTAGAGAACAGATGTGATCAAATGATTGTACACATCATTCTTGCTCTACAGGGGATATGCATGTGTGTGGGGCTGTGTGTGTGTCTGATGCTATTCATTCAAGACTTGAGACATCAAAAACAACCATTTTACCACTAAACAATCCACTACATTGTCTTTTATTTGAAAAGATATACATGAATCAAACAAACACATAGCCATTTTACCAGAGGTTAGATTCTTCTTGATGATGTTCAGCTTCCATAATACAATGCCTACACTTGTCAAAAACAGATAGTGATAAAAAGCATACAGTTACCAATTTGTTGCTATTTGATTGGTCATTAAGGTCATTCTTCATGCAAAAATGGCAGACATGCTTTTGGGCTGTAAAATTGAGATTTCCTGCTTTTGTCTGTTTCATAAGATATTATATTATAGTTTCTGACTGAAAAATAACACCTTTTTAAAGAAGTTCCTTTTAACTTTTAGTAACTGGGATGGATTTGTTCACCTTTCTCACATTTAATAGACCTACAAATAATAAGCAGATCATACAATAATGATAAAACACGAGAGAATATGGCTTAATGCAGCATGGTTTGATGTTGGTGAAACCAGACAGAGGATGAGGAGCTAAAGCTAAACCGTGAATAATCTTATACATTTGGAAGACTTTCTTGTTACAAGGATTTTTTGAATATGACAAAGGTGAAAACTACAGCTTCTCGTCTAACACTTGATTGTATAATGATCTCTATCTTTACTCATGTCCAGTCCCATTACACTTCATTCCAGTGATGCTCTCATCTCTTGGCATTTAGTTGTGATTTTAAAAGTTAAGTTTGGTGTGTGTTGTTGCAACCACCACATACTGAATCCTTGAGTAACTAAACTGCACACTCAAGCACAGATCTGAGGTATTACTTTTATAGCATTGCTGCTATCCAGGTTGATGTATCACTGCATGGAGTCAATTTGCAATTTCAGCCCTTGAGGGAACTGAGTCATAACAACTAAAATGTAATAGGCTGAATGTTTTTGCTCATCTTATTATGTTATGAATATCTTCTTCAATGAATCATAACCGCAAAGTTTCCCAAAGGAAGGATTCACATGAACATTTAGGGCTTCCCTTTTGATATGTGAGAGTGAGCTAAACAGATAAGCAGCCGATACATTACATAAATGACTGTGTGTGCGTCCACGTTTGGAATTAAAGAAGCTTGATCCCAAAAACCACAAGAATGTGCGATATCAACATTCTGAGTTCTTAAAAAGAAGATTGGAAATAAAAGCAACCGAAAACACCAAATCGTTTTTGCGGAACAGAATTAGATGCGGTTTTGAAAAGTCTGGTATGGAACAAAACCTTTTTTGCTTTATATTGATTCTATCCACAGGGTACCGTTTTGGGATCATTACCCCAAATTGCTCAATTTCTAGTGACTTTACTGACATAATTCAGACTTAATCTCCCATCCTTTTGGGTTATTTTGCATTGTTAGCAATTGCAAGGAAAGGCCTGTAAACTAATCCCTCTAATGGTGTTCCGTAATTAGGTCATTGGTTTTCTTAAGACAATTACTCAGAGCATTCTGCACCAAAATAAAATCCAAGCTTCAAAGAGGCTCATGAGAAAATATCCTCTCACGCTCTGCTGTTTGTATTCCAACCCTTCAAGTACCATTAATCCTCCACCCGACAATGGCTCAGGAATATTTAGTTTGGAACATTTTCATTTTTAATAATTCAGTTTTCTTCTGAAGGGTATAATAAGTATATCATTCCATTTCCAAGCCCCATTTCTTTTGGCCCGCCGACAGTACCACTACCCTCATTAGTATCGTGTTTGCCTGAAATTTGTATACTTTTCTCCAGCATTATATCTGGTCCCTTTACTCCCTCAGACTCTTTCCTTCCAGTTTTCTCCTGCACTTCACGTAGGAGGTATTTCTTTTTCTACCAGCACATCATGGTTCTTCTGATTACACCCAGAGGCCCATGGATAGAGAGAAGACACACAAAAAGAAGGAAATACAGTAATGGGAAAGTACATTGGGGGATTTTGGTGCTGAAATATGAGGAAGAAAAAAGGAAGCCGAAGAAGTTGTTGTTGATTTTGCTAAGTGGGTCAGGATATAGTGTAATGTTAAACCACATCTGTTTATAAAGCAAATCTGCTACTAAGTACACTCCTCAGCCTGAATCATAAGGACACTTTTAGCACCGCTGTCCCACTTCCATCAAGCTGTGTGACCTTCTGTCTGCAGAAATGCATCTTGGGACTCAGATTCAGGACGAGGAGATTATTTCAGGAACAATGCCATGTGGGAGAGGACTCACTTTAGTTGAGTACATTTCACTGCAAAGATTGACAGTGAGCGAATGTTGAGCATGTAATATACTGTACATCGCATTCTCCGCTTCTCGGTCCTTCACTGTGTTCCAAATCCAACATGTCACCACAGCCTTGTTAAAAGTTCTCCAGAGACATGAGCGTTTCTGAGAAGACTGTCAGCAATACTGAGGAGTTTATGATTTCCTCCGACTTCAACAAGGGTCTCAGGAGCACTGCAGTGGTTGCGTTAGACTTTTTCGCTGTCCGTCATATTGACAGGATCGTAACATTTCCGTCATAATCCATTATTACCCGTCATTTTATTTTTCATGTTTTAATGATGAGATGAGACATATTTAATATTTGTGTTTGGGTACTGAGCAGCAAATGTTCATTCATTCATTTTTTTTAATGATTCATACAGAACTTTTAAGGGCATGGAGAAAAAAAAAGATGAACAGAGACACCGACCGTGTGGTCACTTTTCATGTCAACACGAACATGAATGATTTATTTTTTCCTGCACTGACAGCAGAGGGGGGCAGAGGCCGCTAAAAACACCGCGACCATTGTGCCTAAACAGGCAAATATGAACAATGCCATCGTTTGAAACGAGACAATTACAATCAAAAATATGAACAAAACATTTACAAGAACAACTCAATTGACCTGCTGTAGCCTAGCATGAACGCTGATTTCTGCATCGTCGTGCACCCTCGGACAAATCCGTTACTCATCTTAGCTTTTCTACAGATGTCGCAGAACATTTTGCCATCTTCCCTCCTCAGCCACTTAAACTCTTGCTCCCACTGAACCCGGTACTCCCGCTTCAACTCCTTGCCACTTGCTTGCCCCTCTGCCGCTGGCTGAACGTTGTCAGTTTTAGTCTTACTGGCTTGTCCTTCATCCTCCACCGCATCAATCCCTCTTTTTTCACCTCGTTTATCCACACCATCACAATTACTGGGTTTCTTAAAAAAGCTTCGGACGATCAGCTTCCGTGACATTTTGCGATTGCTAAAGCCGGTTAAACAACGAGGTAATCAACGAGGTCAAAAACAAGACTAGACAATAGCTACTGCACACACTCGCCACCAACTGGACAGGGGTGTGAATGACTAAATAATAGTTACAGACTACAGTAGAGTACAGTAGATCGCCCTCAGTCTACCTGGCCACTAAGGATGTAATATAATGTGGGCCGCTGGTGGACATTTTGACGCTGTTCCGAGTTGTGTTCTAATCTGTCAAAATGACGGACTGCTTTCAGATTTTTCCGTCATTGTTAGAAAAAATCCATCATTGACGAAAAATATTCGGTTAACGCGACCTCTGGAGCATTGGCACCTTGTGGACTGACGCGTGGCAGCTGCTAGGATCAGCTTGATGCCTTTAGACTAATGACAACACATCAGTTTACAGATAAACAGCATGGAATCAGATTTACAATTTATTGTCAAAGCATTTAATATATTCATTGCTATCGGGATGTTAAGAGCATTCATTCCATTGAATATAACAAAAAGTGTTTCTGAAATAAATGTTGTAAATGACCTGTAAGACCTATGGACAAATACTCTCAACTTTAAATTGACGTAAAACAGTTTGAGACCTGAAAAACATCAGAAGTCAACAACAAAGGTCAGATGTATGAAGGACGAGTACACAAACAAAACATGTACCTAAAGTCTTGCTTTTAAAAATAGCTTTTTGCTATCAGGTCTTTGTGTATACTACTTATTTTATTGTTTTTGTGACTCTAATTTGAGTCCGCCAGAGACCAAATCATTTTCCTTTTCATTATTGATGATGTTGAACGAGATACAGAATTATCTACTGATAGTTTACAATTGTATAATGTAATGGATTAATGAATTCATGACATGCTGGACCTATTTCGATAATGCAAGCAAACAACAGGCAATTCATAAAGAAAGTGTAAGACCACTATTAGAGGGGAAAAATCAAAGCGCAACATTGATCCATTGACTGTCTGCGGCATAAACACAGAGTTCAATCAAACATGTGTGGTTATTTAGTAGCAGCCTGTTGTTTTCTGCATGCGATTTAATCAAAGTAAACAGTCATGCGTAATGGCACTGCGGCACAATTAGAGGTTGCAGATTCACCACGTCTGTCACGCTGGCTTCAGAAGGCTGCAGGGATTTAATGAACTGAAGAAGAAGGTTGTAAAATGGTTCATATGAACTTAGACGTAAATGCTAAACAAACATTATTGCATTAACCCCATTTAAAAGTCTTAATTTTTGTATTCAAATGCATCTACTTGTTTTTTGTTGTTTAATGAAAATTGATTGATTACACTTGCACTTACTATGCATTATTTTGGTATTTCTTACTATTAGCGATGCTCCGATCGGGAATTTTGGGTCCGATCATAGGGTGGGTGGGGGCTATGGGGATCTTCCATTTAAAGTGATGTTTAAAACTCAGTTAATGGGGCTCATTTTTATATTGCTTCAGTTTATAATCGTAACGGATCGAAAAGTTCAGATACATTTTTCAATACATGATGCACTTCCACAAACAACATAATTATTACATTCAAATGAAGTACATTATTCAAGTTTACATTAACTTTGGATAATAACACGGGAGAAATGAGCGGAAGCGCTCTCTTTTCCTCTCTCTCTCTCTCCTGACAGCCCGTCCCTATCCGTCTCATGCAGCTCACTGATCCAGTAATGAGTGACCCGACAGTGAAGAATAAATATATTTATATCTAGTTTAGCTTGTTCCAGAGGTAGATAAAATAGCTAAGTGTGTTCGGTCTAACTCTTAGTGTGTGTTTTGCTCCGCTCACCGGTCCGTCACAGCGGGCGGACCTGCAGGATTTCTGCTCCACACAGAGCTGTCTTTTTCGAACACCTTAAAATACTGCCAGACCGGTGAAGCCATTTTGGTGAGCTTGTTTTGCCGCGCACAGAGAAAAGTGTCATGTATTTTACGTCATGTGATCGGCTCTCCCGATCGGCCTTTAAGGCCGCTACACACAACTAGGGCTGCAACAAACGACTGGCCTTTTATTGTGACCAGCCTAAGGCACACCTGTGCAATAATCATGCTGTCTAATCAGCATCTTGATATGCCACAACTGTGAGGTGGGATGGATTATCTCGGCAAAGGAGAAGTGCTCATTATCACAGATTTTTTTCAGATTTGTGAACAATATGTGAGAGAAATGGTTATTTTGTGTATATAGAAAATGTTTTAGATCTTTGAGTTCATCTCATGAAAAATGGGAGCAAAAACAAAAGTGTTGCATTTATATTTTTATTCAGTGTAATTTGCTCTTGTTGACACAATTACCTAATTTTCAACAGATATAGAAAGCTGTCGCATCCCTGCAACATCTGAGACCCAATTTCTACAGAAATAACTCTTTACGCTGCTTCATTCCAATGAACCTGTGTGCTCTGCTCACCAAAATACCACACATAAGAGAACATATTAAGGTCAGGTCTAGGGCTGCAATGAAAATAGGGCATTATGGGTGTTACATCTAGCCACCGCCATACAGAGGGAGTGCTGCTCTGGCACAGATTGAGGACTTGGCTAATGCTATTCTGTGGAACTGTGCTTCATTGAAGATGGAGTAGCACTTAGAGGCTTTGTATATGCAAACAGTCAATTTGAAGACTTGTACATCCATCTATGGCCAACTCTTGGAGTGCAAATCAGGCATGCGCTCAGTTTCACAATGAGTGAGATTAATGGCTTTATAAACCTTACCACAATAATGTGTGTTTGTGTGCAAAACAATAAGAAAATGCACACAAAGGATAGAGTGGCGCAGGAATTAGTCCTATTCTCAGCATTTCATGACTTCCAGGTTCCCTTCACTCAAAGTCAATGTTTTCTTGAATGCTTGCAATTAGGTCTGTAGTTAACACAAGCCTACGAGATTTTCAGGTTCTGCTCTACAACGTAAAATATGTCGGTTATCACTCCTGAATGTCTGAAGCTTTTACGTGTCTGAAAAACGGGTTAGTAATACATGACTAAATAAAACCATTACATATTATTGCCAATATTGGCCAACACAAGACCGCCTTTAGCTTAGCGGTGGTGACGTAAAGTATTGCGACTGTGATATAGTTTGTTTACCGCATTACGTTGCGTGTGTTTGCAACAAATCTTATTTTCTGTTAAATCAAATGGAAAAAAAATCCCATTGATACTTTTTTTCCCCCCTCAGATGTATATGATTTCCTCTCTCTTTGACTGGTTTCATGAATTACTGTAACTGTGGGTTAGAACCAAGCTGGCTTTCTCTCAGACTCCCCATGTAGAAAACCCCAAATCAACTCCATGTGGCGGTCCAATTTTAACCGATACATGTCGTCCCCTTCTAGTTTGGTTTCCGAAGCTATTCAAAGGACTGAACCGATCTTGTAATTATCGTGGTTTCTTCGAGCATGTTAAAGTAAAACAATTAAATCCAGAGAGCTGCCAACTGAGCTCCAGGAAACCACCAAGCAACAACAAAGCTCCTCTGAAGTTAGCCTTTTGAAACTGGCAGAACTGTAATAAATACATAAAGATGCATAAGAATTTTGATCCTGACACTGGAAAAAGTGTTATTTCGTATTATGTTTTACATCAAATAGGACACAATTTGTGCACAAAAACGAGGGGGGAATTAAACACGTTCCGAGCGAGCACTTGCTTTGGATTCTAATATGAAATGCACTCTATATATTTAAGTAAACTGAACAAAGAGAGACAAATTGCGTTAAGGAAGTGCTGCGTGTTAGGCCAATTTCTGAGAGTACTGCCTTATTAGACTTATGATAAAAGCTTGGATGCAATAAGCATTAAGGCATACAAATCTTACTTTGCTACGGAGAACAAAACACATTGTCTCGCCGCACAATACACAGCTCCATTCATTTGGAGAGTGACTGTTCCATCCAAGACTGTATCTTGAGGTGGCCATTAACTCCGCAATTATTCATTGCCTAATTAGGGATTTGCAGAGTTTTTTTCTCTCTCAAGCCCATGGGAGACAAACAAAAAAGAGTTATTTCACAGTGTGCATCTCCCTAAGTGACAATTAAACTAATTACATATCCTCTGCAAAAGAACAAGTTATTTCATGATCAGACTGTTTTTCTAATTACTGTAAACTCGAATGTGAATAAAGTAGAAATAAGATCATGGTTGAAGAGCAGAAGATATTTGGAGGGGGTAGCAAGGAAAGTCATAGCTTAAGCAAAACACATTCCCATTTGACCTTGATCAATTGTCATTACATTGGTTCAAACTCTGGAATGAAATGGTTGAACAGGAAGCGATGTCAGAGTGCTGGAAATGCTCGAAGAATTTGAATAAACTTGGTTGAGCAGCGTCTTAGTTTACCCTAAAATGTGGACCCCATTCAAGTTTTTGGATTGTGGTAATACTTTTAACATTAAAATATATTGTGTATAACTCTGACCCTATGTTATAATTATGTAAATATATTTTATGTCCCAATATAATTTCCCTATAAAGGACTTTAGAAAACTACAGCTAGTTCAGAATTAAGTCTAAACTAAAACAAGGAACATGTATGACATAATACTCTAAAGGTCATATTTCTAGGAAATGTAATGGCTATGTCAATGTGATTCTTTTATGATTGATTAGTGCAGAAAAACTCCATTTGTATTCAAAGTCCCGCCCAAGCTGCTTAGCAACCAGCAGAGCACTCTTTTCAGTCTGTCCCTTTTTATTTTTAATACACTTTAAGGAAGTCACGTTGAACTGATATAATGTAATGAATGTCATTTTAATTAGGGACAGCCATTGATCTTGTTTGGTTTAATTAACGTATCCTGATAAGTGTTCAGTGGTGCTTCCAACGACGTTAATCTTACTGACAAAAACATCAGCTTTGTGAATATGGTACCATTCAGCTTATAATACAATAAACTATCCATATAAATCAACACTTCCTTGTTATTTATTTTGCATTATTTTTATATAGTCTGACAGAACACATTCAGAGACTATTTACACTGCTCTGGTTTCTCATACTGATTGGTTTTGACTGAACTCAAACTCGGCATCAGAGCAGAGTATACAGACGTTGCTTTCTGGCTGAGTCTGAGCTGTCATTTTGGATTTTCCAGCTATCCAAATAGACACTTTTTGGATTTTACAAATTGACTGGAAACACAAGCTGGATAAGAGCCATGTGGTAAACAAACTGGGTCATGGAACTGTCAAATAATCCAGCAATACAACTAATATTCACAATAACACATTACCACTTGAAGCTAGAGAGCCCCGAAGCAAGTGTCAAAGCTCACTTTTTGTCTGAATATTCACGCTGTTGAAGAATATACTAACTTCCCCACCTTACCCACAAACCGGATGAGTTGGCTTTTGCATCCAATTGCAGCACAGTGAATTGTTATCTAATCTTAGATAGAAGAGATTAACATAATATATGCAGAGACAAACATCTGAGCATTTGAGCCAGGCGATTGCGGCGTATTGATTGAATTTGTGATGCTGACATTTATTAGAACTTGTAGATGCAAACCTGACCCTCGGATCTGACGGTCTGTATTCCACGGTTGCCTCAACACCCACGTTCATTATTTCGGTCACAGTGTTGTTGCTACACTCAACGTGGCTTGTGCAGCTCTATTCAGAGGGAGTGCAGAGCAGAGTGTCTGCACAATTGATGAGATGTAAGCTTTTCCTTAGCATATGTAGGAGTGTTGTATCCTGAGAGATTTGAATGATTTTTTTTTTTTTTAAGGTTTTTGCTCTGAATGCAGGATCAGGCAGCAGCGTTTCCGCCAGGGGGGCGTCTTGCCGTCAATTTGCAGTGGCGCCAGCAGGGGGGGGCCAGGGGGGCCATGGCCACCCTGATATATGTGTTGGCCCCCCACTGTGCCCCCCACCACACACACCGCCTCGCCAGTCACGTATGCTAGTAGTTTATCTGATATTTAACAACAAATACACAGCCAGCGAGTCGCTTGATTTGAGCTTCCAACGCTCATACTGCAGCCCCTCCCTCTCCCTCTGCTACCATGGTAACACTCTGATACTCGCACGCACGACTCTGATACTTACTTGCTTGCACCACTCTGATACTCGCACAGACAGCAGCAGGTTGCAGCAAAATGTTTCTTTCTACTGACTGGACTGGAGTTGACAAAAATCCACCAGACTTCTAGAAGGTAAGTCGTATATATGTTAGTTTCCTGTTAAGCCCCACAACACTTTAGGCTTTAGTGTGTTAGCTTTAGGTAGCAAAAAACGGAGATATGCTTACCTTTAGCTGTTATTCTGATCAAAAATTGTGTTCAATGGCATTAAAACGAGAAAAACGCTGGAAGACCTGGAAAACAGGCTCGGGGCTCAGTAAAGGCTGGCTTGACTTCAGGTATAATTAGTCTGTAAACACACTTTGGCGGCTATCCTAGTTAGCGTTAGTTGAGCTTGCTAAGCTAATGTTAGCTGATGTCGGTATGCTGGGCTGGTGTAATGCGTAGGCTACAGGTATCATAGAGCCAAACATTTCAAGTGCTACTCAACTGGCTATAGATAAGCCAGTCCTTTATTAGTATATAAGTGCCTTGTTAGTAATTCTATCGCTCGAAGTGGAGTCGAAAGAGATGAGTTTTCAGTCTGCGCCGGAAGATGTGCAGGCTTTCTGCTGTCCTGATGTCAATAGGGAGCTCATTCCACCATTTTGGAGCCAGGATAGCAAACCCACGTGTTTTTGCAGATGGGAACTTTGGTCCGCCTCGCAGCGAGGGTGCAGCGAGTCGTTTGGCTGATGCAGAGCGTAGTGCACGCGCTGGGGTGTACAGTTTAACCATGTCCTGGATGTAGGAAGGGCCAGATACATTTGCAGCATGGTATGCAAGTACCAGTGTCTTGAAGTGGATTCTAGCAGTTACCGGGAGCCAGTAAAGGGAGCGGAGGAGCGGAGTGGTGTGGGAACATTTTGGAAGGTTGAAGACCAGACGAGCCGCTGCATTCTGGATGAGCTGCAGAGGTCGGATGGCACATGCAGCTAGACCAGCCAGGAGGGAGTTGCAGTAGTCTAGTGTATGCTTGAAGCTATTCTCCGCATCAAAATGAATGCATTGCACTTTTTAAATATAATTGTAATGCATATAACATTTGAATAAAGATGCTTTTTTTACATCACTGCGGAACCAGCTACTCTTCCTAACTGTTCTGGCGTAAAGCTCCTGTATTGTTGGAAGTACTGCAGAAGTAAACTAAACCCTGTGGCTTCGCAAACTCCGTTAGACTTCTTAGACTTCTAGGTTTCTCCACACTCCTATCTACCGCTCTTATCAGATTGTGTCAGTGTGATAAAAACATTTTCATTATATTCCATGACTGTCGGGCTTTCTCTCTCCTTTATCTGATGATAGGAAACGGATCTGTAATGGTATTTCTCTCAAACCATTACTCATGCATGTATTGTGGTTGTTGATCGGCAGGTTGGTTATGTAGGTTTCATGTTGAATTTGTGTTTGTCTTCTCTGTTTTGGTTGATCTAGTATATTTATTCATGTTATAGCTTGGCAGCCTTTTACAAAGAAAAAGCAGGGATCTTTCTCCAATACAATCGATTGTATAAGTGCCAAGTTTTGCAAGTAAAATAATATATCATAGTTTGTTGTTTATACTAGAGATGACAATTTCAAAGACATATCTAATTACAATAATAAAGTTAGTAACAATTCTAATGGGAATGACCATGTTCGCATCATTACTATAATTTTCATTTAATAATATGTATATGATCATTGTGTAATTTGTACCAAGCGAGGAAATTGTCTTCAGTCTGTAGAATGATTTGTTGGATAGGACATCTCAGCAGTAATCCAGAAAGATCTTTGACACACTTTGCATTTCAAATATTGTGTTTTTATTCTGAATAGTTCTTCAGCCCTTGTGATTTTTACTATTACACCCTAAAAAACAAGACCATTGGTTACTTAATAAAAATGAAGTAACAAAGTGACAATTAATATAATTAGTATTTAATTTCAACGACTTTGATTAAAAATGATTGAATAAATTGACTACATTTAAACAAGAAAAATAAGTACAACTTAACTAATAGTGGGCCAAATGTTTAGTTAAACAGGCAACATATTTAGTTAATCCAAATCAATTTCACAAGGAAATTTGGTTATTATTGTATAGTACAAATTGTTTACTAATTAACTAGATCTACTGAATATCTGGCTGAAAATGATTTGGATTTACTAGATAAAATAAGGTATAACATCCAAACTTCCAAGGATTATTTATGATTCCTTTATAAACTGTGTAACCATGTGATGCGACAAAAACGTTATCATTCTGGAGCAGGTAGTTCCTAAGGGGTTGCACACCTCAAAGTCATCAACATAAAGAATAATCGAGAGTCTTGTTTCTTCATCAGCATAGAAGTCATTTAGTTGGAAAAGTTTGCCATCAAAAACGGACTTAATATATCCAGTGTTATTTGAATGTCTGGATAAGATTCTCTCTGCAATGTCTTTATTATTCAAGACTTCCTGCAAGGTCTTGAAAATAGGCACATATTGAAAGCTCTTCTTCTTTTGAGAATCAAGAATGTATTCAACAGGATCAACACACTTAAAATGCTCCTAATAGCTTCTTCTCTTAGAAGCTGTACCAAGAGGCCCACCGGGTCCAAGTGCTGTAGTGATGGGATGCAAGTTGCACAACTGTTCTGCTAAGTCAGTTATGATGGGCTGGTCAACATTACACTTATAAATCCTCAATGTTCAATCAACTACGTTTCTAACAGCGGCAACAGAGGCTGAGGATGAAATGAAGTGGAGATCTTCCACCAAGGCATCAATACACCTCACTGAGGCATTATAGATGCTTTCCAACTTCAGCAGTAGTATGCCAATTCTTTGAAGAACCAAGTCTGATGCACTTTCCTGATCAGAATCTAGATTAGTGCCCTCACCAACCTCTGGTAATTCAGGTTGGTCAACAGTCTGATTACGGTGACGAGCATACACTTCTTGCTTAAAATCACTCAAACAATATGATGTGTGTCTTCTGCTTTTGTGCTTCAAAACTGTATTGTATACATTTGTCCTAAAGTTGCATCCCTCAAATAGACAAAAGACAGTTTCGTGACTCTTCAGATGGTTTCCAATATGCTGAAAGTATTCCTTCTCCGTAGAACAACAAGCATGGCATACTAAACACTTGAAAGCATGGATGATTCCTTGCTGTTGACTTTCTTCAGTTGGATGGTATTTGGACAAATGTGTACGAAGTGCACCCTGCGTTTTAAATGTGCAACTTTCATAAAGATATGGCTGTGATTGCCCACGACCAAATGTTGCGTGTTGTAGTCTGTAATCTTGAGTAGATTCCCCTTTGTGTCAGACAAAGTCTTGCAGATCTTACACTGCCAGGTAATACAAACAAGCCTATTTCACTTGGTTATTCAATTAACCTCCCTTATGGATTTAATAATTACACATTGACATGACTGAGACAAGACACTTTTCATTTTTGTAAATATTGAGCATAAATCTTAACATAAAGTTTGTTTTAGACATTTAAAAACACAATATTTATTCACAATAAACGTTTTGTCGTGTTACATTACATAAAGAAATGTACATATCTACATGTAAATATCAACCTATAACAATATATGTAAATGACAATTAGGCTATGTTAAAGTATGTACAAACCATGTGTAATATTAGCTTACTTATATGTATATCTCTGAGAAATAATGTATAAGTAGTAGGGCTGTACCCGAATATTCGAATATTCGAATATTCGTTCGTTGGCCAACTATTCGGGTTTCAATTTCATTATTCGGATATTCGTTTTTTAATTTTTTTTCCCCTAAATAAATGTATGCTATCAATAAAGGCGAATTTCCATATTCTTATACTATATTTATACTTTTGAATTGCACTGTTAAAATGCGGAAATATATACAATCTCAGCCTGTGCTCCTGACATCGCGTTCACTCACAGTCACGAACGCAAACGGCACGCTTCTCCTTGCTTCACCTCGCTTCACACACCTGCACACAAAATGCCGAAGACTCCAGCTGTGTGGGACCATTTTAAATTGGGTTAAATGCAGAGGACACATTTAGTTTTAATGTATGCGAGTACTGAGACAATAAATAAATATAAATCGTAATAGTATGCTCCAGGGGTCGGCAACCTTTTTGATATGAAGTGCCATTCAATTATTATTTTATCAGCATGCCGACGCTCGTGAACTGTCAACAGGAGGGCGGGGGGAGGCTCGCTGCGGGGAAGCAGTGTGTAGACCTGTCAGCGCAACTTACATTATAGGGATGCTCCGATCGGATCGAGTGGGCGGGGCCTATGGGGATCTTCCATTTAAAGTTATGTTTAAAACTCAGTTAATGGGGCTCATTCACTGGAGCTTCCACAAACAACAACCAACATAATTATTACATTCAAATTAAGTACATTATTCAAGTTTACATTAACTTTGGATAATAGCACGGGAGAAATGAGCGGAAGCGCTCTCTTTTCCTCTCTACCCCCTTCTCTCCCCCTCTCTCTCTCTCTCCTGACAGCCCGTCGGTATCTCATGCAGCTCACTGATCCAGTAATGAATGACCCGACAGTGAAGAATACATATATTTATAACTAGTTTAGCTTGTTCCAGAGGTAGATAACATAGCTAAGTGTGTTAGGTCTAACTCTTGTGTGTTGCTCCGCTCACCGGTCCGTCACAGCGGGTGGAGCTGCAGGATTTCTGCTTCACACACGTTGCATACCGCTATTTTATTGTCATATTCGGACACTTTAAAATACTGCCAGACCGGTGAAGCCATTTTGGAGAGCTTGTTTGCCGTGCACAGAGAAAAGTGTCATGTATTTTACGTCATGCGATCGGCTCTCGCGATCGGCATTTTTAGAGAGCACCGGCCGATCGATCGGAGCATCACTAACTTACATGATGCCGAATTTAACACATTTAAATAATTGGTTATAACAGCATAATAATAATAATAATAATAAGGACGATCGTCCGTTCTGTGATTCTCCAGAGCACACGTGGCCAGTCCCTTTGTAGCATATTATTTTGATGAGAGATGATCAGATCGCCACTGGGCTTTCAACTAAAGACACAGCCACGCAAAAACTGCAGCATTTGTACAGCTCCTTATGGGTAGGCTACTGCAGTTAGTGAAGTGCTTTCCTCTCCGTGGTGAAACGATCAGCACCACGGAGGAAAGCCGCAGAAAGTCACCTGGAGTTAAAGATCGGGGCTGCGCTGCGTGCATGGCTTCCTTCTGCAGGTAACGGGAGAAGAGCTCTGGCGGCGGTCTCGTTCAGGATCCGAATATACAATTAAAATATTTTCCACACTTATTCCTAGTGTGCCACTGGTTACGGTGCCGCGTGCCAGTGGTGGCACGCGTGCCAGGGGTTGCTGACCCCTGGTATGCTCTTTCTGCGCTTCTGCTTAACAGTGTGTTGTCAGGTGTCTCGGAGCGTGTTATGAAAAAAAAATCTCCGCACCGAATATTCGAATATTCGCTGCTGATTACTACCGAATATCCGGAGCCCGAGAAATGGTATTCGGGACAGCCCTAATAAGTAGTTATATGTTTGCTGCTAAACTCAAATTAAGGTTTGCACAACAGGTTTTGAAAATCAATGATGATCAAAGCTCGAGTAAATGTGCTTTTTAACAAACAAAAGTTGATAGAAATACTGTAATAACCACATTTTGTATTGCAAAACAAACTGTGCAAAAACATTTACTTGAAATGTTGTATCATGGCATGCAAGTGTGAAACATACCTTTGATAATACTCCACGATCCTTCATGCACCTGAAACGAAATTCATATTACCTTTTTAATTCCATTGGATGAAGTCGCATTTAACAAACACATAACTTTAAAATCTTAGAAGTTGCTAAACAAACACTTGTATTACAACAAATGCATTTAATAAAAGACGGACTTTTATTAAAAAAAGTGTGGGGAAATTGTTTCTCTGCATTTGACCCATCCTAATTTAATGGATGCACAAGTGCACTTGGTCTTGCCGGGACTTGAACTGGTGACCTTGCAGTTGCCAGGCCAACTCCCTAAGGACTTCGCCACCACCGCCCATTTATCATGCACATTTGTTACACCACATGTTTCAAACATGTGATCTTTCTCGTTTAAAAGTTAAACAAGTGAGCATGAGGTTTCCGTAGCAAGTAATTACTGGTGATATAATAAATAAGTTGTTAAAGGATAATTGCTATCTTTTCTTTCTTAATATTAAAATGACCATTTTAATACCACTACATTTCCATACTACAAAAATCAATGCGAACCACAGAAAACCAACATCAGCCGTTAGCTGTTAGCACTCAGAGCCACAGCTCCTCATATCTGTTCAGAAACTAGACAAAAGTTAAACTAGTCCAAACCACAGACTGTCTGTGTCATGGCGAATACAGTCGCTGCTTTATTAATGTCTGTATAGGCCGTTGTTGTGAGTGTGGACTGTCGGCGCACACACGGTGTTAGCTTAGCTTACTCCATTAAGAAACACGCATTTTAAAAAGGTGTTTGGCCTGCCGTCTTATTGCAGACTTGTCTAAGCATTAATTCATGGTTTTTATTAACCGGTATCAGTATATTGTTACTTCCGCATCATTTTGAAACGTGTATTACAATTAAATCACGGTAAAATATGTTCATTTTGTTGTAGTTGTAGCCCCCTTGCCCAGCAAGACACGGCACGCTTAAACCGCGCAGGAGGAACTGCGCCATAACTGTTAGCGCCGGTATTATGCCATTTTAGTGACTGAATCCCTAATGCTAACATTAGCTACATTTGAAAAGTTGGTTTAGCCTATATGCTACTTAGCAATGCACACGCAAATAGTGCCTCAGTGAATTTGGTATAACAGTCAACACAAACATTATTGTCACATAGTACCGACCTTTTTTCTCCTTGCAATGCTTTTAGTCGAGACAAAGACAACACAGACTGACTGTATCCCTAATGCTAACGTTAGCTACATTTGAAAAGTTAGTTTAGCCACGCACATCCAGTAAAGTTGGCATGGTAACTTAGAGTAACACAAAACGATGTTCAACTGCAACAGCAACGTAATTTAAAAAAACGTGTGTTAATTAACAACAATAAAGCAGGTCTTACCTTTGGTAAACTGGCAGTCTCGAAGTGAAGTGTGGCAGACGCACGATGAACATGACCATGTGCCGCAAAATGCCTGGGCGGAAATATAAAGGCAGTGGAACTGACAACCTCCCAATGAGTAAAATGTATCAATATTTTGCATTTTTGACGCTACTAAAAATATACCATTCATTTCTACTCGGTAATCCACAGCTGAATTTATTGAGGCAAAACTAAGTAAAATGCAATTAATAAATAATTCAAAATTGTTTGAATTTAGCTTAATGTGATTCCAAACTACACAAAGTCATTTATATTGTGTATAATGTACTTGGTATTATTTATTTAATATTAATTGACCCCAATCCCAGTTTTTACAGTGTAGGCTTTGCAGAATGGTTGAGTTACTGTCATTGGTTTTAATATCAAATACATTTCAAAAACATTAGCTGAGTAAAAAACACTACATTTGCATTTAAATGGACAGGTGCTGCATACAGTTTTACATTTGATGTACCATGTCCTGTTAGTTTTGTTTCCCCATACTCTATGCACATACCTGTAAATGTGTTATTTCAGCTGTGCCTTTTTAGGTGCCGTTTCACCCTCTACATACGTCGTAACAAGCAGTTATTGAACTAGAATATGTGTTCCCCTCACCAGCAAACTGTCATGCGTGTAACGTGAGCTACACCTTGATTTATCTTCTACTATTGACTAGAACTCTTCTGGGTTTCATACTTTGCTATGCAGCTGGACCATGCTCCTATTACTACTTGTATCTTATAGCATCGCAGATTTATCCACAGGGGGTGAGTTTAAAACACACACACATCTTTCCCCCACGGGCATCCAGCATGGAGAAATGAGATGCATCAGGAATGAAGACATAGAAGTGTAACTGATAGGCCATGAGGTAAATAGATGTATTCACTTGTCGGTGCATAAACACACGGAGAAGCTGTCTGTCAGTGTGGAGGCGTGGTCATGTCACAGCACCCCATTTCACTCCGTGGCAACAAGTACTGCTGGAGTTTGACCTCTGACCCCATTTTCAGGCTACAGCCGTGTCAGATAGCGAAGCAAGCAAAAGTCCCTCTGCACCTCATTTTGTCCAATTTAACTTTCCATTCTTCAGCCTTGAAGTTTAACTTTGTTGCGTTCCGGACTCACTACTGCGAGTCTGGCTGTGGGGGAAACGGCTGATCCACAGTGCGGCGGACATTTCTCCGCTATAGGTCCAGCTACACTTCCTAATGAATCTAGTGTCTTTCTGCAGCTTACACGCAAACAAACAAACACCCCAACATCCTACCTCTTCTTTTCTTCTGGTACTTTTAGATAAAGCCTGTGTCACAATAACTGCGCGTCACCGAGCGGTGTGTTTTTCTCAGCTCTTCTTTGATTCCCTTCTCCAGGTTGTTGAAAGCCGCCCCACTGCATCGTTTTTTCTTGCTGGACTGTGATACGGTTTGCGTGTGAAAACTATAGTTTGAAACTTTGAAGGAATGAAAAGTTTGTTTGACAGGTGAGGATGTGTTTTTGTTTTGTTGTCAGACACACTAGCATGCATGAGGTATCGCATAGACGGAAGGCCTACACGCATACAAAAAGGCAGCATTCAGAGTGGCAGTGTTTCTCTATGCAGCCTGAAAGAGAGTTCAGGCAAAACACATCAAAATCATGCAGCTGTAAGCAAAAAATCTGCTTCAGCTTTTGCCAGTTCAATTCATTTAGCAAACACATGCACATTCTAGGTGTTTTACTTCAGTACTCAAATACTGAGTAGCAGTGTGATAGTTCTAATGTTTACCAGGCCACCTTTGGGATGGATCAGCAAATTGTAGCTGCCATTATCTACCTGAAGATAATCCTGCTTTCACCCTAAAAGTCTGGCATTATGCAGAGCCCGGCCAATTGTTTGAATGGGAAGTGATGCTCTGACTTGACTTTAACGATGGTAAGAAACACTGATTTAAAAAATGAATTCCAAGTATTCTGAACTCCATTACATTGTTTTCTTGCATCGAAGTTATGTCATCAACTTTACTGTAGAGAAAAACAAAGATGTTTGTTTTATGTAACTCTGAAATCATGGATATGTGTCATTATGTTTTTTGATCCAGTGGATAGAAACATAAGGGTAATTATGTAGTTTTGTGTTTCTGATGCATTACACGCTCTACTATGCATAAACTATAACTGGAACAAACCACAGTTTGGTGTCTTGGCAGCTGATAACACAAACGGGACTTCCTGGTTCGTATTTAAACTGGATGGAAATTCCAGCATGGGAAGAGTTGTGTATAGTGTGCGTCTTTGTGTTTAAGAACAGTTGCCGCCAGTTCTCAGTGTGTGTTGTCATGGTCCGACCACATACTGTAGCCTTGGGCCTATGAATTACATACAAGCTCCATAAATACACTCGTCTATATTCCTGCAGCTTGTTTGAACTCGGGGGGCCGACAGAGATACCATCTTTCATAACATCACACAAATTCAATACGAGTCAATAAACCTATAAATAAAAGTAGAAAAGAAACACATCCGTCTTCGTTCACCGGATTTGTTTCACACAAAACTTGCGGAGAGCGGCCTCTCGGACAAACGCTTAAAAGTGAAGTTATTCTTGGCTGAGAATTGCTTGTGTGACAGTTGAGCAGATCGGTCACGCAACCAAGCACGTGTGTGTCAACTTGTATTAGTATGCATGTGTGTGACTTTGCGTATATCCTCTTTATTGTGGCATATGGGAAAAAAAAAAAAGTGGGGACACTGGGCAGACGTTATTCAATCCTTGTGTTTGTGGGCTTTGGCCGGGTGCCACGCCACATTACCGCCCACGGAGAGAGGGGAACATCAAAGAAGGTTTGGGGGCTTTTTCCCCGAGTGGAGCCACTGACTCTTCTGCCTGTTAAAATAAACTTCACTTACGGGAGCATGTCCTAATTGGCTCCAAACGCCATCAGTTTGTTTATCTTTCAACCTAGGCTGATTTATTTTTACTGCGTGCACTCTGTGTGAATCCCCTCCGGAGCTCACATAAAATATGCCATTTGGAGGATCATTTTGTCTAATGTTCCTCAAAAGTGACAGCTGGGGGAGAAACCAACACCTGTGAAGTGTCGGTGATGTGCAATCCATCAAGAACAATTTGGAAACCTTTAAATAACAGTCAAATTGTTGATTTGTAATTTCAACCAAATGTTACATAACAATACACAACGTTATATGAACTGTGTGTTAACCACACTTTTCTTTTAAATACCCTTCCTAAAAAGAGCTGCTTACTACTAAACAAACTAAGATGTAATGATGGCAAGGAGGGCAAACGGGGACATGCAGCAGCATCCTTTTTGAAATCCTCAGCATTCATGGAAATGTGGTTTTAGGAGCAAAACTGTCCTGTATAATTAGATGTTAAACAGGGAACAGTCCAGACATCAGGTTTTTACAATAAACTAAAACCACTACCTCATGGAAATATGGTTAAACTCTCTCCTGCAGAGGAAAGGACTTTATGGCAGTTTATAAAAGTGTTGTTTTTATAGCACACATTTGGTAGGCATTTCCACCTGGAATCAACACATTTAATGTTGTTCCATGAGCTGGATCTTTGGAGTTTACACCACAATGTGTAGCATTGTTAAGCTTTTATTACCCTCTGTCTCTTCATTGGATTCTGGCACTTTCTTCACCCATAATCTTTCCTGAGTTTCAGGCTCATGTTTTCTTTCAAACTTGAGTTGCATTGACAACCTCCGATGAAGGGGGGGGGGGGGGGGGGGAAAGTTGAGCCAACCTCAACTTTCTTGTTCTTCTTCCCGGTTTCATTGACATTTGAAACATCAATAAAGGGTTGTTCTAAACTCCTACAGCTGGTTACACGGCTATGGATCCGGTGGCTGATTGAAGTGTCTTTGAGCAGGTGGCAGAGCCCAGAAGTGCTTCCTAAGTATGGGCTTTCGTGACGAGCCCCCCCACCCCCCCCCAACAAACACTGTGTAACTGCTGTCAGTCTATTTACCATTTACAGTGGTTGTGATAATGGCAAGGCAGTATAGATGATTTTATATGGCACATTTCAACAACAAGGGAATTCAATGTGCTTTAAAACAAACATTAAAAGGCATTAGGAAATAGTGCAAACAAATATATAAAATTACATTTTAAATACATTAAAATAGCCATTGAAGTGCCAAGAGAACACCATTTAATATTAAAAAAAAAAAAAATAATACAATTGAATAAGACGGGTATAAAAATAAAAGAAACCGTGATGTGTAAGATACGATATTATTTGATATATAAGGCACTGCCACGCAGAAAGGTTTCCAGCATTCAATTTAAAGAGATTCTGCGGACAATGCAATTGTCTAGGAGTTTGTTCCAGATATATGAAGCATTCAAACTGAACGTTGCTTCTCGTTTTTAGTGACATGCCACCTCTTTGACGAGTTAAAATTGGTAAAATGTTGAACCGCACTCAGTCTATGTCCACAGTTGCAACACTGTCTCTTTAAACCTCTGTAACCACGGGGTCACCCATCTCGACAGTCATTGCGTGCGTTGCATCAGATCCACGTCTGTCAGTTACCTCCCTCGCTGCTGCCTGTCCCTCTATTACCGACTCACCATCAACTCCTCCATCCTTCCCTCTTTCACTGCTCCATATTTAACGGGATTGAACAAATGGCAGCCTCCATTAACCAGGCATGTCTAGGACACTCGGGGTGTTTCTCAATGTCGAGGAAGGCTCCTCCAGAGCCACTATTTCAATGATGCTACGTCATCAAGTCCCGCCGAAGGACTGTTCCAATGTCCAGGATCCTTGGAATTCTACCCAGGCCGGCGTCCTTCGTTGCGGGAAATTTCGAGGCTGCACATGTGTATCCTCCGTGGTCTTACAATCCCCACAATGCTTTGCGCACAGACCAATTTCCAAAATCTTTGGCGGAAATCGTGCTCCATTTAAGGCGGGGCCTCGCATATGACGCACACCTGCACACCTGTTAGCCTCATTCTTCTTTTTCCGAGGCTAGGAAGGATTCTTGCCTCGCTTTTGAAGGACCTGACTCGGAAGACATGTCCTACCAAGGAAGCGTCCTCGACATTGAGAAACACGCTCAGTGTCCAAGATCTAGGAGTGAGAAGTACCAATTTTAAATGTGGCCCTCCTTCTCTTTCACTCTGTCTCTTCCTCCAGTGAGCAGACAGGGGTTGTGTCTCAACTCTCTGTAGAACCAGCTGTCTCTAAGCCGCGGATTAAATGATTCACTTAAAAGCCGTATTTTTAATCCTCACTGTCACACCCTTGCTCTCAGATCCACATGCACTTTGTTGCTTTATGTGGGTCCACTAAATTGAATTATATTTGAATGATATGCGTGAGTTAAATTAAACATTGACAATCGCCTGTGAGTTGAAACTGGGTGTAAAAGCAATCACACGCAGCAGAACGTATCCTTGCAACAAGTCAGCTATGTGTTCCATTATAAGCACATTAGATGTGCTCACTTGTCTAATGAGGTGATTGAGTGCTGCAGCAGGCTGTGGTGTGTGCCATCTGCTTGCAAAATAGTGTCTTTTAAAACCAATAGATTAATATTATTGTGTGTTGCTTCAGTCTGCACTGAGTAGGGCGGAAAACATTCTGATAACAGTTTGTTAAAGCCATTTATTGGGAAATATCAAACATGTGCTGTTCAAAAACATTACATCCGTGTAAGTTTCACAACTTTTTATTATGACTATTTCCCAAGTGTGACCTTTTTATATCATTGATATATCAATAGTTAGAATAACTGTGAGATCCAGCTCCAATACAGTGTGAACATAGTAGTAAAACCAATGGACACAACTGTCTTCTAAAGGCCTGTACAATTATTTAACAATTATTTAGACTTATATTGCAATTGCTATATGATTCACGATACTTGGAGGATCCATCACTTTTGGATAATTATTCTCATCATTTCAAATATATTAAATGATTATGGTTTGATGTTTTAGGAGGATTTGTAACAAACAAATGTGTGTTGTTAAGTCTGTAGAGTCGGATTTGTTTACCGTGTTATCTTTGGCGCTCCACAATGCTTTATACCAAATATTGTGCTTGACACAATTTGAAAAATGCATTCGTCCATATTGTTATTTGGATATAATTTGGATTATTGTGTAGACCTTTTTGTTATCATGGTCTTCTGACTAAATATGTTCACGGTGAAGGAGAGAATAAACATCCAAAAATGAGTTTGGGCTTCTGTTTATTCAACGCTGTTTGTTTAACTCCCTGCCATGTGCTTTCTACTCATTCAATATGAGCTTGTGAATGTGCCAGCTTGCTCTTGATCTGTGCTGCCCCGAGGATATTATACAACTGAACCAAGCATTTGATGAGGAGGAATATAATGCTAGAAAAAAGGAGAAGAAAAACAAGCAAACACATATTTCTTGTGGTCTTAGAAGCATCTTATTTAAAGGCCACACAAACCACTCTTTCTCCTTCCCTTAAACCGATGTTACTGTATGTCAAGTCTGGTAAAGTTAGCTAATGATACAGATGTGAGGCGAACCTTTTGTTAAAAATAAAGAAACTGCAATACTCAAGCTGAGAGGGAACTCCTGTCATCTTCAGAATCAATAGTGCTGCGGTCACAAGTCCTAAAACCCGGAAGTGAGTTAGCATTTTATCACTTCCGGTTCCCTCGTCTCAGCGTCAATGGGATTTCTCCATAGGATGTTGGAAAATAGCTGGAAATAAGGTCTGTGGTTGACACACATTTAAGAGACGGATCACGTTTTGTTCTACAACATTAAATACATCAGCAGTGACCCCACTGGTGATTTTTGAAGAGTTTACATGTCTGAAAAACAATGGTTGTTAACAAGTGGCTGAATAGGACTACAGAACCTGTTGAGGCCGTTGTACGTCATTACGCCGAACACGTAAACACTCCCGCTAAGTTTGTTTGCCCTGTTCTGCTTGAAAGCAAGTACCTGCCTCCTGCAAACTGTTAAAACAAACGCTTCAACTTGTACAATTTTAAATCTGTATTTTTGAATATAGATCTTAAGTTGGCGTGACTGCTGTACTCGGCTGTAGTTCGTTTATAGCATAACGTTAGCATTTTGCTTCTGGCCATTAGATTTATGATTCGAAAATTATAAAAGTAGGGTACACATGTGGAAATTATCCGGCTGGACAAAACGCGCATTTATCAAACGGGTTCGTTTTCCACAGACCTTATTTCGAGCTATGCGCAGCTTACTTCCGGGTAAATACGTCATCCCTGCATCACTCTATTGCACAGCTTCAAAGGTGGTGGACTTCTTTCAAGGCCACTATCATTGGTCTGTGGCTTCTCCACCTCTGCAGAAATACTTGTGTGAACCATAAGCAGTTGTCATCAAATCAAGTTTTATTTATATAGCACATTTATAAACGATTTTTGGTCGAGCCAAAGTGCTGTACATATACTAAAAATAGCCTACAGTAGAAACACTTTACAGCAAATACAACAGCACAGATTGTTCAGAATATCAGTATGAGAAAAACGACACCCTCATCCTTACTTGCTCCGAGGTCTAACTACAGCATGTTGTACACAAATCGCCGGCCACCTGAGGATCTGCAGGATTGTAGAGCCAAGAAAGAAACGCAAGACAGTGCTCTGCTGACCTTCTCCAACCAGGAAACCATCTGCCCCCCCCCCCCCCCCGCCCCCAGGAGAATCATACTGTTCTATCTTTCTATCTCAGCCAGCACCATGTACTTTATTATCTCAGCAGGCCAACTCAGATTAAATGAGGTTATATGGACTGATTATGGGAAGATTGGATTCTATTTATTACGATTCCTCAAATAGAAATGAGCACACTGAAGCAATGCTAGAAAACGTCCTATTTTTTTTAATAAAAGTAGTAATACCACAGTGTAGACATTTGAGTCTTAGTCGAGTAAATGTAGCTAGCTTCAATTTGCACGCACGTTGCGTTTAAACCAAATAATAAGCGTTATATATCAGTAATACATATACAGTATGGTCTATTTTAAGCAACAGTTTTTTTTTCAATGGGGTAGTAGCTCATCTTGTCTTAATGTGGCTTGCAACACACACACACACACACACACACACACACACACACACACACACACACACACACACACAGGAAGTGTTGGGCACAGACAAGACAGACTCTGGTGTCCACTTTTGAAGCGACAGCGTTTATTTGTATCATTTTTATTGGACTGCTACACATCAGATTAATTGTGAGAGCACAATGGCTACTGGAAGAATACAACTGTGCTCACAATTACCTCTCTCTTTACATGCACTGCAGTTTGATGTTTACTTCATGTGGCTTAGCAAACTCTAAAACCATTTTTCATCTGTTTTTTCCCTGAATTTAATAATTCCAAAGTAATAGGTTCATTTTCATTTCATTTCAATCTTTATTTCGAACAGATTAAAAAAATAACAAATAAAAAATAACAAATGTGAAAAACAGAATACCGTATTGTTAAAATACAGTATTTATCCACATTCATGATAATATTTATATATTAAACAAAAAAAGTCTTCATATTAATATATCCGAAAGGGAGTAGGAGGAAGCAAATGCTTATTAAATCCCACCCCTTACTTGACATTACATTACATTACATTTAGCTGACGCTTTTATCCAAAGTGACTTACAGTAAGTGCTTTCGACCAAAAAAATACAAACTTGAAGAAAACAGAATCATATAAGTACATCAGGTTTCATAGATCCAAAACATTTCAAGTGCTACTCAACTGGCTATAGATAAGCCAGTCCTTTATTAGTATATAAGTGCTTTGTTAGTTGATCAATGATTGTCCTTTAAATCATTATGCAAGTTATTCCTACTTACATTTACATTTATACATACATATAAAATACTTTCTCATCTTCAATCACCTCTCTCAAATCCTTCGTTCAAATAGTTGGTTTATTTATTTGTGTTTTATGCACATTTTCACTCAAAAGTAAAGTAGCACAATAGCAGACAGCATTTGTCAGGAAGAAAAAGGTGAACAATAATAAAACCTCTGCATAACCCCACTTATGAGCAAACCTCTGCACGTCTTCTGAAATTCTAAGCCAAAAGAAAATGCAATTAGCTTCAGTAAACACCATAGTAACCCCTAAACAATAGTAAAAGCATCATATATAGCGTGTACATAGCAACCATCAACGAAAGAGCCCAACAACGACACGGCTGTCCTTTAACAGGATGCCTCTTCATACAAATAAATATAGCATTACTTTTTCAGAGATAGCAATCGTATCATCTAAAGTTTGGGTACGGATTAAACGTTAAGCTGTGGCATTTAAGCTCCAGATAAATACAAACCAATAACGCTGCATCAGCTGGAAACTGAGCTATGTAATGCATTGATAATTAAAGATACCTTTTTTATTTAATGGATATGTCTTGAAACCAAGAAAGGAAGAGAGGGTTGAGATAGAAATGGAGTATTGGTGCCCAGGCGTGAACTCCAGTTGGCCATCGGTTTGAATCACATGACACGAATGGACTACAACAAATTGAAATGATTGCACGATGCAATCCTCACTGTCAAGTCTGGAACTTGGCCTGCCCACTTGTTTTGCACTCTATATGCCCTTTTGGAAACGAGGGTATTATCTTTACATCATACTGAAAGGATAAGAGTGTTGATGAAATAGCGCCTGAAAGAAATGGAGCAGTGTCTTGTTTTTTTCATATGCTTTAAAAAAAAAGTGCAACATGATTTATACTTGCTGAAACCGCTTTGCCATTTAAATGTTGTTCTTACCTCGAACAAATGAAAAACAAGATGATGCTGATGTCATTTGCTTGACTTCTTACTGCAGGAAGATAATCCAAATTCAATCCATCAAATCAGTTTTGGGAAATCTTAATTAAGCTCAGCTCTGCATGGATGCTTCTCCACAAAGCAATCTTATCAAACCTCAGCTGAATTGAGTCTCAGAATAAAATGTCAAAAGTCCAGTCTGTATTAAAGTTTGCAATTGCTTTGATAAGTATGATTTTTATCACAGCCTTTATAAATGGATTTAACATTTATGTGAAATGAAGATGTAGAAATCAGGCCGGATTTCAAATCCTTTCCTGAAAAGGCTGCCTGACATCGCAGTCCATTACCCATAATTCCTCCATTGTGTTTCTCTTTCAGAGCCAGAAGTGCCTTGCCCTCAATATGTGGCGCACAGGCTGTATCAATTCTTTGTATTCCGCTTTTTTTGTTCACCCCTTCCTATTTCACATCGCACAGCTTTGCAGATACCAAGTTCCTGCATATCAAATTCCTCCGTCTTTTTTTTCTGGAACCCTAAAGATAAAAGGTCGAAGCAACTTCAGTTATAATGTAATCTAAGATGTGGCCGTCAGGTGTTTTGCTGACATTTTGTACAAAAATGTAAGAAGTTTCTAAGGAAAAACTTTGGGGAATTAGAATCAATGCGTGCTTGTGTCAAATGCAAATCTGTTTATGGATTAAAATGAAATGGCTTTTGTGCATCTGGCTGTTCTTATTGACAAGGGTAGAGTGGAAAAACTACTATTCAAAATTATATTGCAGCTTTCTAAACATCTTCAAACATCCTTAAAGAGTTTTATAAGCATCTAGAGTGTTGCATTTTGGGAAAATGTGTTAAGCTTTTCAAATTGGAGGACCACTCGGTTGTCATCAGCCAGCAAAATGAACTTTCAAAGGTTTATTTTATTCTATTTTAATCTGTTACATTAGTCATACACTCTTCAAATGGGCCTGTGAGACTTGAAGAGAAAGACCTGCTCTTTCAGAGGAATGATTGAAAGGTGCAAAAAGACAGATAATGTCTAGACGGGCATTAACACCTTCATATTGCCTGCTCCAATTTCATGTAGCGTCTCCAAGGCAGCAGTCGCGCTTCAGACGTCAGAAACTGACAGTGTTGCGTCTCTCTCGGTCAGATTTACATGTTGGTGGTAGACATGGATTAACAGAGTGCTCTCAAATAGTGTGACCCACTCTATTCAGAAAATGCTCCAAATTCCCAAGAGTTTTGACAGAATTCACGTCAAACTTAATTGTTTCATAGACTGCTTGAAATGCGTACAGATGGCTTTAAAAAGGTTTCAAGTTTGGCCTCAATTCTGACAAATGCCAAAAATATTCTACCATTTTATAGCTATACTATACGGTAATACTGTATGTTGTAGTGGTGGAAGAAGTACTCCAATATTGTACTTAAGATGTAGAAATACCACGATAAGTTACAAGTATAACACCTGCAATCAAAAAGTACAATTTAAAAATGATTAGCATCAAAATATACTTAAAGTACAAAAAGTAAAAGTACTCCTCATGCAGAAGAGCTCATTTACAGAATAATATATATATAATATTTATGTATTGTGTTTTTGAAGGTGACATTTCTTATTTAATTACGTTATTCATGGCTTAGAAGCTTGTCAACTTTTTTCATCTTGTCATCTTAATCTACAAAGTAATAGTAAAGATCATAAATAAATGCACTGTGATCAAATATATTTATTTATGTAGCCCAAAGCGACAACACATATTTGTCTCAGTTGCTTTACAGATCAAATAAACATGATTGACAATATAAAAGGATATCAGAACATTACAAGAATATAGTAAAAAAAAAAAAAGGTAAAATACAAATAACAGTAAATGGGTAACTTTCCACCGCTGACTAACCCTAAAATAAAAACAGTTTTTTCTTTATTCCTGGACTTGGAAGTCTGCATAGTGCTCGCCCTCAAACTCTCCTCAGTTATTCTCTTTGTGCTCTCTCTCCTCTGAACGCAGGCCCCATTAGATCCTCCCTCCAAGTTTCTATCCAACTTGCCCTTCTTACCCTCTGTGACATCATGCTTGAAAGTGTGACACACACACACACACACACACATACACACACACACACACACACACACACACACACACATATATATAAAGGCAGATACTGTAGGAACATCTCGGATTAAGCATGACCTGAGGGTCAACATATGCTGTTAGTGTAGTGCACACACAGCACTACTGTTCCTGTTTCTCACTCTACGCGCTGCATCACACACCAGCTCAACACCAGCCTCCTGGGTCTAAAACATCATTTTATTTATATATTAGTTTATTCTACATGTGGCAATTATTATAAAACAAAACATGTACACTTTATAAAACACATTTACACTTTACGCATATTTTTGTAGCCCACATGGAAAGGAACAGGGAGAAGAAAATCGTATTTAACCCGCTCTTATTAGCGTTGATAACACTTTAATGCATCAATCATTATAATCAAAACATATAATATATATTATTCTGAAACCCCTAACCCAATCTGCATACTGAGTACTTTTGGTTTAAGTATTTACTTTTGTAATGTTACTTCCGTAATCTTTTGAATCCAGGACTTTTACTTGTAACAGATTATTCCTACACTCTGGTACTTCTACTTTTACTCAAGTACAAGATCTGAGTACTTGTCCCACCCTTGTCTGTCAGTCACAGCTGCTTACAACATACAGAATCATGAAACAAAAACACAATAGTTTAAAGGTTAAGCATTTATTAGTTTCTTAAAGATTGAAGATAGTCCTAAGTGGTAATGTACATTTAGATGATCATAACAGCATATTTAAGAATCTTAGTACCATAGAGGGAACACATAATAAGATGGAGGATGTATTGAAGTACTTGTATTAATACAAACCCCGCTGCTGGCAAACTGCTGTACACTTCCGTGAGGGCCTTTGTAAGTTGTTGACCTTTTCTTTTCCAGACCGAGCAAAGAAGTAGATCCAAAATGGACAGGAGGGAGTTTAAGTTCATGCTTATGCAATTTATTATCATCTGCATTGAAATGATGGCAGGGCATTTCAACACAGGGGAAAGCTTGTGCCCTATGAAGGAAAAATACAAGTTATCCAAGAGGGTAGAAGAAGAGAACTACATATGTGTTGATAACAACTCATACTAAAAATGAATGGCTGTGTTTGTAAATGGGGATTAGTCACTCATTCAAACACTGCTCGTCTTTTATTTATTTCTCCATCCTCCCTGATTTCCTGATCGTTAAAGTAGGTTTAGGTGAAAAAACTTGTCACATTCCAAAAGCGGCTTCATTGCGTCTTTTAACACTAGAACCGCCAGGTGTCGCTGTATACCTAAAACCGCCAACGGGTCAAATGTACCCGCTATTAGAATGCATTGATTTTCAAGGTACAATGTTCTTTTATTTATCATACTAGAACACAGGGTTATGAAACGTATACCAATAGAATCTGTGGACTCTCAGCTTTCATATGATATGTAGTTTGTGCAGATTACATGAAGTATAAAATATTGCTACCGTGAGTTATGTGCAAATTGTTTCTCTATCCCTGTCTGTCTGTCTCTCTCTCTAACTGCCTGCCTGCCTGTCTGTGTCTCTCTTCCTCTCTCTCACCGCAGTAAACAACAGGCGTTGTTATAGCAACACGTCATGTTTATGTTTTCAAAAATCACTGCATTTTCTATAAGGTAAATATTACCCGCTGGCGCTGATGGGTATAAATGGAATTTTTTTGGGCAATCTGACTTCATATTGACCATTTTTAATAACAGAGGGTGCTACATAACACACTTTCAGGAAAAGTCACGGACTGGGAGACTTGAATATTTAATTGAAAAAAAGTTACATACAATCAAGAAACAGCTGCGGGTAAAATGTACCCGTTAGCGGTTCTAGTGTTAAGCAAAAATATCAATCCATGCTACATTTAAGCTACATAAATCCACCCTTTTATTATATAGTAAGGTTGACCATTGGTGCTTTCACGCAATACAAACACAATGACAATTTTTATAAATAATCATAGACATGGATAGGGGAAAATACTTCAACAGCCAGAATAATCAGCTACATTTAAGAGATTTTTTGATTTAGGAGAGCATTTGAAACGAGGAAAAGATTTGTACGCAATATACGATATACGATAACTAGTCTCATATCACGTACCCACATATCGCCAATTAATGCTTTGATTTTTATGGACTTTTGATGCCCAATTTGTTGAGTTAATTTCCACTGCACAATCTTTTACTGGACTATGGCTGACGGACCTTTGTCTGAGATGAAATAGTTTTTTCTCTGAGATACTGCAAGTCCTTCACTTCAGTCTGGAAGTATCCTAGATCATCAGACCAATCGTATGCAAGGGGTTAAATCACAGGGGTCCATTTTTACAAGTGTCTGTCTCTCTAGTCCTGTTTGAAAATTGCTTTACAAAAGTTGCTCAGCTTTTTTTACTGTTTGGTAATGGGCAAGGCAATTTCCTTCATGTGATCAAACATGAGGCTGTGCAGCCATCCGTTTATATCCCCCGCAATGTCAGTTGATTGTCAATCGTTTATTTCTGCTGGGAATGTAATATTTGCTTTAAAAGTCTGCCTTTATTTTCTAGTTTTTATGAGCTCCTCAGTCAAACACACAGGCTGCCGTCGCCTGCCTGTTATATCACCGCAGTGCAATGCCTTGAGTAAACGATTATGGGTATAAGCCGCTGATATGAAATGTAAAGCTGCTCCAACTGCTGTGGAGAATGATAGCATCGCTGCAGCTATAGGAGACACTCCCTGGGTGTTTCCGAGAGGCTTGGAAGAAATCTCCCCGGCTGAAAGCAGAGATTTTTGGGTTGATTTGAGGGAAACATTCTTTATAGGATGTTTGGTGCAGTAGGAGATGTTTTACTGTCAGTCTGTGGGTATTACTTTTGATACACACATATCCTTTTATTTGCTATTTTTAAATAATACCCTACAGAATAGATTTGATGTATCACAATTCCTGCTGTCGCTACACTGCTATTTATCACACTGCTATAAGAAGCATTGAATAAGTAAAAGATACAAATCTTACCAACAATATGTATCATATTTCTTTATACCTAAAAGTACATTCAAAGAGAGGTTTATGTGTGCTCATTGGCCGTGGTTGCGTTAACCGAGGCGAGCACGCAGCTGGTGTTACACGGTTTGGAATGACTGCAATTATAGCATTTATAACGATAAAAAGAATATAAAGCAACATGTTTAATGGAGAGTAGTATATTTCCATACAGTTCCAGCTGCTGCGTTTCTCTCTAAATGGACTTTTAAATATAGAATGGTACACCACTATAGTTTCTCATTAAATAAAAAAAATAAAGCTGGGGTTTTTGCTTCCTCCACATCTTGGTAGTCAGCACTGGTCTTATATTCCCCTGTTTATTTGTTTCTATTTTGGCTTGTTTTCGGCTTTGGCTTGTTTTCTATAATTGCATCCCTCAATACAAGGCAAAGCACCAAGAAGTCAGCGAGGGAAAGGACTGCTGGTAAGAAAACATTGATTTTGACAAATAATTATCAAAGAAAAATAGATTGAAAGACCTCAAAAGTGAAAAAACCTCAAAATGCGTTATGCCTTTTCAAAATAATACCAGAAAATCCTATGATGTAAGGATTTGTAATTAAAGGAACAATGAGGCAGAAGTAGAACACCTCTCTCTTAATGTGTTTGTTTGAATGCCCTGTAAAATATCTTCTTTTATTAAAGGTTAGTCTTACATTTGCCATAAGAAATGAGTCGTTTCCAAAAACATTTTTTACCACTTAGTTGCATCTCCAAAGGCTTTCTAAATGATCTTTTGTGTGTTAGTATAAAAGAGCAACGTAAACAGCTGCTGGATGAAGAATGCAGTCGTTCAGCACAACTCTATTTTTTGTTTTCTTTAGAAATTGCTACACATTAAGAACCCTTTTCTTTCCACTAAGTGTTACCGTGGCACTTTACCGCTTCATTCCCTTTCAACAAAAAGGCAAGTAAAGGTCTGCCTTTGTCCCTGCGGCGTTTAAGAAGAACGTAAACACTGGAGCGGCCTCTGCTACTTCATCAGACTTTGAGAGACAGTGAGGTCGCGGGGTTAAACGTCTCCCGGTTACTCATTTCTTGTCAATAGGCTGAAGGACCTCGGCAGCTGTTCATCGGAGAGAAACAGAGGAAGGTATTGTCAGACAAGTGAAGAGGATTAAACAGATCATGCCTTAAATAGAGGCAGTTGATGGCAGGGTGGACTTTGACCTCTGGAGAAAAGAGGGTCCTATCTGACCGGATGTGTTGCATGATGCTGGATGACTTTAATTGGTAACGGGGGCTAAAGGAATGTAGTTGAGTTAAATACAGAATGCTGTGTTCTTGGGTTTTTATATAGGCATATTTTGTCTTTCTGATTTATGTTTATCATCTCTTCTTTATGGTGAGTTTCACTTGGAGCCGGGAAATACATCAATCCTTTATTGATTTGGTGGAATGGGTAGATGTCCCGTTTGATTTTGGATATTTTCACACGTAATGCATACGTGTTTCTATTTTTGGTTTCAAAGGCTGCATTGCACTAAAGTGATGTAATGTTTATTGCATTTTTGTATCATTCCAAACCTTTTTTGTAAATATTTATCTTTACTCACTAAAGAGTAAAATGCTTTATTTGTCATATGCACTGCACAAAATCTAGAGTGTAATTGTTGCCAATGTAAGTCTTAAAGAGCCTGTGACACAAGTTTCCCCCATCATCCAAACCCATCAATTTGAGTAAATATTGTCCCCTTGAAAACCGTTACTGAACTGATTTTGGATATTTTACTTTGATAAACATTAATCTGCCCTTCAATGTTGACCATTTTCTGGATCTTCTCGGGGATTCTTCAAGTCCCGCCAAATGATGTGTGACGTCATTGCGGGCACAGCGCTCCAGCTGCACCGTTTAGGATCCCAGCATCTGCATGTAAACACACGATGGCGCACACAGCAGCAAGCTCAGACAGCGAGGACAGTTTAATTGTGAACGTGACTGAGAGCTCATATGAGGCTGAAGGATCGGTTTATGTTGTATCTGTTAGAAGTTTAGGAATTAGGTGTGTCAATATGGGCGATCATACAGTCATGTAGCCAGTGGTGGAATGGGACTAAAAATCATCCCGGGACTCTCGACCGGCCCACTTCAGTACCGCTAGTAAATTGTCAACGGGGGGAGTGGGGGTGGGATGTGCTAGTGACTTATCCGACCGGCCCACTTCGGTACCGGCCCATCGGGATTCGTCCCGATGGCCAGTCCGCCACTGCACCCAGCCCACGTAAACTGTCAACGGGGGGAGCCTCGCTGCGGGGAAACGGTTGACCTAGTGTCCCGATCAGAGTGGGAATAATAATAATAATAATAATCCGTGCATTTTATCCATTAATTTCCCAACATTGTGGTAAAAAAACCACACGTTTAATCCATGTTGGTGTACTACAACTACAAAAAGCATCGGTTTGTTTTCTCATCAGGAAATGCAGACCGGCTCAAACAAACGATTTTTAATCATCATCCTCACGATCATTTAATGTATCATATGTTCGCCGAATTGTACCTACCGATTTGTAATACTAATTTAATCATCATCTTCACCACGATCATTTATGTTTATGTTCGCCGAATTGACATGAAAGCACTGACAAATATGAATATACTGTAGTCAACTTCATTACAACGTTATTAACGCGCCTAAACTCAGTAATTCACCATTTCTACGCATGACAACACACTTTGTCCGTGTTTGGCTGTCTCGCCGCACAGTGAAGCGTTCCTGCATTAACGTCACTTCCGGTTTCCCCCAAAACTTCAAAATGAGTCGAAGGAATTTCCCCCCGATGTTCGAAATTATTGATATTTATCGGAACGGTATCGCCCCTTCTTTTTTAAATTGACGGTTCGAGATGACTAGTAGCCCAATATTTCATTGCACAACAGTTGTTGGGATGCTGTCACAGGCTCTTTAAGGTCTTTATTTTTCTCACACTGCAGCAACTCTTATCGCCCTCCGTCTGAAACCAGAGACCAGACTGCTCTGATCGGTTAGCTCTGTTGTGATTGGTCAACCGCTTAGAGATCTCCCGCCTATCATGTACAATGTGTTGGAATGTTAGCCAAGAGAAGCGCAAGTGTTGCGTAGTGATGTCAACAAAGTAAACAAAGGTGTCCAATCAAGGCGTGTGTTAGGGCTGCTCAATTAATCGCATTTTAATCGCAATTACGATTATGGCTTGCAACGATTACGAAAACAACATAATTGAAATAAAACGATTATTCTTTTATTATTATTATTACTTTTTTTTTTTAAATAATATTTTTTAAATTGAATTATACTTAATGTTCAGCGTAATCAACTGTTAAAAACATACTGTTCAAATTTTTTTCTCCAATAAATTGATGTTTTCAAAGTAAATGGATAATCGTTTTTAATAATCGTGATATCCATTATTGACCCAAATAATCGAGATTATGATTTTTGGCATAATCGAGCAGCCCTAGCGTGTGTGAGAGAAACTCCCTCCCTCGGTTTTATATTTTAGTCTACACTACAGGAAGGGAAAACCCCAAAAAGCATGGGTGTGCCCTCTTAACCTGAAATGAAATTGGAGTAAAATAGTGCCATACACCAAATGGTGTTGCAGGAATATAAAACATATATACAAAGACAATAGAATAAGATAGAATGTTAAATGAAATGCTGCACAGTTAGGTAAATACTGTACGACTGTAATATGAGTCCCTAATATGAGTCACCAAGTAATTATGGTGACATTACAGATGATTATTTTTTAAATTAATCTCATTGTGTAATGTTTTATGAAACGGTAATGGTAAACCCTGCAATATCGTTTTGATGTTTCCCCTCAGAACAAGCTTTATACGAAGCGTTCCCCAAACAGGCAGGGAGAGAAGCAACAAAAGCTAGACAAAAAGCAATAAATGGAGTGTAGAGACAAAACAAGAAAATAAATATCTACTGTAGCCATTTACCTGCTGTAGTTACCTTCACTCCATAATAGGATTACAATGACCAAGGCTCTCACATTTCAGAGCAAACACAGTTTATTTCCCAGATAATATAGCACGAAGCAGAACAAACAAAACCCCGGATGATTTAATCCCCATTGACAAATTGTTGGAGTGTGTGAGCGCTGCTGAGAATCTTTGCACGAGAGGTATTACATTATAGCAGAACTAAACGGAGTATATTCTATGGATTGATTTTCAACTCCTATTAAAAAGAAGTGTGGATGCAATACAAGCATTGTTAACTGGAGCGAAGTGCCTCAGAGCTTTATCAGAGACTTATGTTTGAAACACCCGTGACTCACTTGTTGCTTCACATTTGCTGGGATTCTTAAGAGGGTGAGACCTGGACCTAACGACTGCATTATTTCCAGCAATGTTTCCTGGGTAAACAACTTAAGTGGCAATATCCTCTAATGTTGTGGGCTCCTAACCTTTTTGGTTTGCATTTTTAAGCGAAACACTGCCTGCTGGCAAAGGTTGCGTAATGTCTGTGACCACCGCTCCTTCTTCCACGGTCATCCGGCTCCTGGTCTCTGCTGCCCGGGTCCCCAGCATTAGCTAGCTCCGTGCTAGCGCCACTTCACCGGATCATGCCGCCGCTCTACTCCCTGTCAGATCTCCACTCCTTTAATAACCGCCTGCGTCCGGTCTGCATGGACATCCTCGCAGATTATGAAATACTCCGCAAACGCCGTCCTCCACACAGAGGCTCTGGCCGTAAGTTTTTATTTCATTCCACGTCTCCACACTCCATCCCGTCCATTCTGTCCTGTCACACCCCCACACTACGCCATCACAACAAACAACACGTGAATCTGACCAATCTCCTTCCACACAACCCCCCCCCCCCAATGCAACGTCACCTCAGAGCAGCCCTGCTCAACACACGCTCCATCCACAATAAAAGCCACATTCTAAATGAATTCATTAAAGACAATAACCTGGACTTTCTGTATCTGACCGAAACATGGCACAAACCCCTGGACTATTTGTCTTTAAATCAAATCACACCGGCAGGATTCACATACATTGACAAACCTCGCCCACAAGGGCGGGGTGGTGGTATAGCTGCTATTATCAGAAAGGAAATAAAAGCTACCATAATCCCCATCCCTGATGTTCTCTCCGACCTCTCTGACATTCTCACTCAGCTTTCTGCCATATCCCCATCTGTTCTCCTCTTAGGTAATTTTAACATTCATGTTGACGACCCGACCTGCAAATATGCCTCTGAATTTAAGGAAACCCTTCACTGCTGCAACTTCTCTCAACACATCAACTTCCCAACACACAGCCGTGGTCACATCCTGGACTTGGTCTGCTCCACTGGTCTCACCATCCATCATCTGTCCTGCCTCAATCTCCACATCTCTGATCACCTGGCCATCATCATGGACATCAACATCCCCATCCCCGCACAAAAGCAAAAACGCACAATAACCTACAGAAATCTCAAATCCATCTCACCTTCAGCAATCACTGCCTCCATTACCTGCAAGATGTCTGTCTCCCCCCCCCCCCCCCACTTTCTGAAAACCCATCTGAACTTGTGGACTATTATAACAACACCCTCTCCTTCTGTCTCAATAAACTGGCCCCCACAAAAACAAAACATTTCTCTTTCATACACTCCGCCCCCTGGTATACCCCCAAACTCCGCCAAATGAAATCAAGGAAACGTCAACTTGAACGCCAACACAAGAAAACCACACTAACAGTCCATCTTCAAATCTACAAAGACTATCTCCAGCAGTACAGTAACGCACTCAAAGCAGCCCGGTCTAATTACTACTCACAACTCATTCAGTCTGGCTCCAGCAACCCCAAGCGTCTGTTCTCCACCATCAGCAAACTTCTCAAAGCCTGTGACAACGCCACCTCATCCTTCACCACCGAACAGTGCAACTCCTTCCTCTCGTTTTTCCAAACCGAAATCAGCAACATTTACAGCAATCTGACACCCTCATCAGCACCCCCCACCTTCCCTCCTGGCTCCCCCCTCTTCACCTCACAGCCCCTGTCCCACTTCTCCCCTGTGACCCCCATGCAACTGTCCGACTTCATGACTGGAATTAACTCCACCTGCACACTTGACCCAATGCCCTCCACATTTGTTAAAGAGAGCCTCCCTGCCATCTCCCAACTCATCGCCACCATCATTAGCTCCTCCCTCAGATCTGGATCAGTTCCCCCCTCTCTCAAACTGGCTGCTGTCACACCCATTCTCAAAAGACCTGGACTCACACCTGACATCATGTCCAACTTCCGGCCCATCTCAAATCTCCCCTTTCTGTCAAAAATACTTGAACGTGTCGTTGCCTAACAACTTAAAGCCCACCTCAGCTCCAATGATCTCTTTGAGCCATTTCAATCCGGTTTCCGATCAAAACACAGCATCGAAACAGCTCTTCTCAAAATCACAAACGACCTCCTCCTCTCATCTGACTCCGGCAACCTTAACATCCTCATCTTCCTCGACCTCACCGCAGCATTCAACACCATCAACCACGCCATCCTGCTGTCCCTCCTCGAATCATCACTCAACATCACCGACACTGCACACTCCTGGCTGAAATCCTACCTCACCGACAGACATCAGTTTATCAACATCAACAACTGCACCTCCTCCACTGCTCCTCTGTCCCAAGGTGTCCCCCAGGGTTCGGTGCTTGGCCCCCTCCTCTTCATCCTCTACATGCTCCCCCTTGGCAAAATAATTTGTCGCCACAACCTTCAATTTCACAGCTACGCCGATGACATCCAACTTTATATCTCAACAAAAACCATCACCCCCACAACACACTCCACTCTCACCAACTGTCTCTCAGAAATAAAAGCATGGATGCAAACAAACTATCTCCAACTGAACAGTGCCAAATCAGACATCATCATCATTGGCCCCCCATCCCGTATCAAAGACATCCAGAATTTCAACTTCACCATTGACAGCCACACTCTATCTCCCCCCCCTCACATCCGCAACCTCGGAGTCATCTTCGACAGTCAGCTTAAATTCAAACACCACATAAATCACATCACCAGGACCGCCTTTTTCCACCTCAAAAACATTGCCAGTCTCCGCCCATCACTCTACTCCTCTGCTGCTGAAACCTTGATTCATGCATTCATCACATCACGACTCGACTACTGCAATAGCATCCTCTACGGCATACCATCCAACCTAATCAATAAACTCCAACATATCCAGAACTCTGCTGCCCGCCTCCTCACCCACATCCGCTCCCGAGACCACATCACTCCCGTCCTCCAGAACATCCACTGGCTCCCCGTCCGTCAAAGAATCAACTTCAAAGTCCTCCTCATTACTCACAAAGCCCTCAACAATCAGGCCCCCCCCTACCTCACAGACCTGCTGCACCACCACGCCCCTTCCCGCTGCCTCCGCTCATCAGAAGCCAACCTCCTATCCATCCCCACCCGCACCAATCACCGGACCTGGGGGGACAGAGCCTTCTCCGTCGCTGCCCCCTCCCTCTGGAACTCACTCCCCCAACCCATCAGAGACTGCACTGACCTCACCACCTTCAAAAGACTTACAAAAACTCACCTCTTCAATCTGGCTTTAATGTGTGATTGTTTTTGTATTATTTGACTTTAACTATATATTTATTTGTTGTTCCTTCCTTTTCCCTTCACTATATCTGTAAAGCGTCTTTGAGCACCTGTAAAAGCGCTAACAAATTAAATCTATTATTATTATTATTATTATTATGTTCCCTCCTCAGATTTACACTAAAAGAGGGAAATGTATCCAATATTTCAGAATAAAAGCAAACATGGGGGGGGGATTAGTTTTTTCTTTTATCTTACTGCATCTTGGAAATCATCCTGTTACGGTTCCTTTTTTTTTGCAGCCCGAAAATAAGATCCAAAGAGTCTTTCGTGTAATAAAGAAGCCTTTATGATAATACACGACTAAGTCTTCGTTATATTAATTAATACAAGTTTGGATTAGTAAAAAGTGCAACATCTAAGTGAAGCAGTACAAAGAGTGATGGGAAATCAAATGCCTTTATATAAACACCATCGTTAACACTCAACCTGTTTCCATTCACCGCTTTCTCTAATCCTTTTTAATTCTGTGTATCATTGCATAACAGTCTCATCTGAAAACTCAGTTGTTTGATGTGTTGCACACAGGATGCTAAATAAGTTTGAAGAGACATCAATAGAGCAAATACGTTGACAGCACAGTACTGTTGTATCCACTGTGTATCATTTAAAACTAATATCCATCCAAGAAATACAGTTTTCTTTGTGTATTTATGTATTCCACATTCTCATCTTTACCCTGTTTTTGCAGAAGTTCCTCTGCACTGCTTCATTTTTAAATTAAATAACTTGGAGAGATCAAAGTGTCTCATTATAAGGGAGATACAAAAATCCCACAAAAAGCAGCAGTATGTTAGACAACCACACTTTGAACGCACATCGCACCATGAATGCAGAGTGAACTTCAACCGAAATATATATCGCTTCATACTGCAGATAAACAACAGTTGGGCATATTTCTTTCAATAAGGCCCACTGTGCAGGTAATGCTCATATCTAATAGCTGCGAGTGTGTCCCCTGTTTCTGCTATCTTGACATCACGTCCAGCCCTTCCTCGTCCGTCTGTCTGACACTCGCTCGCTCTGTTTGTTCTTCTCTAACATCTCCTCTCCCTTTTGTCCATCTGACTCCTTGACCTGGCTGCGAGCGATAAGAAGGGCCAGCCGACAAGATCCGCTTTATGTTTCCCTCTCAACCGCTCTCTTCAATCAACACTCCCCCCCCCCCCCCCCCCCCCCCCATCGTTCCCCTGTTTTATAGAAGTCTGATTCACATCTGGTTCACTGCCTTACCTCATGTTGAGATGAGGTGCAGAAAGTGGGAGGGATATGGGGGAAGGGAAGGAGCTGAAGTTGAACGGTGAGATGGTCTTTGTAATTCCAGTTTATCATTTTAGTAATATGGCCAGCAGTGTAAGAGAAGATGAAATGGAAAATGGACCCAATTAATAGAGACAGAACCAGTTAAAAGAACATTATAACATATCAGTGAACATTTGTAAATGGTGGGTACAGTCTCACACCATTTAAAGAATATAAGATTTCCTATTTTTCATGCTTTTAGGATTGAAATGTTTTCTGTATGGTTATATTTCCACTAAGTATTTATGAAAGCATACAAGTGCAGTTTCTGGAAAATCTGCCATTTGTTTTCCCTTGACCACTTCTATGTGCCTCCGTCAAGGAATCATCCATCATTTGATTAAAACATCCTATTACATTGAGTGTTCCCTCCATGATATCCAAGACTCGTTTAATTTCTTGTAAAGAAGCCAGTCTGCACAATAAATTATAAAGCTTTAAGGTTATTATCAATTCCCATTACCCTGCCAGAACTTTCTTCATTAAACTCTCTAAAAAATAGACCTAAAGGACTTTCTGTGTTTGTCAAACTCAAGAATGAACTATTCAAGCACATTCATATAAATTGAAACACTTCAGTATCAATTATTTTAACTCAATGAATTCCCATTTGGCTTTTTCTCTTTAATAGTTAAGCTACATTAAACCTTCAACCTATACATTTCTGATTTTATTACAAATACTCTCCCTTTGTTGGCTTGAAAAGTGGCAGTTAAAAAGTTGGCTGTTTTCCGTCCTTTATGTACAACAGTTACGCACAGCTTGAATTCGGAAACATCTTTTTACAGTGGAAAAAAGCAGCTTGAAGGAACTTATAAACAGCAGTTTGGCGATCGACTCTACCCATAAAACTCCCCTTTTTATTGATTCAACTGTCTGTAAAAGTTGGTAATAAAACACCGGGACTACCTGCCAAACAATGACCCACTGTGCCTACCTCACATTGAAAGGCCATCCTTGTGTTTTTAAGAAGGTCAGATAGCAATCATGGGAGGCCTTTCTGTGTATCTGTGCTTTTTCATCTTTTTCTTTTTCTTTGGTCGATGTTACTCATGCAGTTCATGCTTGACTCACATGAACACACATCCTCTGTTTCTCATGTGATGTGTGAAATCATAGTCAGTGGTTCGGTTTAGATGTATACAAGGCGGTACAACAGAAGGATCCCTTGAGGATACGTAGATCTTAAAACTCAAGAAGCACTCGTTTTCAGAGGTCTTGTTCCATCTCTCACCATCTTCCATGCTTTTCCATTACCACCCGAATCTTCTCAAGCTTCTTCTCTCGGTTGCGTGTCTCCTCTGAGTGTCAGGGTTCAGTTTCTCTGACTTTCAATCACACTTACTGTACAGTCACTTTTCTGAGCAGCACAGAGTCCTGACAGTTTAGATAGATGACAAAGTTTAGGATTCTTGACAGCAGCCTTGCTTTGTGTACACAAACACACACCACACAATGACGTACGACTTTATCGTGAACAACACCGTTGCCTGACATAATGTTGATGTTGGACTATTCTGCATAACTCTATGTTCAATGACAACATTCAATGTTCAATGACAACATTATGTTCAATGACAACGTTTTTAAGATTCAGTGCCAGCCTTTTCCGACTCGACTCTTACCTTCCCGCTTTGTTGAATAAAGGTCACGCTGGTTCCTGCATTGAACATTGTTGGTATTTAGTAACATTTCTTGACTACAATTTGGTGCATTGACATTCAATTTGGTACGCACATTCATGCCCCTCTCAATCTCTTGGATTTCTTTGGTTATGTCCAAATTCCTGCAAAACCAATGACAATTCCATCGGTCTCAAAGTTACTTCAGGTTTAGTGCTAATCAACATATAATGGCCTGCTAACGTGCTAGGCTAACTTGGTTCCAAATATGGAAAATATGCAAAATATTAGTATTGTTTATTAGCATTTTAGCATGATGTTGTTAGCATTAAGCTCAAAACACCAGTGTGCCTAAATACAGTCCCAGAGTGTAGAGTGTATGCACGGCTGTAGACTTTTAGTGTAACCTTTTAATGTCTGGAAAAAACATTGGTTCCCAAGTATGTTTAGTAATTCATTGAACAAATGTTTTTCGATATAGAGACAATTTTATATAAACATAATGACTGGTTTTCCTAGCTTTTTCTGCGTGGTTTAGCAGGAACAACATAACACAAAGTGGTTAAATGTAAGAATGGGCGGTGTTTACGCATTTCGTGTACCAAATTATAATGTGTCAAAGACAATTATTCCCCGTTTACCTCTACATTAATCTCATGTAGCCATTTGAATAAGTGTTACACAATAACTAAATTAAGTTTAGGTTCTTGAGCCAGCAGTTTCTTCTTTGTCCAATAAGCTGTTCTTTACAACTTGGACCACACATTTCTAACAAAGTTTTATGCTGACCACAGCACGGCATCGGAAACACAAAGGCCTGATAACTGTACAAAGATTTGATGGTTCAGAAAAAAAGAGCTTGTTACAGTGGCAGCAGGCTTGGCAGAGCATATTTTCTGCCTCTCAAGCCAGTTAGAGCAATATGGGAATAGTGGAGTGTCAGACGTCATTTTGTGCCATGGTTTCCTGCGTCTGTGTGTCTTAATAATGCATGATTAAAGAAGACTGGAGTCTCAGCCATCTGCGCCAGCCCCCTCTAGCTGCAGTTAATCACAGACTGAGAGAGAATAAACTCACACGGGGAGGCTTTACTTCTTCATCATATATGTTCTGTCTCTGCATGAGATGTTTCCTATCTCTTCAATCCATGTTGCTCTTTACTCTTATTCTTTTAGGATTAATGTGACCTTCAGTTTTATGCATACGGCGCTTTTGTTCCAAGGAAGAGAGAATTAGCTGTACCTTACAGACTTCATCTGTGGATTAAGACACTCGCGGTGGTTTAAATGCTTAGGATAGGATACATTATGTATACTGTACATATCTCTCAGTTTCTACACTGTACATATCTCTCAGTTTCTTCAAACCTTTATTCAAGGGAGACCTGCTCAAGTAGGTTCCACATGAAACATAAAAACATAAACAGAACAACAAAAAGGACATGTTACAGCATCATTACAGGAATTACAATTTACAATAACTATCCACATGAGCAGGTACCAACAGCTTCCGATTGAGTAGCATCCAACCGAGCTTGGGAAAGATACTGGCTGCCACTGATAAATACATCCAAAAACGTTCAGTAGGCTTTCATATGGATTACACCCAGTACTATTACACTCAATAGCAGATTATGAAGACTTGTTTTATTACAAAGTAGCAATTAACTAGTTTTAATGCAGCTACTTTATGTTGTGCCTGTGTTGAACAGTAACACAAATTGCGTTGCATTTTTCAGCTTAAAGCCCGTGTGATTGATGGCCTCTTAGTGGTTTTCTACTCCAGTAGAAATTGCTCAGTTGTAGTCAAAATATATTTGAGGGCATGCAATGCTAGGAGCGGTAAATATAGTATTTGTATGTTTTTTTCTTTGCATTTGTGTGAAGCGCAGAGTCAGTTTTCTGGTGAAATCTGAACCACATGTCAAAATTTCCCTTGTTGAGTTCAAGTGTTAGCAAACCTCTCCTTGATTAAGATGCTAAATCTATAGCAGCGTCAGATAGAATCGGAGGGATGAAACCCTCTTTAATGGTCACACATGCAGAGCACCCAGCACACACAGTGAAATGTGTTCTCTGCTTTTAACCCATCCTAGTACCAGGAGTCTAGTACTAGGAGCAGTGGGCACCGAGGGGAGAAGGGGGTTGTCCGGTGCCTTGCACAAGGGCACTATGGCAGGGCAGAAGGTGAACTGGGACCTCTCCAAGTAGCAGTCCACACTCCATATTTAGGTCTGGTCGGGGACTTGAACCGGCAACCCTACGGCTCACAGTGCAAGCCCCTACTGACTGAGCCACTGCCGGACAGAGGTGATTGTTCTGTAGCTGACCCTGTGCTGTGAAGGCCCTGTGGAGAGTAAGAGACCGACATTAACATTTCACAGGAATCAATATTGTGAGACCAGAAAAAAAGGAGATAAGAGGTTAGACTCGTACTTAGCTCTGCGATCAATAAGTCATAACTAAAAAATAAGCACAAACTTCTTGCAAAAATGGAAAATATCCTTTAGTAAATTGGATTGATGCCTTAACTCTGTCTTCTTCAGCGTTTGAAGATCACAAAGCTAAGTACAAGTCTAACCTGTTCTTTAAACCAGCATTCCTGAAGTTACATTCTGGCATGAGCTCTCTCTATGGGGATCAATACTGCATGATATCATTATTTCTTTTTTTACATCCTGCCAAAATGTTCAGACTGCTGACACTGTGGGTGGTTTGCCTGGCATTTGAACCTTAAAGTGCTTTGCTAGAACTTTCAGCTCAGCATAATCTTCCCCTGAATCCCAATGCATTTGACCCAGACTACTCATACACAACATGTCAACTGTAGCCGTTAATGTATTTCAGAAGCAGCCATTTCTTTTTACCCTTCCAGTTCTGAGATAATATACTTTCAGTATGTCTCAATAATAAACCTCCCCTCATCCACCTTGTATATGTATGCCAGGCTCCAACCACCTGGCGTGAGCACAGAGGCTTAAAGCACATCATTACAGAGACAGTTACTTCAGTTTAATTAGTAAATGAAAAAGGGTCTGTCTCCGTGACATTTATCAAGACATTACAAACTCAGACATAGTTATTCAGACATAAATGTTTCCAATCTGCTCTCTCTACATATTTAAACTTCAAAAACAGTTTTTCTTTCTCATTATCACAGATGACACTACTCATCATCTGTATTCTGTTTAGAAGCAATCGATGAGGAGTCCAATATCAACTGTCAACAAATGGCTTTGTAGGACCCAAAGTCAATTATTGTGTTAATGAAATGGCCCCAGTGCTGTCAATCACTGCCTTGCTATCGATCTGTGTCACTCATCAGTAATGAGAGCTGATCAGAAATAATTTAGAAAGGCTTACCATCAAATTATAAAGGGAGAAAAGACAAGAGACCGCAAGAGAGAGAAAGCAAATGGATTTATAACAATGGAGTGAAGCGCAAATCTTTCAGGAAACTAATAGATTTAAAATATCAAATTGACAAAACTTCAATATTCCAAACCATATTAGCAGCCAAAAAAGTTACTATTTCACTTAAAGCACTGTTCCCAAACCCTATTTTTAACATAACTTAACATACATGTAGAGTAATTATATACAACAATCACATAACATAGAAAAAAGCACCAAAGTCCACCAAAAAGAGTTATGGCCTACTTGTTTCAATGCTAAGGAAACCAAAGAAGAGGGTTGTTTTATGGAAGACATTTTGATATGTCACAGATGGAAAAGCACAGGTGCAAATGATTAAGTTAATGACCTACCTTGGACACTAAAATGGAACAGAGCCATCGTTAATGTTATTAGTAACACCTGTGCTTCTCCTACTAACATGACACTCGAAAATGTCTACTCTGACCACGAGTTGCTTCATCCTTCCTAATCCTTACACAACTTTTAGCTCAGATAAAACTTAAGAATGCAGTTCATACCTGATGCAGAATATTGAATTGGTCAAATTTAAAATATTGTGTTTTATGTTACTTGATGCTTGTATGATTAATTTAGCAATGTCAGTGTAATAGCAGACCAACAGCAGGTGTTTCTAATAATGTTGGAGTAATGTAAGAGTACGCCATAAGGAGTGAGCCAACATGTACAATACGTTAACAAAATGCCGCCATTATAAATGTTATTAGTTGCACCTGTGATTTCCCTTTTCCCTTTATTACATGTTAAAATACCTGCTATTAAAAATATTTGAATGGTTCTGTGTGTTCGAAAAGTTATGAGGCTTTCACATTGTGCATACTGTGCGTGTTATTTCAAGGACATATGTGAACAAACTCTTGCTTAAGACATCAAGCACTCGCAAAACGTGAATGTATAAATGTGCCTGAACACACAGTATCAGCAGACGGTAAACATGAACAGTCTCCACAGACAGTAAAAATGAACAGGTGTCTCTTCTCAGCAGCTTGGATACTTGGAGTCCTTGACATGCCTGGGATTACTCTTGAACTCTGTGTCTGCTCTTCCCCTTTCAGGACTGGCTGAGTAAGTTTGGCTACCTCCCGACCCCTGACCCAGTGACTGGTCAGCTTCAGACCAAGGAGGCCCTAACCAATGCCATCAAAGCCATGCAGAAGTACGGAGGGCTGAAGGAGACCGGAGTCTTAGGTATGTGGACGTGTGTGCGATGGCAGTGAAAGGGAACAATGATGTCAACTGTAAGAGAGTGACTTTCACATTCACAGAAAATATAAGGTACACCCTACAACTGAAGTGACAAAAACACCAAAGCAATGGCTCTACGAAAAGTGCTGAGTCAATCATTTTGACACAACCGCCATTGAACATTAGAAAGATGAAATTTCCTTCAGCTCCTTTTTGTATTGGATTCCATTTGATTGAACATATGTCGACACACGCCTCAACACACAGTATACACATAAATCATACTTGCTGTCACACACACGGTAGTATGACAGCACTGCATGCTATGTGATTGATAATAGTATTGTAAAACAGAATAACAGATTATTGATTACTACACCCTCCGCCATTCCCTTGCACACATCATTCGTCACACATACAGTACATGCTCTCAGCCTAACTCACACACACACATAGCAATTCATTTTCTATAGACAATATTATCATACACACTCCATCGCACATACACAACTGTATAGGGTTGAAAGCCTGATACTGTGTGAATGATTTTAAGACGGTGTGTGTGAGCAAGTATAATTTATGGCCCCAACAGTAGTTTTGTGAGAGCGAGTGTTATTCTGCATGTGAGTGCAAATCATATATGATTTATGGCCCAGCGGACACTCATAACCTCCTGCCCATGCACATATGTATGCATATGAGCGCACAGAGTATGAGTTACAGCTCCTGAAGCAATCATTTGCCAACAGATGTTGAGGTGTCAATGTGTTGAATTCATGTGTACAAGTTACTACCCGTAATAAAACTGAAGTAGGAAAAGTTATATTGGGCTGCCTTATATTCTTATAAGGTATATGTAATGTTCCTCTGTTAGTCCGTACCTTAATTACCTCTCCTCTCCTCAACAGACCAAGCCACACTGGGTCTAATGAAAACACCCAGATGTTCCCTGCCAGATGTGTCTGAGGCGGAGGGGACAATGCGCCGTAGGAAACGAGACGTAAACCCCCAGAACAAATGGAGTAAGAGGCATCTATCCTGGAGGTAGGGTTTAATGAAATACACAAACTTCTAGACACCGGAATATACAAAATATATACCGGAATATACAAATATATACGTCAAGATCAAAGAATCGAGATCATTGAGACACGGTAAATGTGTCCAGTTCGTCTCGCTTGGCTGGAGGAAATCATGAACCTATGATATTAGTGTTTGTGCTTCGGTGTCAGATAGCCAAGCTTAACATCATTGTTTTTGGTCCATCTCTGTACATCACATTAGTGCAGTAAATGGAGCTAGGAGTCATAAACCGTCACATTTTCCCCATTATCTCTTCCATCTGTGCACCCTTTGGTAGATTAGATTAGCTGGCTCTTCCTCCAGGTGGAAATCTTTTGGTTTCTGGATCAATTTTGGCTCCGAGGAAGATCATGAAATGCATGGAATGGTTTTCGCAAACAGACGGTAATTGCATCTCCGGGTCTTCGCCGTTCCACTCCAACACCGAGTCGATTCCTGAAGATAAAAGGTTTCGTCACAAGGTCGTTGTGCAGTTTTTAAATGATGGAGTCATGTTAAGTGCAGCTGGACGATCTGTCAGGGATACAGCTTAGTGTTAGGTAGCAGAGGAAGAGGCAGTGAAACATATGTTCTCCTGATTCACACACACCAACTGGGGTGACTCAATGAGATGATCTAAGCTGGTGTGTGGCCAGCCGTGTAACATGTGTGCGCCCCTGCGGCTTAAGCATGGACTTTATAAAATAAGTGGGTGTAGCCTTCATGATATCAACAATTGGTTTATGGAATACTGTTTTAATGCATCAAGTTTGGCATTTTACCATCACCATCTTTAAAAGCTGTGTAGTGTCAACTGTCAATCACTAAGTAGCCTCAGCCTAAGGCATACGCTGGTTTATGCGCTTATTTTAAATTGGACCATAATTTACTTATTGATCATCATGCTGCATTAAAGAAGACTTGAAACCAGTGATTGAAGCCGTCATCTAAGTTTTACAATTGTTACTATTGCAATGTATCAACTGACAAGTAGTGTAACTACTCATGGACTTCTATACAATCAGACTTATTTTTGCAACCATTGAGTTCTTCTACTTTGCTTTCGAAATGTTGACACGTTGACTGAATCCACTTTTGTTATACAGTATACGGGCAAAAGACAACAATCTATACAATAAAACTATAGATATAAAACACACATGAAGATAAAGACACAAGTGTTACAACACACACAATGCAATGCACCCACACTGTTCTCATCCACATGAGGTTGGATACCCCATATTGTCCTTCTCCCTGTGTGTTAGAGGTGATGGTAAAGGGTCAGCTTCTAAGTCACAACATTGTCTCACCACTTTTGATCCATTCTCCCCAACGTTGTTGCTGATGAGAGGAGTCAGTGTTTAATTAACTTGTTTAACGGCCTGACCGAACAATTATTATCTGATTACCGCATTAAGCATTTGATCAGCATTCAGCTCCAATGGCTGTAGGCCGTAAATGAAAATCCAGTGACAGTTGAGTGTTTTAGAGTGCATTAAGGCCACTAAACTCAGCTCACACAGTGGCCATCGTGATTGTTCTCAAAATGTATCCAACATCAAGCACAGTTATTTTATCTCGCATTAAACATTGGTTGCTTTGCCAGTATCGGACAGAAGTAAAGTTTATAATTATCCTTGAAAAAAAGGTGCTTAATGTTATGATTACACCTTAGGAAAGCTAACAGCTGCAATATGTGTAACATTTTCTGCATAAAAAAAGATTTGTGATAATTACCACTGCAACATTTGATGCTTCCCTTTAAAACACAAAATTGTGCTGTCCCAATTCTTTGTTGTATACTTAGTCTCTTATTGAATACTCCTGTTTAGCCTCTTTTTTCCAGAGTGTGAGTGTTTAAATCGCTTTAATTTAGATGAGAAGTAACGTGTTCACTGAGCTGACAGGTCAGCGTGGCCTCTCGGCTCAGTGGTGTGTTGCTTTGCCGAGAGCTGCAGTGTGTGTGCCTGACAGCAGGAACACAATGAAACCGACAGGTATCAAAGTCGCGGCTACACTTTCAGAATGTGTGATGTTGAGATATTGTTTATCAGAAGCCATTTAAGTTTGCAAATGTTAAGACAGCACTGAGAATGCATTTGACTGCAAATGAAAGGTGGCAGTAATCTGTAAGTACTAGTTAGACACGTAAGGCTTTTTTTCTGCCATTCCAGCCAAAGTTAAGTAGAGTGAGCACACAGGCCTTTTGAGCCAAAGCAATCTGCAGAGGAGAGATGACCCAAGGAGGCTAATACATCTAAAGGTAGGGAAGAAGAGTCGCAAAATGAGGCCAGATGCGGAGGGAAAGCAGGACATCAGGGCACTGGAGGATTTAAGAAACGGGTCGATAAGAAGGAGAGATGGGAAGGCTGAATGAGCACGAGGGAGTTGCGATAGTTACTGCAAAAAAAAGAGAGAAAATAAAGGAGTGGGTGAAGATGCAGCAGAACGAGGATGGGTTGTATACTGATTTAGAGAGAAACAAAAGGTGCATCAGTCAGTTTTTTGTTCCTGGTTTGCAGCAGCAGAAGTAACAGATCAGACTGTGAGAGGAATGAGTTCAGAGGGAATTACTTGTCACCTTGGGGCGGATAAGTTATGGCTTATTGTAACAAATTGCCTGGTGACTTTGTCCCCCGTGGCATTCCTTGTTGAAATAATCCCCCTGCATCCTACCACTGAAGGCTTTCACTCAGAGATACAGACAATTCTTTGGGGTCGGGATGTGATTGCACGGGGAGGCTCTCGTGAGCTCTCAGCTGACCTGGAAAAGCGAGTGGCAGCGATCCAGCCTCACACTGCACCAAAGCTGAAGTACAGACTCTACATATGCTTCAAGGGAAACCAGCACACACACCGCTGTGAAGACCTGCTACTTTATGACTGGAACATTTGGCTTTTTCTCAACAATGGCCCTCTCCTACTCCAGCTTCTCTTCATCCTACGAAGTGCCCGACTGGTGTTGGAATAGCCTGTCTCTTTATTGCACCGTTCTACTCTCAGCCCTCACATGTGTGTGCAAAGAAGCCAAGTTTTACTGGAGATTCGGATATGAAGTACAGACCTTGGTCCTTTTGTAAATGAGTTTTTTCTGCCTAAAGCTCCTGCCAAGAAACAGATGGTACATTTAAAGTGCTTTTATTATAAACACTTGTGGATTATTTGTTGATTTCAGATTCAGTCACATGTTGAGACGTTGCCATATGGCGTGGTTTATCAATAGAGCAACATCGCAAAGCATTGATAATCCATACAGAATTGCAGCCTTGGGAGTGTTTGGTGTAATTCTATGAAAGCTTTTATCTAGTTTTATGTCTACAAATGTACTCTGCATGCTTCTTTATCTGATATATATTTTGTATACTATTTCATTTGTGAGGTAGTAAATCACCACTTGCACTCAAAACCATTCATTGTTTTCCTACAGGGTTGAGCACTTATTCCCTCTTATTGTATCCTAGGACTTTGTTTAGCTCCAAGGTTTCTGTATTGTTGAGGCCATGAAGAGAACACTTATATTCATCTGCGACAGATAATATTCCAAGGTGTTGTCATGTGTTCAAATATATCACCACAGCAAAGTATTTACAACAGCTGATGCTGTGTGGAGTTGAAGGATGGGTGGTCCATAACAACAATAAATACAATAATAAAATAATTAGAGCAATCAGTTTACACTCCTTTATATGAAGTGCGCTTTGAGCTCTGTCTGCCCTATTTCTTATGAACTGCTCATTTCTATTGACTCATAGCACTTCACCAGTGAATTAACAGCCTTTACATTTTCACTTTCTGGAGGTGTGTTGAAGCGGCACCAGGATTACTTTGACATGATGTTTCATAATAGAATCTGTGATGGCAAAACAAATGTGCCTCCTCTTTACACACTCTTACATAGTCCGGCTAAAGACCTTGCAAGGATGGTTTCATAAACATTATCTGTCCGATAAGATGTGAAACGTCCTATAAGCTCACATTCACAATATTGCTGTGATCAGAATCTGTACTCCCCACATAATATCGAGAAGGTTTATTAAGTGGACATAATGTAGTTATAAACAATTAAACTCATATCATCACAGCCATTATCTCAGCTGTTGGGAACTTTATCTCAGTAGTTTCCAGTGCAATAGAAATGCAGCCCATTGAAAGGGTCATAGTTTTGTGTATTATGAAATACAGGCATTAAATTGGCCAAATAATGCACTACTGATTTACAGGTAAAGATATTTGTTGAGTTTATATCCATTTAATAACTTTTAACTGTGTAAATTGAAGATCAGCTTTTTAGATCTGAGAAATGAAGTCAGACTAACACTTTCAGTAAATCAACTGTCTCAGAAAAATGCATAACGTGCTCCAAAAGTAGTTTATTTCTTTCAAATTCAAAATACAAGATTTTACCCAAATTCTGAATGACTGTTGGCATTGCTTTTGTAAAGACTCAAATGTTTACAATAATGCAATTTAACTTCTTTCATACACATTTCTTCCAGTAAAAAGTGAAGAAGCACTATCAGAGACATTTTTGCTTTATTTATTTATTTTAGATTCAACTGAAGTTCAGTAATTAGAATGTTCCTTTAGTTTAAACGGATGAAAAAAATGATGCAAGATTACAAAAATATGAATTGATGTTGTTTTAGTTATCAAAGACTAAGTTGAAAGTAAATATTTGGGGTGTATTATTTGTAATGTATTTTATGCGTAGATTCATCATCATATTTTATTCTAGCTTCCTCTCACCCCTCCTTCATCCCTGTGACGGGGTTCTAATCGTCCGTCCGAAAACACTGGCCTAGTCGGTTGGGTAAGCTCCAAAACTTTATTTTCAGCAGCAAAAAAATAAATAGCGAACCAGCACAACTTAAACAAACAAAAAAAAAACGTCCAAATCAGACCGTCCATCACTCCCGGAGAGTAAACGTGTTCAGCTGTTGCCTTCTCTGCAACGATCTCTCGAACACGTCCCAGCTGTTGCCTTTTCTACTATGGAGAAACCAGACTTGGTGAAATTCCTACCTAGCTGGATTTTGGATTTCCTCTCGGTTTGTTATCCCCTGCCTGCTAGCCCCAGGCATGCTAGCTCCCTGCCTCCCAATTCCCTTTATGACACCACACGCATCGGTGTGGTCCGTTTGGAGTCAACCCTTGCTTCTGCCCCAGCTCCTGCTCCTGTCCAGTAGCCGTTCTCTGGAACTCGTCTGGCTTTTGGAGGTCCACGAAGCCTCCAAACGGCTCCTAAAAGAAGGCGTCGCAAGGCCAGGTTAGCAGCCATGATTCCAGACCCAGTTCTGGCCCCAGCAGCCATGGTTTCAGACCCAGTTCTGGCCCCAGCAGCCATGATTCCAGACCCAGTTCTGGCCCCAGCAGCCATGGTTTCAGACCCAGTTCTGGCCCCAGCAGCCATGGTTTCAGACCCAGTTCTGGCCCCAGCAGCCATGATTCCAGACCCAGTTCTGGCCCCAGCAGCCATGGTTTCAGACCCAGTTCTGGCCCCAGCAGCCATGGTTCCAGACCCAGTTCTGGCCCCGGCAGCCATGGTCCCGGCCCCAGTTCCGGCCCCAGCGGCCATGGTTCCAGACCCAGCTCTGGCCCCAGCTGCCATAATCCCATCTCTAGTCCCATCTCTGGTCCCTTCTATAGTCTCTTCTCCAGTCCTAACTCAAGTCCCTTCTCTAGTCCCTTCTCTGGTCCCCTCTCTAGTCTCTTCTCGAGTCCCCTCTCTAGTCCCTCCTCTAGTCCCTTCCCTAGTCCCTCCTCAGGTCACTTCCCTAGTCCCTTCTCCCTTCTCCAGTCCCATCTCTAGTCACTTCTCTAGTCACTTCTCAAGTACCAACTCTAATCCCACTTCTGACACCATATGTGACGGGGTTCTATTGTCAGTATGAAAACACTGGCCTAGTCGGTTGGGTTAAGCTCCAAAACTTTAACAGCAGCAAAAATTAAAATAACGAACCAGCACAACTTAAACAAAATAAAAAAATGTCCAAATCAAACCGTCCATCACTCATCAGAGTAAACATGCTCTGGTGTTGCCTTCTCTGCAACCATCTCCCGAACATGTCCCAGCTGTTGCCTTCTCTGCAACATCTCTCGAACACGTCCCAGCTGTTGCCTTCTCTGCAACATTCCCCGAGTTCTCCTCCAGGGCCAAAACCGTCCATTTTGAACTCATAGCCCCTCCCACAGGCTTATCGTCAACAGGTGACGCAATTACCTCAAACCACATTGTCAACATAAAAAAATCCGACCCAAACATAAACAGGTTAAACACCTCTTAACATAATCATTACACAATAAATAATAATGGTTCCTTTTTAGGATGTGTGTGTGTGTGTGTGTGTGTGTGTGTGTGTGTGTGTGTGTGTGTGTGTGTGTGTGTGTGTGTGTGTGTGTGTGTGTGTGTGTGTGTGTGTGTGTGTGTGTGTGTTGTGTGTGTGTGTGTGTGTGTGTGTGTGTGTGTGTGTGTGTGTGTGTGTGTGTGTGTGTGTGGTGTGTGTGTGTGTGTGTGTGTGTGTGTGTGTGTGTGTGAGTGTGTGTGTGTGTGTGTGTGGTGTGTGTGTGGTGTGTGTGTGTGTGTGTGTGTGTGTGTGTGTGTGTGTGTGTGTGTGTGTGTGTGTGTGTGTGTGTGTGTGTGTGTGTGTGTGTGTGTGTGTGTGTGTGTGTGTGTGTGTGTGTGTGTGTGGTGTGTGTGTGTGTGTGTGTGTGTGTGTGGTGTGTGTGTGTGTGTGTGTGTGTGTGTGTGTGTGTGTGTGTGTGTGTGTGTGTGTGTGGGGTCAGTGGCGGAGTCAGTCACTCATGTGATCCGCCCCGTCACAATCCCCATCAGCCTTCAACAATGCCCCTTTCTCTTTCTTTCCTCCTGCTTTTCCTCCTTTTCCATCCTCTGTCAGTCAAGCACCATGGCGAAAGATTCACAGCCTGCCCAGGACTGCTTGCTCAGTAATGTCAGACTGTGCTTTGATGTAAGCAGTTCTTTATGGAGGAATTATATTTGATTGATGTGGAAACCTCTGACTGTACTCTTGGTTCTCAGATATTTATTTGTAAGTCAATGATGCACACTCAGTAGCTCTGCTGCTGCTAAACAGCCCTCAGCCACTGAGCCAGCGATGACTCTGCTTTATGCCGCAGCCAAACACTCTTACATCTGCACTTTTGTCCTCCTAACTCTGCTGGCTCGTGTGCTTATCACTTTCTAAATGCTAATCAGTCACGGACATGAGTTTTGAGTAAAATAAACATTCACAGCATGATCGATCACCCATTGGCTTTGATCAGTTTAGTCATTTAGAGCTGAGTGCAGAAAACCATGGAATGATATGACCAGGGACTATAAGTCAGTTTTTATTCTGACTTTCACTTATAAGAAACAGTTAGACATATTGGGAAATATGGCTATTCACTTTCTTGCTGGGTGTTATACAAACAGATCAACATCACAGTTCTGTAAGTGAAATAGTAAGAATGCACTTGGCTTAGCTTAGCATAAAGACTGGAAGAAGAGGGAAACAGCTAGCTTGAGGCCCCTCAAACTATAGACCCTCTGTTCCTATACCCCATCTACTGGCATCAAAATAGGGAAGAAATCAGCCTGCCTTATGCTTTATACTGTATGATTGACTCTTTTGGCTACTTGTGACATTGACAAGCATTGCATCGCCTTGGAATGAAAAGTTGAGAATTATGTTATTTAGGGATGTAACGATATACCGAATATTGCGGTATCGCGATAAATAAACGTCCCAATACCGTCGTGAGACTGACATAATCTACCACGATTTAAAATAATAATAATAATTTTTAAAAAATTGTAAACACTTTTTTTTTAAACCTTTATTTAACCAGGTGGTCCCATTGAGATCATCAATCTCTTTTTCAAGAGAGACCTGTCCAACATGGCAGCAAGTAGGTTACAACATGAACATAAAACAACAGAACACAAAAAGACACCGTATTTACAGGGCTACATTTACATACCTAGAGACATTGACAAGTACCAACAGTATATTTATATCTGTCAATAAGCCTCACCTTCTTGGCAAAAACTGTATTGTTTTTGAAGTGGTGGAGAGACAATGCACAGTTTGACCCACTGCTGTCACCCATGGCCAAAGCATATCTCTCTGTCCCACTGAGGTGGCGTTAGACTTTTTCTCTGTCTGTCATTTTGACAGACAGGATCATAAAATATCCGTCATAATCCATAGTACTAGTAGGTACAAAAACACTGGTTTTCTTGTTCCAGTCTGTTACTGTCACTTTTTACATTTTTTTTCTTTATTATTCAAAATCGCGATAAATACCGTACCGTGGACTTGTTATCGCGATATTATCGTACCGTGAGTTTTTGGTATCGTTACATCCCTATATTTTATTACTAAAAGGATAAATGAATGCTCACTTTTTATTTATCTGCTCAGTCCAACCCTAGTTCTTAGACAGGAGGAAAACTAAAACATGAATAAAAAATACACTGATGTTGACTTCAAGGCAAACTGTTTAATTAACACCAGATCTAACAACTAAGGTTGTTAAAACCAAGGTAAGATTGACAAACTGACAAGGACCCAGACAGGCTCCTTGAGGTCAACCATATTTCAAGAAGGCACACCAGGGATATGATGTCTGGTTGATGTATGCATCTATTGTCCATCCTGTGTAAACACAGGCAGTTCCCCAGTTCCTCAGTTAATCTGCGATGCAAGGCAGGAATGTTCTGACCTTCGTGCTTCTTCCTACAGTAACATACACACAGGCAAGCTGTCCCACATAATGGATGCACATAAATACTCGCACAGTGACAAAACCATGCACTCTGACTCTCAATCTTTTCTCATATCAACATTCTCCCCCAACGCACACATACGCAAACACACAGGCGTACATAATGATCCACCCTCGTCCGTCTGAATTAGGCCTAATAAGCAGGTGGATTGTCTGTGGATCTCGAGCTATTTGTCGTGACCTTGGCTAACTGTGGTTTGCAGCGAGTGTTCAGACACTTGGGAAGGATGAATAATTGGACTGTGTAGGCACACTTTTTGTGAGCAAGTCAACACAATAAACAAATTCTCCTCACTGCAGTGCACACCACAGGTCTCCCAACAGAATTGCTCATCTGAATAGTATTTAAAGTGTCTAGCTGTATACATTATCATCTTAATGATGCAAAGCTCCATTTGAAACTACGGCCACCTTATCGCTTCAAGCTAACGTTGCTAATACCCGCTCATGTGTTTAGTGACAACGTGTTGACGTAAACATATTTGCTAATGAATACATTAACTAGCTGCACTAATGAGCTCATTCGCATCACTGGGTGTGTTAAAGACATTGTGGTAACTAGAGAACCGGCAGATCAAGTGTTGACAGCAAGGAAGAGCAGGTCAAAAATAAACGCTAATATTAGCAAGCAACCAAAATGACCGTGAACGGATTATATTGAAGACAATGAAGTGACATTTTGCTTTTTATCATTAAAGTCCAATACATCTCCTCTACATTACTGTTTTTATACATTCAATCAAGCAGTGATAAATGAGAACACAACTGACTCGAGATAAAACAAGTCAGAATTAGCTTACTTGCTTTGAGAAGCGATTAAAAAGATTATAGAGTTCTCGCTGAGCTCTTCTGGCAGGGGTTCAGAGGTTTGACTTTGACAGTAAAGGTCCGGTTGTCCTCAGCTACAATCAGAGTTGTTGGACCAGCTGCTGCTCCGGCTCATCTGGGGATGAAAGGTTTGAAATGGAGCTGGTGGCAAAGGTTATATCATACACTACACGTTGAAATCCTTTTCTATCAAAAACGATGGGTGGACAAACCTCTGAATAGGTCTCAATGCAAATGTATCATGACAATAGAGCTTAAAGTAACATCAAACATATTGTCAGGTGGAGTTCAGGGTGCAGGTAACTGCTGACCTGGAACATAAAGAGGAATTTTGGCAGACTGTTCACTAAATAGGGCTTGTTTGCTGAAGTTGTTCGGTCAGGTTGGCAGCTGTTCATTTTATCTTGTTGATAGGAAATTACCCCTTTTTGTTTTGGACATGCAACACCTTGCTTTGTACATTAAAAGCAGCCTGTTAAACTACTGAGAAGGCTGAGGTCTAATAGTGTTTTATTGCTGGTTAAATCCTGTGGTGTCATCAGCATAACGATGGAAATCTGTAATGATCTGCAGCCGCAGTTATTTAGCACCAAGGAATAAAGAAGTTATCACATCAGAGCTGTGTTAAAGCAGCTGTCCGCGACTGGGTACGAGTCTCATTTCTACAGCAATAAATGAATGTTTGTGTTAAAACAATGGAAAGGCCACAGGGGTTCAGTTCCTGCCTGGGCTCTGGTGCAGAGGAGGATTTGATATTTGTTCTACTGGTGTGTTTTCTATAAGACATATGACATTAAACTGGCTGTACAGTTTATTGTTTTAATATATTTGATTTGACCTTTTTCTTAACAGACAAAAGAGAAAGTTAGAAAGAACAATTTATTCTAAGTAAAAGCTGCTTAGATGAGCCAGAGTGTTGTGTTTTAGGCAACTTTATCATAGCTGCACTTAAAGTCAGAAAATGTGTCTTTTGTGTTAACACTTTTCAAAAAATTATCGTTTTTTGTTGTTGTTTTGGAGAAAATGTAAGTAAGGATTGAGTATCAGGATTCAGGATGTTATTAGTCCTTTATCATATTTTAGTTTTTCCAGTTAAGATTGGACAATGTAACTAAGGATAGCACATTAACCAGCACTTAGAAATTTGATATCAACTTTGTACCTTTTTGAGAGCTTGAGAGTACTTATCAAATGTACTGTGGGGGCTCGAGACCAACGGCATGATGTGACTTGGCCATTATGACCGGTCTTAAGTATTAACAAGTATTAAGAATGCAGTAACAGGGGATTGTATTACATAGGATTCATTTGTGTGTTTTTTATTTTACCGTGGAATTAAATTGGTATCAAGAAACGAGAACAACATTTCTGGTACTGTCACATCCCTTAATGTTTCTGAAAGAGACTTCTAAAAGGGTTGGGTGATTCCGGTCTGGTGTGAGATGTTGTCTATTAAAAAGGCGAGAACTGCTACACGGCTTTCTGGGGAAATAAACCCAACACACCTGAGATCTGATAATACCTATGTTTTGAGTCCTTCTTTAACATATTCCCTGTGTCCCCTTCTCCTCTCAGAGTCAGGACCTTCCCTAAGGACTCTGCCTCGCTGGGCAGGGACACGGTTCGAGCCCTGATGTATTACGCCCTGAAGGTCTGGAGTGACATCGCGCCGCTAAACTTCCACGAGGTGGCCGGCAGCGATGCAGACATTCAAATCGACTTCACTAAGGCCGACCACAACGATGGATACCCCTTTGACGGGCCAGGGGGCACCGTGGCACACGCATTTTTCCCCGGGGAGAGGTTCACAGCTGGGGATACACACTTTGACGATGACGAGGCCTGGACCTTCAGATCGCCAGGTGAGGAACTTAAACGTATTACATTAATTAGAATCAAAAGGAGGGGGCAAGGATGATAAGGAAGAATCAATATGGACGAGTATTCCAGGAAATGTCTCACTAAGGCATTTCTTAGAAAGTCCCATAGTACTATGCAATGAAAGGAAACAGTCGGTGTCGATGAAAGCCTATTTTCAGAATCTTTTGAACTTCCCATCTCCATGCTCATCAAAACTTCCACATCCAAAACCAGAACGCTGACTGCATTTTGCAGCCAGGCTGTGCTTCTACCCTTTGTTCATGCTCCAGATTCTCTAATTAATATTTCATTTGTCAGAACTATGAATATAGCATACCGTGGCTTCAGACACAGGACACAGAGTATTGGCTTAAGCAGTGGTGGTTGTAATCACAAGCTTATTAGGAAGCATAAAAGGCCTCCTTTCATTTCCAACAACTATAAATAAGCATCTACTCTAATGCGCCTCTGATACCCATTCATTGTTTTTTTGAGCAATTAAAAAAAATGTATCAAAGAATTAAGTATACTATTTACTGATATTGATCGCAACTGATTATTTAATTATCCCATGGGCTGTCCACAACTACTTTGAACTTCTTATAGATATTGTAGTGGAAATAATTAAACAAAACCACTGTACAACAACATGATTCCTTTTGATATATGGCTACAAAAAGTTGAAAGGAATGTGTTCCTATTAGACCTTGAAATAGCACTACACTTTGTCAACTAACTCTCCTCTAATGACAATCTATAAAACAGTGATTTGGAGACAATGGCACGGTGCTGAGATGTGCAGGGTTGTGGACACACTGTCTTTGCTGTTTCCCCTTTTTTAAACTAAGCTAAATTAGCCAACTGATAATAACCCATGCAGATAATGCACTTATTTAATCGGATTCCAAGAAAAACTATTCATATATGTGCAGTACCAGCCTATTTTAGACGAATCATTCTTCATGATACTTTCTCCTCATGATTGTGTCTAAAACCTCAGGCTGAGATTTAAGCTCCTCGGGGGGGTCACAGGGCTCACTGTGCTGTCCTGCTCCCCAGATGTGGAGCTTAAAGCTTGTCGCGGGGGAGAAGATGACACTGACTACACCAGCTGGCGAGTCTCTGATGCAGCCAGGACCCGTGTTCATCTCCATTCTTTTGGTTTAGCCCTGGTTAAGCTGTGAACCATATGTTCCAGAGGCTCAATCTGCTCCAATTAGAGCTCACAGCGGGCCTCAGCAGCGGCAGGGGACGCTGGCATGATGCTGTCACGGTTTACAGAATCATCTGGGGTTTGGTTAATGGGAGCAGGGCAGGGACGCAGGGAGGGGTCAGAGGTGGGAACTCGTCTTGACCCCAATCTATCTCTCTTTCCAAAATCAATCAGTTCTTGGGAAATAATTAGGTTTCCGGTCGTGGTACGAAAGATAGTCACTTGGTTTGAAACACAACCTTCTGTAGGAGCGAGAGTGAAGAGATGCTACCTTGTTTGCTGTTCTTGCAAGACATCATATTTTACACCAAAAAAACCATGATATTCCCTCTTTGAAAGCCCTGCCCTTGGGAAATGTATCATTTTCATACTACAAGAAAGTCTACTAAAACGACAAATTCTGGACTGACGTTTTAGCCAAGGTAGTTGCTTGTTTCTATTTCAAATATTTTCTTCCTTTTGAATGAATTTCACTTGGAATGCACTATTAGCAATACATGCCATAATGCATACGACACCTATGATTCTGACTTTTCTTTTCAATATAGTTAGCTTCTGTTCTGAAATGTTCTGTTTATGAAATGACATGGGATTCTTTTTTTTAATAATATTTTATAAAATATCATTAAATAATGATAGTGAATATGGCCAAAATGAACAATGAATGATCAAAACATAATTGTTGATTGATCTTCAGAAAGCCTTTCATTTTAAAATATTGAGCAGCTTTAAAGAGATGATTTAACTTGTTACAATTTTAATTTGACACTGGGGCAGTTTTCTGGTTACTCTTATAATACTTAACCAAACAGTTGAGTAATACTTCCTACTATACAATTATTTAAGTATATATTTTGTCATCATTCTATCTGTTGGCTTGAGCTTTTCTCTCAGTAAGACCATACTGTACCTTATGTTTCCAGAGTCTGCTGGTCAGTTATAGAAAGAGGTCACATCCTTTCTTCTTCCTCAGAATTGACCAATTAATGGGTTCGAGCCTGATGTGCCTTCATATTTTATTGTGGATCATTGTTACTGAACATGTATTATTAAATATGAACCATTGATGTGAGCGTCCCACATCTCCTGTTTTTATAGCAGCCATTCTGTCTGTTCAGTAGCTTAAAGGATTTCGTTTGTAGAGCTGCCAACTTGCCTTATTTAACACACTGAATATTCACGAAAGGAGTCATTCTGACTTTATTCTATTATCTATCTATTATACATAATGTAATAGCTCTTTGTATAACATTTTCCTCGGGCCGGCCAAAATAACAGAGGTGAAGTGTCTGAAACACAACAACAATCTGCAAAGGAAAGGTTATATTTAGAGTTTGACCAATATATTACCTTTGGGAATATTATCTATCTGTATAGTAGCAGATGAGAAAATAAATTAAAGATTTTATTTGGAAAACCATTATGTTTTCTTTCCAAAGTTGATTTTCCGAGTCAAGTGAAATGTTCGACAACAAATAAATACAAGTTCAACAATCTGACAATTTTAGTTTCACTTCTCGTAACCTAGATGGAGTTCAATAAAATGTGATAAATATTTAAAAACACGTAGGCCCATTTTTTCCCTTTTCTCAACACCCTATTTCTTATATTTCCAAGGATTCAGCTTCATTCCCTATCAGGATCTGCGTCCAAATTGAGATTTATCGAGTAAGCGCTGGGTCTGAGCTGTGCTTGAGCATGGAATATAAATCAAGCCTGCACTGTACTTTTAAATAACCTAGTATATATGGGTAATGGGGCCCTCTCTTTGAGGGTAACCAATGCAGGAAGGAAATAAGTGGGTCAACTGCAGCTGCAGATATTACCAGAATTGAGGGAGCTAATACTTTCAGTCTCAGAAAAAAAGATCGACCGCACCAGCAAATCTTCTGCTTGAAGAACTCTTCCATTAAAATTGAGACCCCTTAATGATATACTTGGCCATTTGCACTATGTTAAACCCTCAGAATCAATGGGTGTCTCAGGTTTAATGAATGCTCAGATGTTGAAGGTCAGTTCAGCCCTCTCTCATCCTGGTGGGGGAACTGCTGAATCACCATCCTACATGAAAATGAATGTGTTTCGTCCCATCATTTTAAATGCGTTATTTTTCTTTAAAGGTCCCATGTCATGGCCATTTCTACTGATCATAATTCCATTGTTGAGGTCTACTAAAACAGATTTATATTGTGCAATTTTCCAAACTCACATTGGTTTCTCATACAGCATCTCTGTAAAGTATGTGTATTCACCGGTATTCACTCTCTGTCCTAAACGGCTTGTTGGAGCTCCTGCCCCCCCCTCCCTGTGAGCCCAGTGTGCTCTGATTGGTCGGGACGTTTGCGAGGCTCGTTGCTGCTCGCATCAGGCTTCCGTGTCGGCAAAACAAGAGAACAAGCGAAACTCATCCTGAGCACACACACACACAAACACTCACAGCCGAAGTAAAAACATTAAGTGTGGCTTGATATTGAGTAAGAAAAAGGTTAGGGATCGCGGAGAGCATTTCTCCGCGATCCCAATGTAGTAGTCCGAAAAACGTTTACCCATTTAAACAGTCGTGGTAGATACCTTGTTTGTTTTAAACATCATAAATACACAAACAACAATGAATACTTACAGGTTGTGTACCCGAATCTCCCGCTGGTCCAAACAAAGTAGGAACAGCATCGTTCTTCAGCGTAGGGCACGCTGTACATATCCGGCATGAATCGCTGAAAGGTTTGGGAAGTTTTGTTTCATGAAAGGCTGGCAGAGGGTGTTGCCTCTGGGTATCCCTACGTAGCGATACCCAGGAAGTAAACATTGGAAAATGAGAAATCTCCAACGAGACGTTTTGGGGAGGTATTTTCTGTGTTAGAGTTGTACTCTCTACTGGGTGTACCTTGAGGGTTTTTGACTCTGCAGACCGTTTACATGCAGAAAAACCTTCATAACACACAAGGGGACGGGTAATAACCAGAAAAGCATGACATGGGACCTTTAAGACTTTGTTAAAAGGAATATATATCTGAATTGATTTTTGAGTGGTAAGGTAATGCAAGGTCATTACTACAAGGATTCACATTAAATCAAAAGGTAAGCACTCGGCTGGTGTTGTGTCTGCTTCTTACCTTCTCAATCCAAGTGCTGCAGGCTATGTTTGTAGCATTCTGGATACAGTTATATCCAAGTTAGAGATACCCCAGAATTATATTTACTGTGCATCAAAGTTATGCAATATCTTACTGCAGGATACCCTGCGAATGATTCTTTTAGTTGCATTTCTGATGTTGCTCCTGTCTGCTCACTCTGAAGCTCTCTCTCTCCCTCGTGTTCCTTCTCTCTGTGTCTCTGCCACAAAGGTCTCACTCCATGAGTCCCGTTCATCCCCCCAAATCTCTCCGCTCTGACTTTGTCCGTTGGCATTACGATTTTCGTTCCCGTCAACCTCAGATGGACTGTAAATACGATGACATGGTACCTACTTTGTTCTGAATCCCTGCTCTCAACCCCCTTCAATCCGTCCTTTGATCCACCTTCCCTCTCCGCGCCATGTGCTCCCGTAGATTAGAGTTGGCATTTGGTTTCCGAATTTCCCAGGTGTTGTAAGCACAAGTGCACGTCTCCAATTGTCCTTTTGTCTTCCGACAGAGCACAGCACTCGGATGTTCCCAAGTCGAGGCCAACACAAGGTTAACTGAACGCAGACTTCAGCCGAGCCACCAAGGAACCCTAAGCTAGCTTGGCTCGACACGCTAGCTCTCACATATTTAGCAAATGTGAATCTCTGAAACCCAGGTTTTGTCTTGCGTAGTAGAGCCGGACAAGTAGTTTTCGGGAGGCTTTCCCTTTTTCTTTTTTAGTTGCACATCGAGGGAAATGTGCTTTAATAGCCTGCAGCCTCTTTAGGTGTCTTTCCGCACTCAGGTTTTGATTGGCAGCCCAGAGGCTCAGACAGACATAGTTATCTCACTGCACCACATGCCTAACAGCACTCGCAGCCACCAGAGCTGTCCGTCACACCTCTTAACTTGCAACCTATGGACTTCTCATGAAAGGGATAAATGCACAAGCAGGGGCTGTATTGGTTCTACAAAAGTCACAAACTTTAAGCAGCAAAGTGATCTCTCTAAGCTGAGATGCAACCTTTTCATTCAAAAGTGATTATTGATTTATTAACAGTGACTAATACTTACTGGTGTTTGTTACCATCTTTATTATCAATGTCTCATCAAGCCTGCTGTAACAATACGTGTGTCTCCTACCTCTCTGTATGTTGTCACCTCTCACTGACGAGGAGAGCTGTGTCTAATCTTTGAGTATGCAACTAATGTATTACTACACTGCTGTGTGCTGCATTCTGTGGCTGCGTCTTTCATTAAATTGTCCGCTCACCTAAATAACTCCAAAAAGGTGAAGAGGGGGGGATTCAAACTTTGGAAAGTGTGTATCCTACCTGTTCATATGCATTGATATTCTTTCACAAATATTTATTGAATGTATATTTATGAATATTTGTGGCACAAATGTACTAAAGCCACATGCCATAGCATTTACATTTACATATAGCTGCACAGGCAAACACTGCACCCAAACAAACAAACAGTTACAAAATAAATATACCAGAAACACATCATTAAATCGCTTCTAAAAGAGAACCGTTATACATTGGGGTTAAAATGGTACCATTGATGATGCATTTTGAGCAGGTAAAGAATGACACATATTGATGTAAGTTGATGCAGGTCTCCCTTGTAAAAGAGATCCATGATCTCAAGGGACCTATCTGTCTAAATAAAGGTTTGAAATGAAATGAAATGAAGTTGTACAAAAACAAAAAACAAACCTGACTGGTTTCTGTGTCACTCATGTTTCTCTCCCTCTCTGTCAGACACTCATGGGATGGATCTGTTCGCGGTTGCAGTCCATGAGTTTGGTCACGCCATCGGCCTGGTCCACACCTCAGCCATAGAGTCCATCATGAGACCGTACTACCAGGGTCCTGTAGGAGACCCTCTGAAATACGACCTACCGTATGAAGACAAGGTCCGTGTCTGGCAGCTCTACGGTACGAGGGAACATCCACATGCTGTTCTATGTGTGTGTGTGTGTGTGTGACAGAGAGAGGAAGAGCAATTGCTCTGTGGAGCAAGGTTATAGATGAATGAAAACACAGATTGAGTTAATTGGACCTTTTTTTGTGGCATATGACCTTATCACATCATTGACTGATATAGAGAGCAGCAGTATGTGCGGGAGAGAGACTAATGATCATGAAGACGAGAATGAAGTGCACCAAGCAACGCTGAAGGCCAGGACTGTGAAAGACGGAGATAAATTAAATTAAACCACAGAACAGACGCTAAGACAAAGCCCAGAGCAGGAATTTAATACAGTCTGAAAAGAAATGCCAAGGGTTAAGTGCTTTAAACTTGCATTCTCTGTAATAGCCAGCAGGGGGCACTTACAAATTACCCTACTTCTCACTTGATGCCCTAAGGCTAAGCAAATATTATCCTGGCAAGTTTTGTTTGTTTCAAATCTTCCATACAGCTTGATGTTCATTATGTAAATGACGGTCCCATTTAGGGTAGATAGACTATAAACAGTATATGCTTTAGGGCTTGGCTACCACATTAGCTACTACAGTTTGTTTGGCCTGAATGCTATCCTTTTTCTTCCTATTAGAACTTTAACCTTTTTACAGTGTCTGTGATAATGCAGAATTTTCCAAAATACCCCCACAAGTTTGCAAAGCTACATTTTAAATAAATTGCCTTGTTTTTAACATAGTCTTTAATCACCTATCCTCCCTAGGGGTCAGAGACTCGGTGTCCCACACAAACCGACCAGGCAACCCCTCCCAGACGGCTGAACCCCCTGTCCTGCTGGACCTCCCTGAAAACAGGTCCACTCTCCTGTAAGTAGAACATCTGGTTTCTTTTTAGCGATACACAAAGAACTCCACCCCTCCTTGTTGTCAAACATCCATCACCCAACAGTAGATGCAAAAACGTTATCGTCAACATTGACTGTTGGATTGACAGTTGGAGCAATCGATGGTCCAGTTGACAACTTCAGGTGTGTTCACTATAGGAAAGGTGAAGGGGTCCTTTTGAATTTAACAGCTTTAGACCATAACTATCTATACAAAATGTAATTACAATTGTTTCAGATGTTTACAGTCTTTACAGTGTACAACATATCTCACTGTGTACCTCTGTAAAGGCTTGGACTGACCCACATTCCCAGCAGTGGAGCCTGTCAGACAACACAGAACATGAACCATAAGCACATTTAGAGTGATGACCTGGATTCAGCTAAGAGCCTCTTGTTTGCAATTTTAAATCATTTTCCACAATCAGGTGCCAGGCCATCATACTACAATATCTCCTCTCTCCTCTAGGAAATGTATTACAAGTATTATCTTTGTTATTATAGCTGGGACTTACTGAATAAATCAATGTCACTGTCAAAACACTAATATCTAGCACATTTCTAAAACGGTTATGCACTAAACAACAAATCAAAATGATTTTGAGTTACCTTGGCACTGTACTAACTTTATATATTTGGACATGTTAATTATTATAAAGCTTAAACAAAGGGAGTTAAGTAATTGTACTCTGAAAGTTCGTTTTTTTAAAGAGTGGATCAAGAGAGGGCAGCTTGCTTAGGGAGCAATCAAACTACACCAACAACAACAACAACAAACGTTTGCTATCCTCCATAAACACTCATTTAAAGACAGCAGTTCTAAAAATACAAATATAAAACCCTCTTTTCCTTTAATGGTGCCAGCCTTCCACTGCCCTCAATTACTAATGTTGTACCTCCTCCATATGGTCATAATATGCATTGTAGCTGGATTATCCTTGACATGGGTCACAAATGTTGACCACTAGGCAGCGATGTGGTGTTAATAGAGCTCTGAATGGAGATCTTTGTTAATAATGCAGAGTCTAGCTGACTCCCACTCACAGTGGCAGCCCTGTGGTGCTAATGGCTTCATCATTGGGAGGCCAACCACGTCGCTGCTTTAAATCACTTATTAGCCCAGAGGATAAATGCACTGGGGGACCTCAGCGTGTCAGCACGATGGCATTTCACCCTAATTTTCAGACTGATTAATTGAAGGAAACACATGGACATGCATGCATACATTCAAACTCTCTCGGCTTTGCAATTACCATATTTCTTTATGTATGCAAACAAACTGCATACCTTAAAATAAGTGAACATTTAACCCTTGAAAGGTTTCTTGGCCTGGGCGATAGTCATTTGACAGGCTGTGTCCATATGTAATATGGTTGTAACATGGTTGTAACATGGGTGTAACATAGGTGCAATGGGCTTTGTTGATGTGAAATGTGGGTGTGATAAAGTGTAAAATTGGTGTAGTAACAGGGTAATTGTGGGTGTAATAATAGCGTAACATGGGTATAGTAAGGGTTTAATAAGGGTGAGATAAGATAATGTGTAATATGGGGATATAGGGTTGTAATAATCTGTGATATGGGTGTAATATTGACAATCAATTAATTTTCCAAAATATTTACTTGTGATTGCCCATTTAACGGTTAAAACAGGTAGGTGTGTGTATATATAGCCTCAAACACTCAAAGTTTAGATTGATGATATTTAATGTAATGTCCTTGTTTTTGTTGTATTACTTTCCTCTCCCAGGCTGACACAAGATGCCCCAGACAGATGTACCAGCCACTTCGATGCGGTAGCCCAAATTCGAGGGGAGGCCTTCTTTTTTAAAGGTATTCAGGCTGAAAAGGAAAGAGCAGACAAGGGACACTGATGGACAGACAGATGAATAAAAAGTGACATAGAGAGGGAAGAGAGAAAAAGAGGTGAATGTGGAGGAGATAAAGTGGTAGAGTAAGGGACGGGGGCTGGACAGAGTAGCGGCTCCAGCGATCGATAGAGAGCACAGTCATGTGTGGCTCCCAGGGCCCCAATCAGAGCTGTACTGTTGTATATTCTGCAGGCCCTTAAGGGCTCAAGCCCAAGGCTTTGTTTGGGGCATACTTGTTATCTGCAGAGCTGAATATTGATCCATTTAGCTGATTGGCAGGAGTGGTAAGATTATTAGCCAGAACACATTATTATATTGTAAATGATCTCCTAAAACGTAACGCTTCAGAATATATTTTGGCTAAGGTTCCTGTTCCTTTAATTAGTTAAACCAAATGCATTCTTTACCAATACTATTTTCAAAGTTAAATCAAAGATGCTCAATAAACAGAGATACAACTCTAAAGAGAATGTAAGAGTAGTTATTGAAGATTCAGTTCTTCTTTTGCCCTATGGATGTGAAGGAGGTAAAGGAATGTGTAAGATACTGCAGCCACAGCACACTGTGTCCTAACTTAACACAGCTTTTCTGGTAATAGACTCCCACTGTATATTGTGAAGATAGAACCAAGCTCTAACCTGTTCCCATCTGTTATAGGAAAGTACTTCTGGCGACTAACAAGAGAGAAGCACCTGGTGTCCCTGCGCCCCGCTCAGATCCATCGCTTCTGGAAGGGCCTCCCCCAAAATTTGGACAGTGTGGATGCTGTGTATGAGAGGCCTGGGGACCATAAAATAGTTTTTTTCAAAGGTAAATAGCTCTATCTGGTATCAACTTCTTCTATTTGTCCATGGTTTTAGTTGACTGACTAGGCTATACAACTTTGTAAATACATTCCAAATTATAAAGATAGTATTTCTCCTTTACTGTGTCCACCCTCTTCAGGTCTAAAGTACTGGGTATTTAAGGATAATAACGTAGAGGAGGGCTACCCTCGTTCAATCAGTGACTTTGGCCTACCCTTGGAAGTAATAGATGCAGCCTTTGTTTGGCTACACAACGAGAAAACCTACTTCTTCAAGGACAACCTATACTGGCGCTACGATGACCACCTGAGACGAATGGACCTGGGATACCCTAAAGACAGCTCGCTCTGGAAGGGGCTGCCGCCACAACTGGACGACGCCATAAGGTGGTCTGATGGTGAGTAGCCAAAAAAATCTTTAGTAAAAAGAGTAAAAATGGCATTGAATGCCACATAGTTCAGATGTTCATGCTCTCTACCTAAATTGTTTTATTAGTTTTGAACACAACCACAAACAGGCATTTTCCTCGTCAGTGGAAAATGACTCTAAATGGGAACACAGGTCTATAAAGTCTTATATAGCTCTAAAGGGAACTTTGAAAAGGTATGGAACGGTACCGTCCCTCTCTTAATTTTAACTTTATATTGGAGGCAATTTTTTTTAACTGTGCTTATTAAAACTGTTGGTTTGCAACATGGACATCATTTGGGCCCTCTGCTATAGCTGGCACCTCCACTTTTAATGGCTACAAAGAAAGAATTCTTACATTTTCTGAGCTTAAATATTTATATTCATGACCTTATTAAACCCACAGCTAACGTGTTATGATCATTTAAGAAAGAAACTCATTAGGGAAGTATTTTGACATGCAAATAAACACACGTCCAAACTAAAACTCTCTAAGGCTCTTGGCAAATATGATGTGTACACAATAACTAATAACCGATGACCCATAACAATTGAGCTGTGGTTATGGAAAATGTAAGGCTCTACTTTGGCCCTTAGGGAACAAGTTTCCAGACAACACACTTTTTAGATTACAAACCCTGAGTCTACCAGAAGGAGGGTGTATAACTGGCATCTCGGCAACAGCCTTGCCCTTTACACCGCAAACACGATGGCTGTTATGAATCCACAAGCCAGTCTCTCCTTATTAGACCATGCTGCAACAATGAGGTCAGTGGAGTCTGTCAAAAGCATTGAACTTGGATTACAAGATTCTGGTCTAATCCTAGCAGAAAGTCTAACAGAGAAGGTTTCACCTGAATGAACCTAAAGGCAATCATCGTCTATAACCAAAGTTTGTCAATAGAGCAGTCAGCTTGCAGTAGTCTTATCTAAAAGACCAGCATGGCATCACAGTAACAATGAAGCCAATGAAAGATAACGCCCATATTGAGCAGCCTTGCATTTCACAGATTGTGTACATTTTCAGTACATCCGTCCTCACACTATCTGCCTCAGTTTACTTACACTATTTCCCTGCACCAATCTGTATCAGCCCTCCTATCAATCATGCACATACAGTATGCAATCCCTAATTTGAACTATTCAAACTATTATCATTTTTACTTGTTCACTCAATTTAGCGCTATCTATCATTTACTCATGCAGAAATGTATTTATATGTACATGTATAAGTATTTTTACACATCCGACTATTTCAAATGCAAGTGTGTAACAAAAGTATCTGTTAAGAAAAAGGTCACTATAAAATACATTAATGCTCATGTATTTTCATAGAAGTTTTAATAATGTCCATTGCATTACGTCTTAGTTGCTGTAATTAAGGGAATGTCGCACAAGAGGGCGGTGCTGAGCTGGAAAGTGAGGTTCGGGTTCAAGTGAAGGAAGGTTTACAGGAACTAGGGTGGCGTCAATGTGTGAGGACACAGACACTATTAGTATGTACATCATTTAAATTGTTAGAATGAATCTGTTTTACCATTATGCTGTTGTAACACTAAATGGGAAATGATTCATAAAAAGCATTTTGGTTTGTACACTTGTACATTTTACAAATTATTATTTGTAATGTGAAAGGTGTCACAAAACCCACAGTATCACCAGTCTCTGGTAGTTCCCCTGTTTTATGGAAATATATAACTTTGCTAACACTAACAAAATACTGTATATATGTATTATATATTAGTGAAGCTTCCAGTTCTGCTTTTAACCTCTAAAAAAAAAATGTTGAGAAAAACCTAATTATGCTGAAAATACTAGACTCAGTACATGACTTTGCAAACAAGCTGTATTTAGTAGATTTGTGTTGTGTATGGGTGTGTGTTAGTGTCTGTGTTTGGTTGGCCTACATAACAAATAGAAAGAAGCATTTCCCAGAGCCAAACATAACCCTTCAATTGAAATGATCATTTGTTTTAAGTGGGGGAAAAAATGATAAATAAAAATGATGCAGGAACTATTATAGTGCAACCATATGGCAGTACTTTAAATCCCTCTTTTAGTAGTTCAGTTGCAAACTTTTCTCATCCTCTCTGTGCTGCGATCAGCGTTGGCATTTACTCCTTCTTAGCGTGGCTGGGAATAACAGGTGTTGTATCAGGCTCACAAGTGGTCTGTGCTTATCTCCACTTAAAGCCTGAACTGTTTGTTAAACTTAAAAATGTGAGTACCGTCCTCCTCACACGCATGCTGTTTTGCGGCCGATTGTGGCTCTCAGTGACTACGACCAACCAACACTACTATCTTTCTGAGAGTGCCCTACTAATCTGTTGTCACTGAGTGCTCACTGCTCATGCATGAGAAATGTGTCACTCTGGCAGCACAGGCACTGCGTTCTGTTCATATATTATAAAGCAGATCACACATGATTGTTAAATTCTGACCGTAACATACGGGAGACATGAGTGTTGCAAATTGGCTCATGTCCTTTATCACATATGGTCTATTACTGATACAGCGAGTAAATGTACCTTGAAAAAGTAAAAACGGATGACCTTTTAAATATTAATCGGGCAATTATTACATTACCTTTCATTTAGCTAAGCGACCTACAATAAGTGCAATCAACCATGCACATAGAAACTAAAAAAAGCAAGAATCCTGCAGATATATTAGATTTGATTAGCCAAAGCATTTTAAATAATACCTAGGAAGTGAGAGTCTTTTATCTCATTATATTTATTATGTATTTGTTATTCAAGGTGTAGTCGAAACAGGTGGGTTTTAAGTTTGTGGAAAAAAATGTGTAGACTTTCCTCTATCCCAATATTAATTATCAACACTTATCACGTATCAACACTTATTAACAAAGCGTAAAGAATATGAATGTTATTTGGTCAAGCCACTATATGACGTACTGAAAGCACTACATTTGCAGCCTACTTACTGACATAGGAGTAAATCAGCAGGATATAAATATCAGATCTCAGCTGTGACGCACCTGCCTTTGTTCAATGTTTCTAAGTAACAAGCTGAAGTGGTTAGGAGGAAGGAGTTTAATCGAGTACCAGAAACACACGTAGCATTTTCTTAAAGGTCAGTTTGTACATTGAAGTTATGTCTTTTGTAATTACCTCCATACAAATATATTGTTATAAGGTCAATATAAAAGATATTCACACTCAACCATTTAACAACTGAAACACCAATTAAATGCATTAGCTCATACGCATATTTAGTTGATATCATTCAATTAGTGTGTGTGTTGATCCATGTGTTCCCCCCTCTCTCTTTTAACTCCTTCGTTCTCTGGCTAGCTTTATAGGAAGAGGTGGGGTAATGTGACATTATTGGAGCATGTCACGCCTTAATCTGCCATGTCAGTAATCTTTACGCACTATGTGCATCTGTGCCTGTAAAGCATGCCTGTCCTTTACCTCCTATAAAATGCCTATAACGGTTTCTATAAACGTAAATGTGCGAGTGAAAATGTGCGGAGCTAACAGATGGCCCTGTGTAATTCTGTGTGGCATTAGCATGACATTACCCATTATGGGTGAGTGATTATTAAGTGCTGAAACATGAATTGCAATAAATACATAGAAAATAAACTAAACTGTACCATTTCTCTTTCACTTTTCTTTTAAAACATATTTTCAAAAGTTTTATTTGAGGGTTTCTCTCTCATTTAAACTTTAACAACAATCAAATCAATAAATCTCTCTGATATTTAGACTCACTGGGAGAAAGCCTGATTTAATCACGGTATAGCCTGAGGGTAATAATATTCGACTTAATGAGTCACGAAATATGAAAAGGCAGCTTTTATACTGTCAATGAATTAAATGTGTAATGCACACCAATATAATTGCTTTGATAATAAAAAGAAAATCAATTTAGCTTCATCATGTGTGGATAAATTACACATGTTCTGTAAACCAGAGTCAGCTTTATTACCCAGTAGGTTCACACAAGGAATTTGGTTCGGTGTATGTGGTGCATACATAAATAGTGGGAGGATAAGTTGTTAGGAAAGAAACAAATATACCACACTTTAACAGTAAAGACAACGTCTCCCATTATCACAAGTGACGTTATGAAGTGATTAAAGTCCGTCTTTTGTTGTTGTTTAGATTAAGAGCAACAGAAAAGACATACTCTACATTAAGACTTTTACATGAACTAGCTGTCAATCCACATATTATAACTGAGGTCCTTGGCATCTAAATGCAACACATGCAACTTCATTTGTTTCCCCTTCTATAATGGATTAAAGTTACAGAGGTTATTAGGCTTGTTATGGGCAAAATGACTTGACCTGAGACCGAAAATGGTAAAAAAAACATGTTGTGATATAACTCTAAGATTAGCGGGTATTAATTCAATTTTATGACTTGACAGTAAAGTGAACATATTGACTCGTCCGTGGCATTTCCTTTGACTAGACAAGGATGTTAGATCTGGAGTCCGTCCCCTACTGCTGCATCGAGAAAGGTTACCTGCTGTTCCAAAGCAATTACAATAGGTCAGATGCTGAGGACATATTGTTTTCCCCTGGGAGTTAATAGTGTTTACTTTCAACAGGGTTTTAGAACGCAAATCCCCTCCAAGAAGTGTTTCCACCAGTTGGCTGTACAGAGTAGGCTTAGATAAAACACTTGTAGGTCTTTAGAATTGGCACAAAAACATCTAATTAGCAGGAGGTACTCAGGCCTTATTTCAGACTACTCAGACTTTCCCCTGCAGCTCTTTTTTTCCCCGTCAGGTGTTTAGAGGTCTGTGTTGTGTCTGTGTGAGCTTTTGCCAGCCACAGAGGTCCTGCTCCAGGCTCTTTGATGTGTGTGAGTGGGAGAACAGGCCAAAATAGAAAGAGAGGACAGTCCCAATAAAATACCCCTTTATATGAAAAGACACACAAATGCATGTATATAAACAAGCAATTTCACATATAAACACACCTTTGTGAGGGAGCTGGACGAATATCAAAGCCTTTACCTGCTGTTAAGCTGCTTCCATAAGCCTAGGATAAAGGGAACAATGAGATACAGGGAAGAGGAGAGACGTGGTGGAGACAACTCGTCGTGAACAGTGAGTGAGAACAGTGTTATGTACCGAAAGAGGTCTTTGAGAAAGCACAGGTTGAAGAGATGAATAGGAAATATGCTGCAAGCAGGAGAGAACTGTTACTCTGTTGCAATAAGAGGATATAGGAAGCAGCTAGAGAACATCCATTGTATTTGTTAATTAATATATTTGTTTTCTGCATTTTAAAGGTCCCCTATTATGCAAATTCCACTTTTTCATGTCTTTAATATACATAAACATGTGTCCCCTCTGCGTTAAGAGATCCTGAAAGTTTCAGGAAAAAAGATTCTCTCTTTTTGTCCTGATCCATTTATATAAAAACCTGTCTGAAAATGAGCGGATCAGATTTTGGCCACTTTATGATGTCATAACGTTTTTTTGGCTTGTGTAACTATTAGCCAATCACCAACCAAGATAACACCAAAACACACACTAATTCCAACACTGTGCCTTTCTCTCCGAAGGCTCGTCCTATTTCTTCAAGGGGAAGGAGTACTGGCGAGTGCCGAGCAGCGACATGGAGGCGGAGGCAGGATACCCCCGCTCCATCGCCAAAGACTGGCTGCTGTGCACCGAGATGCAGGCAGACTCTCCGGACACGGAGACGAGACTCAACGTGCAGCATCAGCCGGACCACGCAGAGAACGGGTTCGAGGTGTGTTCCTGCACCTCGGACTCCGCCTCCCCTTTAGGCGCCCACCCCTCCCCCTCCCCCCTGTGGCTGCTGCCCCCCCTCTGGACGCTCTCGCTGGCCCTCCGCTCTGAACTGCTATGATGCCAAAGCATGGGACGAGGTTCCTGAGCTGGGTGCAAAAAAACTGTCGGTTTGGTGGAGGGCCAGTCGGGACTCATTCTGAATACAAACTGGAATTTATAAATATCAATTGGTACGTTTTGGTATTATTTTCACTGTTATTTATTTCACATGCTATTTGATGGTCATTTAAAGCGCCTTTCGGTATGGGTAGTACATACAGTTATCATATAATCATACTATAGCCTATCTAGTAGACATCAATCCACTGACAGTGACAATGCCAATACCGTGCTAAACAACTTTAGTTACACAGAACCACTCTTATTTTATTCTTAAATTGCTGTTGCATCATCGCAAGGAAGCTAATCCAATAGGATCGTTCAAAATGACTGTTTTCATGTAAAGCAAGTTTACAGCACTATTGAATGGCTACCTGGGATGTGGATTTCAAACAATGGAGAGTATCCTGAGATGGTAAAAGATGGACATTGGAAAGATTTAAAAGTTTACCTTTCAGCAATAGTTGGACAATTTGGGGAAATGTATTATTCTTATTATTTAGTTAGATGAAAATATCCATTCTAGTCTCACGTCTGTCTGGTTCATATTTAGCTATCTCGTAGACAGTTAGCTTAGCTTAGCAATAATGCTTAAATCAGTGAAGAAACAAATAAGCTAAAGGCTAAGCCATGCTAGCGTGTTTGTTTCCTGCTATCAGTCTCTATGCTAAGCTAAGCTAACCAGGTCCTCGCTGTAGCCATACATATGTGAGAATTTCACTTATTTTCTCATGTAACTCCAAAAAAGACATTTCAAACCATTTATTTAAATACTCACTGGCCAGTGGAACTTTCTGCCAGGCTGTTTACGGCCTTTTAACATTTTTTTACCAATCAAATAATCATGTTTGAGTTTAGGTCGGTTACAGGTAATGTTACAGTTCTCACCATGCCCAACCCCCATAGGGAGAAATACACAGTACTTTAACTCAGCTTGACAGGACAAAACTGCCTGCAAAACTCAAACCAGGGTAAAAAAAAAGGACATCGGGGATAATGATAATATATTTGGATGGGTGACTGACAGGTGAAAAGTACCCAGAAATGCAGTGGAGATAGTTTACAAGTTAATGATCCCACGGGTTTGTCAGGAAGAGAAAATAAATGTAGGTAGACAGGTAGATGGATAGCATACTGTACACAGGTAGATGGGGGAATACCATTGAGTACAGCAACACGAAGACAAAAAGGGCAGCGTAGGACAAATGTAGACTCTGGATAAGACAGAATGTTAAAATGGAGTTTCTTAGTGTCGCTTCACGCCATTATCCTAGCTTAACTCCCTTACCTGCTCTACCACGCTCTTTGATGAACCACTGCTCATCCATCAGAAGCATTCCCTGCCGCCACAGAGGCAGCATTAGTTTTGTTGTATTTTTTTATATATATAGACGGATTGTGATTCCATCTTGCTTCAGTCAGATTTAGTTTCTCTCATTAATCAAAGCTCCATCTCAGAAACGTCATTAGCAAACCTCACCGGATAGCAACTGGATTTATTCTTGCTGATATATTTACCTACAATTGAAATATAGACAGATATATTTGAGTTGAGACGTCCCCGTGGTTACTTCAAAGCCGCTGGGGACTGTGTATATTTCAAGGTGTGTTTTCTAATGTAAAATATTTTTGTAGGAAAATAAAAGATTATGAATGACTTTGTACGCATACAGACTGTTTTTGAGAACTGTGCGTTGCTGCTGTGCGGGTGTGAGTGTAATTATTTAGTGTTATTGAAAAGGAGCCCGGCCTTGCTGAGAGATGAAGGCAACATGACAGCTTGCTGACAACTGGGAGCCGCTCTCCATCTCTCTGATGTTATTGCTCTTGTAACGGTCACTGCTGTTCATCAGGAATGCAAATCACCTCACGTCAACCACACCACACTCTGAGCGGCTATATGGACAGATTGGCTGGCAGAGTTTTATATATATACACTCCTCTTTTCAGGGATGTTAATTAAGCAAGAGGCTACTGATGAATATTCACGTGTTTACTGTAACATAAGGTTTCCTCCGAAATATTAGTTTTTAAGACAACCATTAAACATCACACATCTACACATCCCTTCCCCAGCCCCAAGAACAGACCTGAAAAACATGTACATGGGGCAAATGACGTTTTCTGGAGTAAAACAAAAAAGAGAGTAGCTGGTAGTCTATGACAATATACTGATTCATGGAAAAGGAAACAAAAATAAATAGAAATAGTGGTAGTGTTGATATATGAATAATAGTGATAAGAATAATAATTGTTGAATATTTGCCCTAGACTTCTGCTTTCAGGCGTAGCTTCATACTGTAAATAATTATTTACAGTATGAAGCTATTACCAAAACCAATGATACTCCAATGCAGAGGCAATATTGTAATATAAAACATTATTTTATATATGTATATTTAAATAGTCTTAAAGTTGCCACTTTGAGGGCAACCATAATGCTGATATGAAATTGAGTTTGCCCCGAACCTACTACTTGAGCCACAGACTGAGTAGTGGAGCCTTGGTTGGAGTCAGGCATGTATCATCCTCTCCAGTGGTGCCAAAGAGTGTAACTAGAGCGTTAGGGTGCAGGTTTTGGTACGGGAAATGTCCTTGCAATATTTATCTAGGCTAGGAGTGAGGCCTCGTTTATTTGACATCTCTCACAGTAAGAGCTTACATCTGGGTAGATCCGGGACAATTTGGCTTTAGACATTTGAGCTATGTGATCCACTTTAAACTGTAGCAAACAATGACGGGCACAGATGGATGTATAATTAATCAGTTTGAAGGTGGTCAAATAAGGTTTAAAAGAACAAACCTGTTATTACCCTCCGGCTTGATTGTTTATTCTTCTGTTTTCTATTCTGCATCACAAGCACAAACATAGTATCTCTTTCATTTGAATGTGTTTAACTACTTTGTGCTCTTCATTGCATTTTCAAGACTTTGTAATTTATCATCCTGTTAGTTTACAATGAATCCATTGTAATTCCGCGGTGGCTCCCCCTTTGTCCCGCCTTGCATACCGGGGGACACCACTGAGAGCGTACATTTTTCTTTCCCTCCTCTTGACACACTCGAGTGGTGTTAATTAACTGGTGTGACTCAGGGGCCAACGGGAGCCATCCTGCTCCCCGGGGGCTGATGCAGAGCGACGGGTCACAAATCAGCAGTTTGTCTATGCTACCGCCTAAACCAAATCTAATTGTTCCAATTAACAATCGAAGGTATTTGTTAACCGTTATTTGCTCCTGAAACTGTAATGAAACATTAACATGTTTTTAATATCCTTATTTTTAATCAGCAGCTGCACAGGTACTGAATTTAAACAAACCATCACAACCTAACTAGGTCTTGATTGTCAATGCTGTCCTAAACTGAGAAAAACGTCCATGCCGGGAGGTCTGCTTCATTAAAATGAAGAACTATCTGTCTCCCTTTGTGTGTTTTAGGGCTTACAGCTAAATCCTAACTAAAGACAAACAAAACCAATAATATATAACTTTCTTTTTACGATTGTGGTACATGAACTTAAAAATAAAGTGAGCCGTAATCATCATTTTATACAAATAGCATATGGGGTGAACACTGGAAGAGCTGTGGTGATGAAGTGGCTTTTAGCATGTGCCATCCGACCTCTGCAGCTCATCCAGAATGCAGCGGCTCGTCTGGTCTTCAACCTTCCTAAATTCTCCCACACCACGCCGCTCCTCCGCTCCCTCCACTGGCTTCCGGTAACTGCTAGAATCCACTTCAAGACAATGGTACTTGCGTACCATGCTGCGAATGGATCTGGCCCTTCCTACATCCAGGACATGGTTAAACCGTACACCCCAGCACGTGCACTCCGCTCGGCATCATCCAAACGGCTCGCTGCACCCGCACTGCGAGGGGGACCCAAGTTCCCATCAGCAAAAACACGTGGGTTTGCTATCCTGGCTCCAAAATGGTGGAATGAGCTCCCCATTGACATCAGGACAGCAGAAAGCTTACACACCTTCCGGCGCAGACTGAAAACTCATCTCTTTCGACTCCACTTCGAGCGATAGAACTGCTAACAGAGCACTTATAATAAAGGACTGGCTTACCTAAAGCCAGTTGAGTAGCACTTGAAATGTTTTTGCTCTATGAAACCTGATGTACTTATATGATTCTGTTTTCTTCAAGTTTGTTGGTCGAACGCACTTATTGTAAGTCGCTTTGGATAAAAGCGTCAGCTAAATGCAATGTAATGTAATAATATAAAGAAAATTGCAAAAAACTAGAATAATTTAAAGATAGAAGAGGTAAACAGAGTTGTAAAAGGCACTTGAGTGCTATGCGTAACATCTGGAGTGAAGTAAATACATTTCAAAAAGATTGTTAAGGGAAGAAAAGTTTTCAACCATTTGTATGTAATGTTGCTAGCCCCTTCTCAGACAGATGCCAAACTCACAAACTTAACACCACTAGTCTGTGCAGAGGAAGTGCTAATATGTCCCTGTGTGTGTCCACGCATCAAAGTACAACTATTCAATCGCTCTGCCCTCAGCTCTGAGTTGATGCAGAGGGTCGGCAGAAGGAGTGAGTTCTAGCTTGCATGGAGAGAGAATCGTCCGTCAGATTTGTGAGACAAGGCTCTGGCAGCCCTCTGCCGTCACATGCCTGAAAAGGTCATATTGAATTCAACTCTTGGCCAAATAAGTTTAAGGAAATTGACAAGAAGGAAGGGTGTAACCGATCACGTCTACTTAGACCAAAGTTTGAGCAAAAGCATAATCTCGTCATTTTGTAATCTGATGGGACAGGGAGACATGGAAAGTTCACCTTGATGGAAGACATGTGGACCTGCAAAAATGAAAGACACAGAGTATAAGTATAATGTATAAAGCTATAATGACATGTGGGTATTCAAGTATGTGTGTGTTAGCTATAGAGCTGTCAAAATATAAAGAATATTGATGTATCCTCTGTTTTAGTTTTGATACCCTACACCTAATGTCAGTGTGTTCATCAATATTCTGCTGAAGTAAAGCGGACACTCTTGATCTTATTATGGCAAAGTGAGCAACAGAATACAAAGAAAAAGAGCAAAGCACAAGTCAGAGGATGAGAGCAGAGACTCCTGATCTCCTGCACTGTCAGTCTGGCCGTTCTCTGGTGAGGAAAACTGACACTTTCTATAAGGTGATGACTGTGAAATGCCCCCAGAGGCCTTCAATCCGTTTGAGATAAAACACCAACTCCCAACTTTCTAAAGCCTTCCGTTCTCATTTATTTTCCAACAAGTCACAAGTAGAACGTGCCTCATCAGCCGTGCAAAATGAAGGAGGTTACTAAAGTTTCTCTATGCGTGAGGCTTGAGGGCAAATCACTCCAAGCATTGCTGAAGTTACCAAATGTACACTTTTCTGCAGCGATGATGCATATTTTTAACATGGGTCAAGGTCACAGAAGTCAAAGCGATCTGTTTCTGATTGGTTACTAATTCATTCTACTGGTAGGCTATCCACAACTTTAAGTCTGACCCAACAGTGCAGAATTAAACCCCCCAAAGTGAATTGATCTTGAGGCGACCATCACCTATTTCCTTGGACATTCTACCACAAGTCACACTTCGCCCCTCTTCCTGTGTAGTTAGCTGCTACTAGCATTACACATTCTGCAGTTGGTGGATCATGAAGTTGCTGGGATTAGGAACATGTTACTCAGTCCACACATACAGTCTTTAATTATAATCTAGGTGTATGGTGAATATGAATGATAAGTAGTTTCAAAACGTTTATCAGGGTGTTCCTTTACTTAGCAGCTCTTTATTTAACTGGTATGATACATTTATCATATTGATACATTTAAAGACGTGTGTTTCCACTGAGAGTTAGAGCTGCTTGATGCTTTAGAACATCTTTAAATCCAGTCTATAAATACCAAAGTCTCTCCTGAGTCCTTGGCGCCCACAGTTGTAATAGAGTGTATTGAATTTCCCTCCGCTTCGTGGTTTAATTATCTGGCTTGACCTATTGGCGAAGATCACACGCTGGAGTATAGCAATGCAGCATGCAGACAAAACAATTATGCTGATCAAGTCTTTAAAGTTCATAAAGATGGAAGTGCGGAGATGGGTTGGAAAAAGCAGTGACCTTCATGGCAAGATCTGTAGCTATCCATCTACATGAACAAATTGGCCACCATTGAGCTGTGCAACATTTTAACCAAGTGGGTAGTTGGTGTTAGGCTGACAATATGAGCAGGGCACAGTGCCATAACACTCAATATTAGCTAAGTGGAAAGGAGTGTCCTTGAAGGAGGCAGCTGCCCTCTAGCCTCGGTCAAGGAGATGAAGTTCCTCATCTCAAAACAGACCTTTATGACCTTGAATTGACGTGGTCAGCTATACAGACTATGATGATTCTTTTGTGTCAAACTTTTATTTAACAACTTACATTAAGTGTATATGTGCAAGTATATTGGGACACTGCTGGCTAAGGTGTCTTCTCTCTAACTAGAGTGAATACCTTAAGGCTTTCGTACCAACTGTCACCAGCACGGAGACCCTAATGTGGTCAATGAAGCACTGATCAATCATTTTGACTGAACCACAGAGCAGAGCTAACATATTAAAACCCAGAGCCAAACCCATGCTGAGTGGACACCTGTGATGGTGGCTGCTAGGCAGCTCACAGCAAAATACACCAACTGCCCTATTTAGTCAAACTTTTTGACACTGTGAAACACAGTAGAAGTAGTAGAAAACTCATTTAACAATACATGAAGACATGACAGCCTCAGCCTAGCTGTCGGTTGTTTGCAGGTGCAGGAGCTGGATACTTGGCTCAGGAAAACCACTATTCCTGATTCATGCCAGCCATCACCAGTATAGTAAGTGCTGCACCAGTATTATATAATAACTGGCTGACATTGAACTTGTAATCAACTGAGATACAATAGCTCTTTAATACCATAGTAGCTGAGTGGGATGTGATCCTACCGCCTCCCACGACGAGTGTCAAAACAGCTAAAAATATAATTCATAAATAACTTGAATTGTCAGAAAATGTGTCCAGGTAAACTGTATTTCATGATTCATTTTACTGTCACCATCACCAATAACATTACATGCCCTGAGTGGTTATCGTTGTATATCAAATGTTGAAGGAACAGTCATACTAAAGACTGAGAACAAATATTACATTATGACTTAATGAACTGTTTCCCTGACATTTTCAAACCAGTGCTTAAAAATGATGAACAACCTGATCTCAGTACCATAGAGAGACACTCTGTTGTATTGCAGTCCTCTACCGCCCTCCTCTGGTACTTACATACAGGATGGAGTGGATTCAAAGAAGAAAGATTATTTAAAGGTCCCATGTCATGGCCATTTCTACTGATCATAATTCCATTGTTGAGGTATACTAAAATATATTTATATTGTGTAATTTTCCAAAATCACATTGGTTTCTCATACTGCATCTCTGTATAGTATGTGTATTCACCATAGACTGGTATTCACTCTGTCCTAAACGGCTTGTTGTCGCTGTACACAGGAAGAAAAAGAGAAGAAAAAGAGAAATCTCCAACGAGGCGTTCTGGGGCAGCATAGACAGGTATTTTCTGTGTTAGAGTTGTACTTGCTACAGGTTGTACTTTGAGGGTTTGTGACTTTGCAGACCGTTTACATGCATACAAACCTTCATAACACACACAGGGACGGGTAATAACCGGAAAAGCATGACATGGGACCTTTAAATGTATGCAAATATAAAATGCTGTTACAAGGACGTGTTATGTAAAGAAACATACATATAATCAACTGCACAAGGCTATGCAATGTACGCTGGAATTGTGAGCACATTTGTCATTTCCACTGAACTGTGAAAGGACTTACTTAAGGACACTATATGCTAAATACGTTTTTTCAGAAATGCATGAACCCATTCAATCTCATACAAATTACAATTTCTAAGAGAAACATACACATAATGGGACTGAAGGTCTGGTGTTGAACACTTTGCTCCACAGCCAATGATGATTATGATGGTGATTATAATAGTCCTTTTCTCCGTGGTGAGTTAAATACTACATTAGTTGTGAGGGCACCACAAAAAAGGTACATTAAGGGACTATGAAGATTTCCCTTAATATTATAAAAGGAGGATTGGTTTTCTTAATATTGTGGGACACATTTTACATACTAGAAACGCAATACCGCTTGTATTTTTTACTTTGTATTGGCTCATTGGGTATTCCTTGTGAGCAGCAGGGCCGGACTGGGACAATAAGTCAGGCCGGGAATTATACACCCAGCCAGGCCACTACCAGTTTTTTGTGCCATTTTGCTGGATTTATTTGTCAATATTTACAGCGGTGCTGCCCATAGTGATAGCCCTAGTTGAAATCTACTACCCAATTGTCACAAACGAGCTGAGGACCAAAATGCAGAACACGGGAAACCAGAGATAGTCGGTAACCAGCTTTATTAGAGTCTATAGGCCGGTAGGAGACAACACGGCAAATAGTAGGCAAAGGGCTGGTCGGGGACAGGCGAGGGTTCCAGGAGACAGCAGGACGGGAGTCGTAGGCACAGAACGGGTCAGGGAGCAGGCGAGGCAGGCTGGTCAGGGACAGGCAGGGTCGAAACCGGGAGAGCAATCTGAGGAGTAGTGCGGGAAAGACAAGCATGCTGCGAAGTACGATCTGGCACTGAGGTGAAGGTGAAGTGGGCCTAAATACTAATGGAGCTGATGGGTGTAACAGAGTGAGAGAGAGACAGGGTGTGACTACCAGGTGACTAAGGAATGATAATGCAGAAAATAGGTGAGTGAGAAAGCAGACTGTGACAGAACCCCCCCCTTAATGGACGGCTCCAGACGTCTAAACAATACAAAAAAAAACAACAAAAGAGACCCAAGAAAAAAAAACCCTACAGATACCGGGTGGAAGGTGGAGGTATGGGAAAGGTTAGTACTCATCTGAGACTGCTCTCTCGGCCTCTCCCTCCTGGAAATCCTCGTCCTCCTCGCCCGATGACGACTCCCCCTCCTCCTCGACGAAGCCTCTGGTCCGTAGCGGACGAGTACTCCCTGGCTTAACGCCTGGTTGAGCGTGGGTCCTAGACGGCTGCTCCGGGTAACGCAGGTGGAAGTCTCGGATGAGCTGAGGGTTGAGGATATGACGAGCCGGGACCCACTGCCTCTCCTCAGGACCATAGCCCTCCCAGTCCACCAAATATTGAACCCCTCTTCCTCTGAGACGGGAACGGAGTAAACGACGAAGGGTGTAGGTAGGGCCCCCATCGATCATCCTAGGGGGTGGTGGTGGAGGGGCGGCGGAAACCATAGGGCTCTCCCAGACAGGTTTAATCCTAGAGACGTGGAAGGTGGGATGGATCTTCATGTTCCGGGGCAAACTCAGTCGAACTGCTGCAGGATTAATGACCTTGACAATCTCGAAGGGTCCAATAAACCTGGGCGCTAACTTCTTAGACTCCACCCGAAGGGGAATGTTCTGGGTGGAAAGCCACACCCTCTGGCCTGGACAGACGGACAGGTAACCTCCTTCTCCAATGCAGAGAACAATGGGGGTTGAAAACCGTATGCACACTGAAAAGGGGAAAGACCAGTAGCGGAACTGATGAGGGTGTTGTGGGCATACTCCACCCACAGGAGTTGTTTTGACCAGGTCGTGGGATGATCGGAAGCCATGCAGCGGAGAGTGGTCTCCATCTCCTGATTCTTCCGTTCGGACTGGCCATTGGCCTGTGGGTGGAAACCGGAGGTGAGACTAACCGTCGCCCCGATGAGCTCACAAAACTCCCTCCAAAACACAGAGGTGAATTGGGGCCCCCGGTCGGAAACCACATCAGTCGCCAGTCCGTGAATGCGAAACACGTGGAGCAGAATCAGTTCTGCCGTCTCCTTAGCTGACGGGATCTTAGGCAGGGGTATGAAATGAGCCATCTTACTAAACCGATCTACCACCGTCAAGATGGCAGTATGTCCGTGGGACGGTGGTAGACCAGTCACAAAGTCCAATGAAATATGTGACCAAGGGCGACGTGGGACCGGTAATGGATGAAGGAGGCCAGCTGGCGCTTGGTGAGATGGTTTGTGCCGATTGCACACAGGACAGGCGTTCACAAACTCCCGGGTGTCAGCCTCCAGCGTGGCCCACCAGAACCGTTGTAGGACCATCCCCTTGGTACGTTGAATTCCAGGGTGGCAGGAAAGTCTGGAGCTATGAGCCCACTGAAGCACCTCAGCCCTCAAAACCTGAGGCACAAACAAGCGGTTAAGAGGACAAGAACTAGGACCGGGTTGGTCCACCAAAGCGGTCTTAACCCTCTCCTCAATCTCCCAAGCGAGGACGCCGATCACTCGAGGAGCAGGAAGAATGGTGTCCGGAATACCCCGGGTGTCTCCCTCCCTCCCGAACTGCCGGGACAAAGCGTCGGCCTTCACGTTGCGGGAGCCCGGGCGGTAGGAGAGAAAAAAATTAAACCGGGTGAAAAATAACGACCATCTGGCTTGCCGAGAATTCAGTCTCTGTGCCGACCTGATGTATTCCAGGTTCTTATGGTCGGTCCATACCTGAAATGGTTGTTCTGTCCCCTCAAGCCAGTGTCGCCACTCCTCCAACGCCAACTTGACTGCTAGAAGCTCCCGATTCCCCACGTCATAGTTTCTCTCCGCCGGACTCAATCTCCTCGAAAAGAAAGCACAGGGGTGGAGCTTCTGGTTCTCACCAGAACGTTGCGACAGGATGGCCCCCACCCCTACGTCAGAAGCATCCACCTCCACCACCAACTGACCAGCGGTGTCTGGTACTTGAAGGATAGGAGCTGACGTAAACCGGCCCTTGAGGTCCTGAAAAGCCTCCTCGGCTGCAGGGGACCATCGGAACGTCACCTTGGATGAGGTCAGGGCGGTGAGCGGGGCGGCCACGGTGCTGTAGCCACGGATGAACCGTCTGTAAAAGTTGGCGAATCCCAGGAAACGCTGCAGCTCCTTCCGGGAATCAGGAACCCGCCACGAGGTAACTGCTGAGACCTTAGAAGGATCCATCTCCACACTTCCTTGACCCACGATGTAGCCAAGAAAGGCGACCGAAGAAGTGTGAAACTCGCACTTCTCCGTCTTGACGAACAGTGAGTTCTCCAGAAGTCTCTGGAGGACTGTCTGGACATGATGGACGTGCTCCTTGAGGTTCTTAGAAAAAATCAAGATGTCGTCCAGATAGACAAAAACATAACGATCCAACATGTCTCGGAGTACGTCGTTCACCAACGCCTGGAAAACTGCAGGGGCGTTGGTAAGTCCAAATGGCATCACCAGGTACTCGTAATGTCCCGAAGAGGTGTTGAAGGCGGTCTTCCATTCGTCCCCCTCCCGGATTCGTACCAGGTGATAAGCGTTTCTTAGATCCAGCTTAGTGAAGATTGTAGCCCCCTGTAGTAACTCAAATGCTGACGAGATGAGTGGCAAGGGATAACGATTCTTCACCGTGACGTCGTTCAGACCCCGATAGTCAATGCAGGGTCTCAGGGTCTTGTCCTTCTTCGCCACAAAAAAAAACCCTGCTCCTGCGGGTGATGTGGAAGGACGAATAATTCCCGCAGCCAGAGAGTCATTGACGTAGGTCTCCATGGCCTTCCTCTCCGGTGCCGAAAGCGAGTACAACCGGGCCTTGGGTGGGACTGCGCCTGGATGTAGCTCAATGGCGCAGTCATAGGGCCGATGAGGTGGGAGAGATGTCGCCTTAGCCTTGCTAAACACCTCCTTAAAGTCCAAATACTCCGCCGGAACCCCTGTGACATCCGGAACCAGGTTCATATCCACAGATAGTTGAGGTGCGGCGGCCTGCTTGAGACAAACCTGATGACAGGAAGAACTCCAACCTAGGATGGACCCAGTTGCCCAGTCAATGTTCGGGTTGTGGCGGCGGAGCCACGGATACCCCAAAATCAGAGGGATTTGGGGGGACCGTAGCACATGAAACCGGATTGTCTCATGGTGGTTCCCCGACATGAGCATACGGACCGGTGTCGTCTGGTGTGTCACTGTTCCCAGCAGGTGACCATCCAAAGCATTAGCCGGTACCGGCTGGGGCAGCCGAACCTGTTGGATGCCCAGCTGTCGTGCGAGCTCCTCGTCAATGACGTTTATTGACATCTGATCCGGAGTCAATAAAAACAGCCAGAGCCTGAGATTTGCCTGTCAGGAGGAGTCGAGCATGGCACAAGGGTCTTAGATTGGGGATCAGCTCAGAGGTTTGGCCCACCAGTATACTCCCCATTACTGATGAGCTCTGTCTTTTACCTCTTTGACGTACTTCCCTCTCCTCAGAGGTAAGACTGGTACGACCCACTTGCATGGGCTCGACCTCGTACCGTGAGTCAGAGTAGGAGTGGGAACTCTCCGCCGAACCCGGAAGTCGAAATCTCCCGGAAACCGGAAGTTGTTGTCGCGAGCAGCGGCCCGCCGCTCGCGTCTGTTGCTCTCCTCTCCGAGTCTGGATTCGTCCGTCAATCCGAGAGGTGAGCTCTATCAACCCATCCAAGGAAGCAGGGAGATCATAGGAAACCAGCTCATCTCTCATATAATCCGCTAATCCTCTCAGATATGCGTCACACTGCGCCGGCTCATTCCAGCTGCTGCGACGGCTACTGGTGCGGAAGTCAATAGCGTAATCCACCACCGTGCCGGAACCCTGGCACAAACTCAGCAGGCCTCCAGCAGCGTCGGGACCCAGACGAACGGGACCGAACACCTTCCGCATCTCCGCGGAAAAGGCAGCAAACGAGGCGCAGGCTGGTGTCTGCTGCTCCCACTCTGCAGTTCCCCATAAACGTGCTCTCCCCGTCAGATGATTGACGGTGAAAGCTACACGAGCCGCCTCGGAGGCGAAGGTGTGTGGCTGCAGTGAAAACAATATGGAACAGTTTGTGAGAAAAGGCCTGCATCCCTCCGGCTCACCAGCGTAGCGTTCCGGCGTTCCCACACGAGGCTCCGGAGCGTATCCCGTCGGGCCAGGGGCTGGAGCGAGCATCGGAGCTGCGGGCGGAGGGACGGTAGCAGCCATGGTAGCGGCTAGCTGTTGTACGGTGGCGGCCATCTGTTGCATCTGGGAGGTAAGGTAAGCCAGCGTTTGTCCCTGGGTTGAGGTTGCCTGGTGGGTCTCGATAGCTAAGGTAGCTATTGTGACCTCCTGTCTTTGGATGGCATCCTCAACCCTCTCAAAGCGGTCTCTAGGAGACCCGGTGTTTGCTTGGTCCATTTCTGGCCAGATCGTTCTGTCACAAACGAGCTGAGGACCAAAATGCAGAACACGGGAAACCAGAGATAGTCGGTAACCAGCTTTATTAGAGTCTATAGGCCGGTAGGAGACAACACGGCAAATAGTAGGCAAAGGGCTGGTCGGGGACAGGCGAGGGTTCCAGGAGACAGCAGGACGGGAGTCGTAGGCACAGAACGGGTCAGGGAGCAGGCGAGGCAGGCTGGTCAGGGACAGGCAGGGTCGAAACCGGGAGAGCAATCTGAGGAGTAGTGCGGGAAAGACAAGCATGCTGCGAAGTACGATCTGGCACTGAGGTGAAGGTGAAGTGGGCCTAAATACTAATGGAGCTGATGGGTGTAACAGAGTGAGAGAGAGACAGGGTGTGACTACCAGGTGACTAAGGAATGATAATGCAGAAAATAGGTGAGTGAGAAAGCAGACTGTGACACCAATAATAAACATATGGACATGGGTTATTATTTAAAAAAATGTGCAAATCTATTTAGGAACCTATTCATGTGAACATATTTTAAGTGGGAGTGGACCTCAAACCCTATAGGGGGGTCCGAGGGCATGCTCCCCCGGTAAGATTTTTTTTTTAAATGTTGGACTTAAATGCATCAATCTGGTGCATTTTGAGGGGGAAATAAAGAGACTACACCCATATGAAACAGAACTGTATACATTTAAATAATCATAAAATCATAAGAACATGGCCATAACCAATAACATACCATATCCAATATGAAAAAACATTGAAACTTATATATTTATTTGTTGTTGTCATTTATAGTTGTGAGTGTGTCTGGGCTCCTGAACCAGCCTCTCCTGTCTCCCGCCTCTCCCCCTGCTCCTCTTTGAGGAAGCAGCAAAGACTAGTTTTAGCTCTCAACAAGTTTTAAAAGTGTATCTTACCTTTTTTCACCTAGTTAACATTTTATTTGTATTATTCATGCATATGTTACTAATCGCTCCCCCCTCAAATGGAAATATGTGTTTACCTAAATGGTGACCAAACCGTTTGAGACCCACTGAGAACTTAGACTAAGTTAACTATCTAAACACTCAGAGAGTCCTTTACCTCACCTGAGCTGTAGTTATCTCTCAGTCTGACAGCAGAGGACTCTCCCCCCACCTTGTTGTTGAAACAGCTCCTTATATCCGTTAGCGCAGCTAGCTAGCACCAGATGCTAACAACAACAATACACGTAACCGGTGCACGCGCTTTCTCTCTCTCGCGCCACACACACACATCCTCCCGAGCTTGAATGACACACAGAGACCAATCGAGGGCATTAGTGTATGATCTGTATGAAAGTGGCCATGTCGGCAGGCCACATCATGTAGACAGCCAGTCACCCTCTGTGAGGCAGAGTCAGACCCACATTTGCGCAGCGTTGCGTTCACAATACGTGTAAAAAAAAATCCTCACTTAACAGGCCAGGCCATCGGGAAACCTCCCGGTGTTGTGTCACATTATGCCTCCCCGTCATAAAATGCCCCCCCCCCCCCAAAAGAGGTTTCTATGAATCCCACCCTCAAGCATTTTTCAGGGTATGGTTCTAGGACTGGTACCAATAAATGGAGCAAGTTTCATGAATGTCACACTTTTACGTTGTACGCATATCGTATATAATAATATGCTGACAAAGACTATGTAACATTTGTAAACATATATTTTGATTATTAGATGACAACTATGTCAAATTAAACAATACATTTTAAAGCACGTTTATACAGACAGGACGTAACAATAATGATAAAAAAAAGATTTCAAAAAACAAAAACTGAAAAGGAAGTGACGAATGCATTTCGACACCTCAAATACGGAGCGAAAAGTTAAACCAGAAGAATCAAGACTATACCACTAAACAACTCACAGTCTGAAAATTACCATTAATAAAAACCCTGAACGTTTACTTTTCGTTTTAAACATCATTTTAAGGTGTAAACATCATTTTAAGGTGTAAACCTATGGTGTAAACGTGTCATTTAGAGGTGTAAACGTGTCATTTAGAAATGCGCGTTCCCGTGACAAGGGGGGCATTTCATGACGGGGAGGCATAATGTGACACAACACCGGTCCTCCCGATGACCAGTCCGGGCCTGGTGAGCAGTATAGTGAATTCAGGTCAAGGCTGTCTGAAACACACTAAAACTGCACTGCCAACAATTGCCATTTGTATTACTTTGTCAAGGTTTACCCCATTTATTTGTTATAACATACAAATATATCATATAATTCTAATGTTTGTTAATCTCAATGACTATATCCAAGTCTATTCAGCAATATATATTTTTTTTCTTTCTTATACGGCACACATAGCGTCCAAGCACACATGCACGTTTACTGTATCATAACATCATTTAACCTAGCAAAACACTTTAAAACGCTTCTTAATACGTTGACTGTGGACCATAAACAGTGTAAATAAAGCCATGGAGCCTGCCGTCTGACGTCACACCTACAGCTGTAGTGGCTCCGCGCATGCGCACTGCTGCAGAGGCTCGTCGCCGTCTGCTTTGTTGGGACCATCGATGCTACGACTTTTGCCGTGTCAGCTGTGAATTGCACGTACATAACGGGAATATTCACAATATGTTCTCACTATTGGACATTGTACGCTTGTTTTGAGTGCACAGCCAGCGTTTGCTTTGCCGTATTTACGCTTCAAACCGCCTCAGACGACAGAAGACAGGAACCCCTGCCCTGTATATAAACAAAACGCAGCGAGCTGCCTTTTTTAAGGTGGCACGTCAGAGACAGCTGCAACAACAAGGACTCCGATTCTCTTTAAGTTCGCTCACTTCGTGTTGGTCGCGTCGACAGCGATGGGAAACACTATACAGCTTTGTTAGGAGTTAAACTCCATTACGTGTGCGTGCTAACATGAGAGAAGAGGACAGTTTGTTGTCAGGAAGGCAGCTCCTGGCGAGTCTGAGAGGGGGTGAATATCCCTGCTGCTGCCCCTACTTGACAGAGGAGAAAGGAGCACTTGATATCCAGAAGGCTGACCTGAGGCCTCCTGGTCATTCTATCCTCCTGTAATCAGTAGAAAAAACACAATATGGAGACGGTGGGGAAATTTGAGTTCAGTCGGAAGGACCTAATAGGACATGGCGCATTTGCTGTCGTCTTCAAAGGCAGACACCGAGAAGTGAGTATTTTCCTTCACTTGTATTGGTATTGCATACAAATACATACACTTACCCGTCCATTGCAAACATAACGAAATAAAAGCTAGCTTGGATGATTTGGTTCTATTGTTAGCCGTGAATCTCGTTTAATTGGCCATCTGTTGTATTTGTTTTCATTGTACGGCCTTAAGAGGCCTGGGAGCACGGACAGGATGTTCCATAAAATGACAGACAGTTAATGAAGAAACCAATTAAATACTTTTTATATGAATGCAAACCGTCTCTTAATGCATGGACATTTCCTTTGTGATACTCTTTATTTTTTGTCTGGTTTGGCAGATGATGCACGTCCTTAATCCTGGCTAAATATAGAGCAGCAGGCACTTATTGTTTCCATTAGAAAGCTCCACACTGAGACTAGTAAAGAATATGATGAGACATGTCCTAAACCTGGAAGGAAAGAGTATACATTATAATAGCTTTGCATTCATTTCATTACACAGTGCTAATGCAATATTGCACATCTGCTAAGTCAGATAATACACCCACGGGGAAATAAAGGCCTGTCTTCATTAGTAAATTGGCTCACAGATCAATATTTCATCCATAATAACAGATGACTATGGCATCTAATAACCCAGATTGCAAGGCATACATAATGCAAAACATTAGAACATGCTGTCAGTTGAGGAAAAACACCGGCAGGGAAGTTGCATTTGGTTGTGGGAAATTACCTTTCTTTTAAAAATGACCCAATCTATCAGGAACATTGAACCCATTTACTGTATGAACTGACAGAAGCTGACAGTTGTACTACAGTGGAGATCAGTAACTCTTTATATACCAAACAAAGGTGCAGTGTAACACATACAACACATGATGCGTTGCATTTATTTGACCAAAAATGTGGTTTTGTGTGTTTCCTTCTAGAAACATGACTGGGAGGTGGCAGTGAAGTGCATAAACAAGAAGAACTTGGCCAAATCCCAGACACTGCTGGGGAAAGAGATCAAAATACTGAAGGTAAGTCAGAAGTAAAGCTGAAATGATTTATCGTTTGATAAAATCTAAATGCAAAACTAGCCAAACGTGCAGCTTCTCAAATATCTAGATTTAATTGTTTTCTTCATCATGGACTGATAGTCACAAAACAGGATTCCACTTTGGACTTTGGGATCATTTTTAATAGGCATATTTTACAATTTACCAACATTTAAAACCGAGTGATTAATCTAGGAAATAATCTGTATTCTACTAGATGATTATAGTAGACCATGAACTAGCACCGGTTTGTTTGAGACCACATTTCTTAGACCTGATCACTTTCTGTCCTCACCAGCAGGGGTTTATTTCTCAAGTACTCTGCCATTTCTCAAAATAAACGTGTAACCATGTGATTTCAAGGTTCTATAAAGTATTTGATAATACAACATTTTAGTAGAGCTGGAAAGATGCCTTATCATGACAATCTCACTATATGGAGATCTCACAGTGACTGTACAAGTCAAAGTTAAACATGTAAACAAACGCCATCCAGATATTGATTTTCAGTGTGTCATTTTGTGCAGGAGCTGAAACATGAGAACATTGTGGCTTTGCTGGACTTTCAGGTATGTTTGACTACAGTTACAGATGGTATCAGGCTGATTGCACAGTGTTTAGGCCTGTGTTTGACTACATGATTATCACACCTCTTATTGTCCTACTTTCCCCTCCAGTGTGTGCTCACGAAACAGAGCAGATGGGCGGATGTTCCACATGACCCACTTCTGTCTCATGCAGCTTGAACAGTTTTGTTTTCCCTTCTTGTTAAATGAGGCTTTGGAACATTTGTTTGTTCTACAAAAAAAACCGCTCAGGCTTGTTTCAGTTGACTCTTTGTGTAATGAATGTCTTTTTAAAGGTTGAGTTAATATTTCTGACTTTGTGGTCTGTTGAGCATCTTGCGTGTTGACATTTGGGTTGCACAGAAACCAACATCGCAATATGGACTAATGTAATCACCAAATCACACAAAGTGCAATATTCATACAGGCAACATTTGTGTCAAATTATTAAGAAGAAAAAAAAGCGCCGTGGCTTAAAAAACAAAATTCATACTCCTACGACTTACGTACAGATCCTCTTAAATCACACCATGATCATTTTACATATATCCTTCATTGATAATGAGAATAATGATGCAAAAATGATCAATACCCCCAATATTTGTAAATCATACCTTAATTTCCATAATGATTCATCACAATTAGTTATTTTTTATAGATCTTAGTTGACCTTCTGTCTACAGTCAAATGGGCTCTCTGCTGTTCTCCCTGACTTTCTAGGAAATGTAGCATCTTCACATTTTACTTGCCTACTTATTGAAACAGACACGTAGCTGCATTTTCCAGACACGAGCCAGATGCCTGGAGGAGGTGTTAAGCTCCAATAAAACCTATGCATGTGTACATGTGCAGATATTAATACTCCTCTCAGCTTAGCGCCAGACTAGGCAGGTGTTGCATCGTAAGGTGATGAATAAGAATTCACAGTCTCAGCCATGTTCTCGCCTGCAGCGTAGAAACCAGTGTGAAGCTCACAGTGACAACACCTGTCAGATCATTTAGACATCGCAACCCAGCTCTGAGGCTAATACGCTGCCATCTGCTTAAAGAAATCTGCAGATTCTTCTTATTGTAACATCTGACAAGACTACATTGTACAATGAGATGTGTTGCAACATACCTCCTGTTGCATTACTGTCACTTTTGATACATTGTACATACCGGTAGTTGCTGCTGTGTGTCACAAGCTTTGATATATTGCAGTTATATTTACTTTTGTTTTTCTTTGGAAAATGTGTTTTTGGGGGGCTTTTAGAAAGGAGGAGAGAGGGGGGGATTACATGCAGCAAAGAGTCATGGGTCGAACCCAGATCCAAATGTATATTCATGTATTTTTATCTCATGAAATCTTATATTTAAAACCCTACATTAAAGGTGGGGTAGGTCATTTTGGAGAAACCAGCTGGAGTGCGCTAGAATTTAAAAATACACAGCCGGAAGAAATCTGCTACTTCCTTACAGAGCCCCTCCTCCAACACACACGAACGCGCACATGACCAATGAGGGCACGAGATAAGTTTGTGCACAGATGGAAGGCTGACAGGCAGGTAGGCCATCCAGTTATTTTAGCCGGGCCGGCTCAGATGATTGGTCGTGCTTTTTACAGTACTACAGCTTCCACAGATGACATTTGTTTATGGATTTTTTGTCAAAGCACTTCAGATATTCATTGCTATCGGGATGTTAAGAGCATTCCATGGAATATAACAAAAAGTGTATCTCGAGCCGGTTTCTCAAACTTACCTAGCCCACCTTTAAGTCTGGATGAGAGCAGATATTGTTAGCTTCATTATGTGATTGGTTTCACTGCTTTCTAATTGAACTTTCATCCTTATTTCCTTTAATCAGAGGCCTTAGTCATCATGCAAAATAGGTTATAAAAACATTAAGACTGATGACGCATGCATTTATATGCTGAGCACTACTAGCTCCAGTCACTTTGTAGCATCTCCCAAGGGCCTTTTATTAGTAGCTCTAAGAAAAACGTTGCAAGTGGTTTTAATGGCAAAAGTATGTCCCTCTCTTATCTCTACACTGACTCACAGTGGCACCTCTCTGTCGATGGGAATTTTCTGAGCCGACACAACAGTTTGTTGTTGCACCGCAGACAGAGTGGATGTTCGGAGCAGGGGATCGTGTTAGCTAATTAGATTAGATCAGGAGGAAACTGAAAACAATGGACGCCAGAGACATGTGTTTTACTTTGCTCTACATATCTAATTGTCTTTATCTAAAATGACTTAAAATGTGGTTTCGGAGTCAAAATAATGGTTTTGTTGAACATTATAGAACCAAACATATTTTACTTCCTATTTTTGTAGGTTGTGTGCAAGAGCAAAAAATCCCCCAAATTATCCTTTTTTGACTATATAAATGATAATAATTATAAAGATGTTCTGCTTTTTCATAGGCAAAGGGATAGGGAAAAACATTTGTTATTATTATAAATTAACAATAATGCAGCTAGTCGTTATGTTACCTAGCAATGTTTTACTTAGATGAACAATTTCACACTTAGGGGAACAGACTAAGACTTTGCTGTCTATCTGAGGAGACTCCACCAAACTTTTAATCACAACAGAAGTTTGCTGCTGCGTTGCCACCCTGTTAGAGTGACAGCCAGTAGAAACCAGACGGTTGTTTCTTTGACTGAAAGTGGGTGATTGGTCGCCGTCCAGCTTCAGTAAGGCCAAAGACAACCAATTTCAAAACGCCTGACTCAGCAGAACTATAGAAAACACGCTGGCCTCTGACTGGTTGACTCGACGTGATACTGAAATGAGGTCAGAGCGAGGGTCCGCAGTCATCTGTTGCCATGTGATAAGAGCACTTTTCAACTTCTGCCCGGTTGTCTGAGGATAGAGGGGAATTGATAACAGATGTACAAATAGTTGCTGGAAACTCTCAACCACACAAATGTGCAATATAAAAAAACATCCAAGTTGTTAGTACGTAAATAGCTTATTATTGCTGTGGGAGCTTATGAGTTAATTTTTATTCAGTCACTGCTTCTCACTGTCTCTCACTCGCTCATGATTGTTTGATATTTCTGTCAACAGCTGAGCCAACATCTGATTCACCTTTTGGCTCAGTATGAACGTAGCAGAGTAGATTGTTTTCATATTTCTTCACGCATGCTTTCTTTCGAATTTGATCCAAACGTATGCTATAACCACAGAAAGTGTATTTTGTCCAAGTGCCAGATAGATCTACTTTTAACAAACGTAGCTCTTTTTATTATAGACTGTGTTTTTTTTCTCAATATCAGTTTTTCTCTTAGCAGTTTTATTTTGCAACCCTGGCTGAGCACAAGTAGCCTCTGTCCCCTCCTTTGTCTGTCCCTGACACGTGTTTGTTTACCCTGCTCTCTTATCTCTCCTCTCTTTAGGAAACTGCCAGCTCAGTGTACCTGGTAATGGAGGTAAGCTGCTGTGCCGTTTGGCTTTGTTTGCTCGGCGCTGTGCTGTCTCCGCTCTGACAGGCCCCGGGCTATAATTAGCCGAGTCCTCGGGCATTAAGGGGGGGGGGTAAACGTCTGTTAGGTCAAACCGCCCAATCCTGCTCGGTTTTTCACTGCATAGGTGTTACAAGTAATATACTGTTTGTGAATCTTGTAACAACTGCATTTTGAATGTTTGAGCTTCCTGTTTACCATTTGAATACCAGGAAACGACACACAACTGTCAACATGACGGTTTCTTTATTGTTGCTTTATACATACTGATCATTCCCAAAAGGCATGGCGAGAAGAACTTTCTGTCATGCTAGATCTTATTGTTCTGACATTTAAGTATTTTAAACTACACCTATCATACTATTAGTATTGATATATTTGTTGTTAACCCAGCTTGGGTTGTCTGTAAATGCATGTTGTCAAGATCTATGTAATCTTTGTCACCTAAGAAGAAAAACTTGCTCAGACAGAACAACAACAAAACCCCTGGCATGCTGAAATGGCTCACACTGCATGCCAGTTGCATAAGAGTCCACATTATAGTCTAGTTGCCAGCACAGCGAACCCGGAAGTGTTGAGTACACCAACATTTTACCATATAAATATATAGTACGGGTCCCCAGCATATAGAAACTGCCGAATGCTAACTTGCATATGTTGGGCAATTTGCACAATTAGCATAAGCTGTGTTAATTGAAATGAATGTCATGTAAACAAATGTAAAAAAAAGATTTTGGACAATTTTGCAGTGGTTTTGGGGGTTATTGAGGAGTCCATTTCTGACATTTTCAGTAATGGCAGTTTTAACCAGAAAGTGGCCATCATTGTTCTCTAGGTGGGCTGATTTTGAACAGCATGAATAGTGTTGCGACTATTTGATATAGAGAGCACAAAATCAACATTATTATCTCTACCGTGGACAATAAAAAGAAAATCACAATCTGTCCAATCCAAATGATCCAGAGTCCCCTAAATCTTCCAAATCAAGAGTACAAATATTGGCATTTTCTTGAAAATGTCAGAAATTGACTCGGCATCCTCAATTTCCTCACCTCAAACCATGAACAGTTTAGGTCATTTCCACAGTAATAACGACACAATGTTCAAGTTGTTTAGTATTTTTAAAGAGAGTTTCAAAATGCTCTTCAGGTCAAATGTATATGCAATTTCAGATAAACATAAAAAAATATAAACATGCTGGTAAACAACAGTACCAAAGAAACAGATAGGTAGAATAGCTTGAAATGAACAGCAATGACATTTCTCATACTCCTATGCATTATTATCTCCATTGTTTCATGCTTATCTCTGGTTCTTAGAAAAGGAAATGACTTGTGAGGCAGCCTTTCAGAGCCCCACCTTTCATAACACCCTCTCCTAGCCTCAGTCCTATTGATGCTATGATAGAGAGCGAGGGTACACATCTGTAAACGCATCACTCTTCAGCAAATCACTGCTCGGATCTCTTTTGCTTTATAGTTTCCCTCTCAGCCCTCAGTGTTACCTGTGTTCACTAATGTTGTTCTTTTTCTTCTCCCTCTCCTTCATTTCCTCTTTATCTCATAGTACTGCAATGGTGGTGACCTTGCAGACTATTTACACTGTAAGTAGTACATCTATTAACCTACTAAAAGCTTCAGGTGCTTCTCAGTAGTAAAATCAATTGAACTGATGGTGAAAGTGTCGTCTTTGTTGCTCGTCGACAACAAAGTGGTTTCGTTCTGTATGAAAAACAGTTTTTAAATGCCACTTTTTATTGTCTCAAAGCCAAGATCATAAATCATAACACTCAAAATGCCCAACAGGAGAAAAATATTACATTCCTATAATGAAAAACACTACACGCGACCAATTAAAGTACTAAAATTATTATCTTTAGACAGGAACTGCCGGTCAAGACATCAAGTAGAAGAAGAGGAAGACTTGTTTTCAGCTTTGTTATATCTGCCAAGAAGTGCATATAAAAAGGACTCACTTTAAATAATAATAAAGTCTGCCATTCAGCCCATAATTCCTTCCTGTATTATCGCAGAAACCTGCCTTTCTTTATCTAAGGCCTTAAATACAGAGACAGATTTGGTGCTGGAGGAGCTTTGGACGACCTCAGGCTTAAAATAGTCTTTGACATGCTGTGTTATCAGAACACATCTTAAAACTGCCCTGCTGTATTCCTGTCTTGGCATATATACATGAGACAACTTTAATGAGATTAAATAGGGAACACATTCCAGTTATATCCTCTGCTTGCCTGTTTTTGTATACACTTCCCACTGTGGTCAAAACGTTTTATTCCTGGCCCTAGTCAAGCCTGAGTCTGGCTTAAAAAAGTCGCCTGGAAATGAGGTGGAGCTACAGAGACATTTAAGAGAAGGGAGGGACTATCATATAGAAAGATACTGTACCACAGTGAGATGACTGGTGGGAAGGAAGAGATGGGGAGCTATTGTGGCAGTGGGGTCATGTTGAGAACGAGAAATACACATGAGAGATATTTAAAAAAATTTAAAATGAGATGTTGTCTTTTCAAATAACATGATTTGACTTTAAGATTTGTTAGAAAAACTAATATAATTAGAAAAATCTATGTAAAAGTCCCCATGTGTCTAGTATAACCCCAACTGCAAAAGTGCTTCATCAATAAATCATGCTGTTCACTTGTAGCATACAAAAGTTCACTTGCATCACCTTGTTTCCCTGCAGCCAAAGGCACGCTGAGTGAGGACACAATCCGGGTTTTCCTGCAGCAGATTGCAGGGGCCATGAGGGTCCTACAGGGCAAAGGCATAATCCACCGGGACCTCAAGCCCCAGAACATCCTGCTCTCCTACCCAGCAGGACGCAAGTCGCACTCCAACAACACCTGCATCAAGATCGGTATGTTCCATGGTGTTAAAGTGTGAGAACAGGCCATCATGCCATGTGATATTTTGCCACAAATGTTGTTTGATTTGTCAACTTCTTGAGATTTTTCACATTTCAGAGATGAGACTTGTGGTTTCTACATTAGGATTCAATTGTAAAAGCATTAAAAAGGAGCAAAAAAAAACCTAATTGAATCTCATGCAGCACATATAAATCCCAGCGCTGAAGTAAAGCTCTTTTCAGGGTATTTTATTGCAACACGACCTAATAATAATCTCCCCAAGGTAATTGATTCCACCAAGATAATAAGAGTAAACTGTGTTGAAAAGGGCTATATAAATAAACTTGCCTTGCCTTGCCTAGAGAAAATTGATTGGACTATATATATAATTGCACATTTTCCCTTAGCAGTGTTATTCCCCCCCTGATTAAACACTATTGAACAAACACCAAGACAGATGAACAGATATGATTCATGTGTCATCAGTTGCGAGAATGGCTGATTTGACCCTAAACAAGTAATGAGAAGTGAAATGAACTGAGCACAGAGAGCGAGAGTGTTGCTAATCCTTAAACCGTTCACTTCTTGTTCCTTTGGAGAGTATCGATTGCCCTGTGGGAGTGGAGTCACTGCAGAATGTGATTATCCTCACTACTCTGGGGAAAACGTGCACATTCACACCAACACACAGCGACTCATACTCATTGTGCCCACATTGAAGCAGATACTGGCACACAGGCACATCCACGGTGGCAGACGATTTACTGCAAGATTATTCTTTTGGTTTGTTAAACAAATAGACTGTATGCTCAAGGATCTTTCCTTTTGTCAAGTATCAAAATGTAATGTAACGACCGACACAGAAATCTATGTAGAGAAAAGCCAAAAGTGTTTTATTCAGCCGTGACTCCCTGGAGGTATAAACTCCAGTGCGCTGCGTTGTCATGCAGATGAATACATATTTTTGGGATTTTGGAAGCACTTGGGATTTGTATTTCCTGCAACTGTTTCATTTTGTTATCAGTTTGTGAGTCTCAGCATCTGCACATTTTCCCTCCGCAGCGGACTTCGGCTTTGCCAGGTACCTCCAGAGCAACATGATGGCGGCGACGCTCTGCGGGTCCCCGATGTACATGGTAAGCACTCTTTGCAGGTTATGCAGAGATGGGATGGAAAATAAAGGGCAGCATATGCAACGGTTTTGCTTGAGAAAATACAGATTCACTGACTTCTATGTTTTCACTCAGAAAACTGCTACAAACAAAAAAAGACACTTTGAAGGTGTTATTCGTCCATACAAACTTTATAATTGCTCAAATGTTCCATGTGAAAATGCAGAATGTTTCATTTGAATATCTTAGCCAAAGACAGTCCTTAAAACGTATTTATCTCTTTAATTGTTTATGAAAGCATTCCTAAAGTCTCACAATCCCTTTTTTTCTTCACCAGGCTCCTGAGGTGATCATGTCCCAAACCTACGATGCCAAAGCTGACTTGTGGAGTATAGGAACCATCGTGTTTCAGTGTCTGATTGGGAAGGCTCCTTTTCAGGTAAACACACAATTACGATCATGTTTTTTTACATTTGTGTACATAAACGATGAAAGGGAAAAAAATCCGTATTTCTTTCATGGCCTTTACATTTATGTATGTCTGTTTTGCCAAGAGGACAAAAAGATTGAAATTATGGAAAACAGATGCAGTCGTGTTAAAAATAGTTGCAGAATTAAGTGCACAAAGCCATGCTGAATCATACTCGAACATGTTTTCCATCTTATCACAGTTTAGTTTATCTAATTTTCTCAAACACTCTCTTTTCTCTCTGCATCATGTGATTGGTTCCAAAACAAGCAATTTGCTGCAGCTAACTTTAAGGATGTTAATAAGAAAGATGATACAGATATTATCTTACAAAATGTCTGAACTCGTCCGGCAGCATTTCTGAAACTACCAGTAGTTTCTCTTTTTGTTTCATTTACCTGCATTTTAAAACTTTAGCTAAAGTCTATTTACTCAAATGATTGGAGCAGACATTTATTGTTTCACCTCTCACTTCTTTCAGGCTAGCAGTCCACAGGACCTCCGGATGTTCTATGAGAAAAACAAGACTCTCAGCCCCAAGTAAGGAGTAACAGTGAGATGAAAAATGTTGTTTATTAATGACAAAAGTTATGGTAAAAAAAATCAAACAAAGTGACATTTATATTTTTGTCCTGCATTGTTTTTAAATTGAACATTTCTGAGGAAATTAGAAACTTTGCTGAGATACAACTTCAGAATAAATGAAACGGGAATGTGAAACCCTGACCTAAACATTTCAGAGACCTCATACGCTTTGAAATAGTGTTTGTGTTCCTACAGTGATATTAATTAAATAAATGTGTCTCCTGCAGAAATATGTGTTCTGAAAAGGTTATCATGAATTACATTTTCTTCAGACTACACACATCTAGTATAAACGAATAGTAAACCAAGCGAAGCTAGAGTTGTTGCTGTATTTGAAATTACAATTTTCTGTTGTATATTTTAACCTTTTGAGTTATTTTCATGCACAGCAGAACACACTGATTGTGATTTTCATTTGTTTGCAGCATCCCCAGAGAGACTTCAAGCCATTTGAGGCACCTGCTGCTCGGCCTGCTGCAGCGCAACCACAAGGACCGCATGGACTTTGGTTGGTCAATGAAAAATACCTACACTGCTTATTAAATTAAACAAGTGTAATAAATGTTCCTGTGTACGACTGTATCTATGTACCTATTACTGCTCTGCTTGACTTCCTCCTGCTAATTCAAGTTCTTCTTGTGTTGTTGGTAGATGAGTTCTTTTCTCATCCTTTCCTGGAGGCTAGCCCATCCATGAAAAAGTGTAAGTAACAATAAACAATGCACTTCTTAATATAGCTTTGTTGCAAAATACTCTGAAATACAGGACTATATTGTATATATACATAACATGTCTTGCACTTCTAAAGTCATAAACATTATTTATATTCTATAAAAACATAATTGGAAATAAGATAATTATATTAATAATACCCAGACTGTCACTTCCATATAAGTGATGCTGTTATCCTGATAAAGGACTAGATCCAACAACATAGTGTGTCTAACATGAAACACCATGGACTTATTACTTCATATTTGCCCTGTAGGCTTTTCTTGTAAACAAACAACAGTTCTGTTCACATTGAATGTTTCCCACATACAGCTCTGCATATCCTTGAGTTTCACGAGGTTGCATTTTGTTACAGCAACTCCTACCGTGTCCATGACCTGCTTCCCAAGCTCTGCCTCGGCCAGCTCCTGTAGCAGCTCCTCCACCTCGCACCTCGCCTCACCACCGGTTAGAGTTTATTATATCTGTATTATCTCCTCAAGGCTCTTCTCAGACTATTTGCTCTTTTCCTGAGTTTATCTTCTAAGGTTTCTCTGTCATTTCTCTGCAGCAGTCTCTTGCTGAGGTTCAGCATGTGCGTGCCAAAGCTCTGACCTCCCCTACCCAGGAGGCTGCTGGTTTTCTCCTCAAGGAGTCCTCTGGAGGGGGCGGCAGCAGCAAGAACTCCTCCTGTGACACAGATGACTTTGTTATGGTGCCTGCTAACTTAACAAGTAAGAACACATTTATTTATTCTTACTTAACTATCAAATGAAGCTGTGCATAGTCCTATATTATTATTATATTACCTTTTTTGGTCAGTTTCTAAATGTTTTTTTTCTGTTTTTCAGCGGTAGAGTTGCCATGTGAGAGTAAAGTTTTGCCTGACAGCTTGATGAACAGCAGGTAAGGAGCAAGCATTGTTTATGCAAAGACTGTCATTATCTGTTTTTTTAATTATTCACTGTAGCTGTGTGACCATAATGCAATGTATTTCTTTTTATCAGCTCTCTTCTGGCTTCTGCTGGTCTGTGCAGCCAAGTCAAAACCCCACCACACTCGCCTTCCTACAGCGGATCTCCAAGTCCTGTCAGGTAACAGAACAAAGCTCAATGTTTTCCTGTAGGGCTACAAGTGGTAGACACTGTAAGATTTAAACAAAATGGTTAGTAGAAGAAACGGTAGAAGAAGAAGCAACAACGCCTTCTTAGACAGCTAAGAAGATACAATTATGTGATACCTTGTAAATTACATGTCTTTACCTCAAATAATTTCATATCTACCACACACACTTGCAGTGTTTGAAATGTTTTACACACAGTTATTGTACAAGTGTGGGAGTTTTGTCATTAACAGAATGTCTCTTCTCCAAAATATTTGGTGTACTCATTCCTGTTAAAAGTGTTAAGCACATAAACCCTCTCATCTCTTGTCTAACAGTTTCCCTCTGTACTCTCTGTTCTTCTCACTGTTGTTGGCAGGCCCAGTGAGTTCTCGGGAAGTAACTACAGTGGTAGCTATGGAAACCACAGTCAGTCCTTGCCTATCCCAGTCCCCACCCAGGTCCACAACTACCAACGCATGGAGCAGAACCTCAACTCTCCGAAACAGGACGGCTCCCCACGGTCTGTATCCCCAAACAAGTCCCACTGCCAAATATATATCTATATTACCATATCTTAAATTGGCTGGGGTGACTCATCATTTTTTTGTTATCAGGCTGTCGCCACCAGTGCGCCGTTGCAGCAGCGGAAGCTCTTTGGGTTTTGCCCGGCCCGGGCCGTCACCACCTTACGGACAAGCAGTAGTTGCAACCAATCGGAGACTTTCCCTGGGAGGAGCCAGACCTTTCCAGCTCTCCCCTCAAGGTAGCACATCAATATATGCATATCACAGCTTTCTCCATACTACAGTTTTGAGAATTCACTGAGTTGATTTATTAATTTTATATACATTTACTTGAGAATTATCTGATCTAATTCATGATCGAAATAAGAAATGGTCCTTAGCTAGAAAGTCTAACACTAGTGATGACTGGCTTCTTTTTCGTGTCCTCAGAAATAAATGTTCAGCCCTTATTAAAAAAGCTAAAGCTGATTACTATCTGAGCTTAATCACTGATTGGTTTAATGACCAATCTAAGTTCTGGAAAACAATTCTAGTTTCCCACAAAAACTGAAGGTCAGTGATTCTTTTATTTCAGATTCAGATGGTATGTCTAATGCTTTCAATTCAATGCTCACTTCAAAAAGGCTGGTCACATTTTTGATGAGCAAAGTCATGACTCTCTAAATGGTCGTACAGCCCTAGTCAAGAGATGAACTCCCCTGTTTTTGATTTAGCCTATTTCTCGGTCTCTGAAATCTTACAGGGTTTGCACTCAATTGATCCTAAAAAGTCTGCCGGGCCTGACGGCCTCGACCCGTTCTTTTTAAAAATTGCAGCCAATCTGCATTCAGATCAAAGCACAGTACTGTCACTGCCAGTCTGAAAGTCTTAGATGATATTAAGGCTGCTTTGGATAAAAAAAATCTGTTTGTGTTGCATTGTTTATTGACCTAGCCAAAGCATTTGATACTGTAGATCACCACATTATGTCTAATGTTATGTTGATGTCTCGTTTCGGTCATAATGCCATTTGCTGGTTTTAGAGTTATCTAACCGACCGTACTCAATGCTTCAGGTTGGGTAGCACTGTCTCTGACCCTGTCACCTTGGAGAAGGGAGTTCGACAGGGCTCTATTTTGGGGCCTTTGCTCTTTTTATTATATGTAAACAATATTTGTAATCAGATGCAATTTTCTACCTATCATATGTATGCTGATAACACTATTGTATACTCATGTGCTCCTTCTCTGGATATGGCCGTTTCCAATTTAAAATCTGATGTTATCACGCTGCAGCATGCACTTCTTGATTCCAAACTGCTTTTGAACAGTAAGAAAACCAAAGCAATGCTTTTTGCTCCCAAGTCAGCGTCCTCTTGCCTCTCCATTGACACCCTTGATGGCGTCTCTGTTGAGTTTGTCAATACCTACAAATATCTTGGCTTTTGGTTGGAGAGTAATCTGAACTTCAAACACCATATTGAAGTTCTAACAAAGAAATTGAAATTCACTCTTGGCTTCCTTTACAGACTTAAATGTTGTTTTTCAACTTCATCCCGTAAAAGGTTGGTCTCTGGCTTATTCCTGTCCCAGCTGGACTACGGTGATACCATTTATATATTTGCCTGTCCCACTGTTTTGGCCGAACTTGACCCACTCTACCATGCTGCACTGCGTTATATATCAAATGCACCCTATAGGACTCATCATTGCAAACTGTATAGCCTAACTGGATGGTCCTCACTTACTATGCGTAGGATGCAGCATTGGTTTTTATTAATGTTTCAAGCCATTGTAGGTAAGCTTCCACTGTACATATGTGCCAGATTTGCTCCAGTTTGTGATTCTTACAACCTCAGATCCAGTGCCTGGATACGGTTCCAGGTTCCTGCTGTGCGGACTGAGGCTGGGAAAAGGAGACTTTTTTTATTATGGTCCTTGGTCTTGGAATGACCTTCAATCACGCCTCAAACTGATGGCACTTGTCTCAATAGCATGTTTTAAATTGAAGTTGTCTGAAGTCCTTACCACCAGCTGCTCTTGCAGTAATAAGTAGTGCACCTTTCTTACTCTCCTAATATGCACAATGTAGTAACTGCTTTTTCGTCTTTTGTTTTCTTGTTATGTTCGCTGTATTTTATATGTTTGTGTTATGTGTAACGTTGCTGCCCTCTTGGCCAGGTCAGCATTGAAAATGAGATTGTATCTCAATGCTTTTATCTGGTTAAATAAAGGTTCAATAAAATTAAAAATAAAAGCTACTCAAATAGAGCGATCAGGGATTTCAATCAAGTTTGGCTTCTTGTAGTCTTCAACGAAAGAGGGAAATAGGGTTTTGCAAAGGCTTCTCTGACTCAACATGGTCAGTAGTTTTTAAAGTTGCGTGGCTGTGGCTTAGGAGGTAGACCAAGTAGTGTTTCAAACCTCGACCCCTGCAGTCAACATGTCCAAGTGTCATTGAGCAAAACCCCCACATTTCTCCAACTCTGGGTAAATGCCTGTATGAATGTGTGTGTGAAAGGGACCTCGCTGACTTGACGTGTGGTGTTGTTGTAAAGGCCTCTGAGTGGTTGCAAAGACTAGAAAAGACTATATAAACTGTACCATTGAGGGAGAATAAAAGAACCAGCCTCCTTTATTCATTTACTGCCTACCACTGATGGAGAAAATGAACAGACTTCCTACACAAACGCTCTCCTTGTCACCACCAGTAGCTCGTTTGTGCCTCATGCTGTCACAGTCTATCGCTGTCTGGACACGCAGAAGGGCAGCGGGGGAGTGTGGCCGTTTTCTCCACTGTCTCTTGTTGGATTTCTTGTTTTGTCGTCCTGTCTGACATTCCATTTTTGCGATGCCACCTGCTGTCTTAACACAAAAAACACTGGTCTGTCCCACAGCTCCTCAGCTCATCGAAGCCCGGCAGACTCCTCAGCCGCGGTCGGCAGGCCTGGGCACCCGGCTCCACAGCGCCCCCTGTTTGTTGGAGGGCGCCAGTGGTGGTGTGAGACACAAGATCAGGAAGCAGCACTCAGAGCCGGTGGTGGCCCCCTCTACGGCTCTGATGACTGTCCGCCCTTTGCACGCGTCCCCCAGACTCAGCGAGCTGATGCAGCGTAGCCCCCTCCCCACCATCCTGGGCTCACCTTCCAGGGTGAGTCAGCACTAGAACGTAAATCTCTTGATGCACTGAACAAGAAAAGGAACACAGCTTAAACAAACCTCTGGCGACTCTCCCCTGTCTGCCTTTTCTCTCTCCTCAGACCATCCCTCCTTTTGAATTCCCCAAGGCTCCTAGCTCCACCAATCTTGTGACCTTCCTGACACAGCAAGGTCTGGTCCTCGGCCCGCCCTGCAGCAGGATGGCCCCCTCAGAGCTCAGGGACGCAGGACAACAAGCACGTACACAGGGCAACCAGCCTGCCCACTGCATCCACAGACTGAGTGATGATGCCAAGGGCTTTGGAAGGTTGGATATTTGTTTTCTGTTTGTTAGGTTTACCATACTGATGCTGTGTATCCAGAAACAAATGATGACCCACATATACAGGAAAGACAGGACAGGACTGCAAAATGTTTGAAATGTTTCTTTCTTTTTCATTCTTAAATCATGCTTATTTTAGTTTTTATTCTTTGCATGTCTTATCATAAAGCTTTTTCCTAATGGATTGAGCATGTTGGTAGCACATTTAATTCATTTTCTCATGGTTATGATTGAACCTAATGGGGTGGATAGAATGGATGTTAAATACAGCTAGCAAGGCAATAGGTACATAATTAAAAGAACAAATAAAATAAGCAGTTATTAAAACAAATTATATATATATTTAAAGAGAGTTTTGCCTTATTCTTATTGTTTTATTTCCTTCCATGTCTCTCCGGTGCAGGTCTCAGAGTGCAGGTCGTCTGTCTGACATGCTGCTGATGGCTGCTTTCGGCCCAGGTGGACCCTTAGGTGACAGAGGCAGCTCCGAGAACCTGACCTCTGAAAAAGCCATCAACATAACCGGTAGGAACTCTTATCGATTACCATAAACCAACATATATATATATATATATATCCTAATCCTAAATCCTAATCCTAAATCACATATATATATATATGTGATTTAGGATTAGTGTTTATTTATGTGGCTTCTTCCATTAGTCTAGAAGTCAAGATTCTATGAAATACAGTGTGGCCTATTATTTATCACTTTTCCAGTTTCAGGACTATGAAAAAGTATTAATAATATGTAGGGATGCTCCGATCAGTGATTTTGGGGCCGATCACCAGAATCAGTATCGGCCGATACCGATCGCCGATCCGATCATAGGGTGGGTGGGAGCTATGGGGATCTTCCATTTAAAGTGATGTTTATAACTCAGTTAATGGGGCTCGTTTTTATATTGCTTCAGTTTATAATCGTAACGGATCGAAAAGTTCAGATACATTTTTCAATACATGATGCGCTTCCACAAACAACAACTAACATAATTATTACATACCGCTATTTTATTGTCTTTTTCGGACACCTTAAACACCAGACTGGTGAAGCTATTTTGGCGAGCTTGTTTTGCCGCGCACAGAGAAAAGTGTCATGTATTTTATGTCATGCGATCGTCCCTCCTGATTGGCCTTTATAGTGCGCACCGATCGATCGGCTGAGAGTGAATATCGGCCGATAATGATCGACAGCCGATCGATCGGAGCATCCCTAATAATATGATATACCTATTCCTATTTTTAATCTTTGTTCTTTTTTGCCCTCTAGTGCCCCCCGGTGGTGGGGCATCCTTTGCACCTGGCTCCATCAGCCCAGCACAGGTGGTTTTCACCGTGGGCTCTCCCCCCAGTGGCAGCACCCCCCCTCATACCTCCAGACAAAGGAAATACTCAGGTAACACATGCGCATCCTAGCGCTGCTCAATTCTAATAATATGTTTCTGCATCATTTCTGCAAGCAGCAGAGATCAAATTCCACTCAGCAGCTTCAGTGTTATGCTTTGCACATCATACAACAGAGTCCTGTGAAAGCTATTACTGTCATTTTCTATCATGAGAAAACATAATTGAATATTATGCAGGCAAGCATAAAAGGTTGATTTTCTTTTTCGATTAGGCTCAACTGTGGAGATATTTAGCAACATTTAGGGAGTAATAACCCAAATAAGTGTTGTTTGCAAATACCAAATGTTCCAATTGGTACTTGGAGTATTTATGAAGAAAAATCCATGTAACTCCTGGCAGATGTTGATCGTTAACTAGAAACTCATCTCCACTCATCCAGTTGGTAGAAATGCAATCAAAACCCGGTTATTTCAATGTATTATCAATTGGTGTCTGTTTAGATTTAATGTTTTATCGTATAGAGATCGAAATGCATGGAATTTGATGAAAAAGAATGGATATATCCAATACATTTGAAATTTAAAAAGCGAATTCTCCGACCCCTACAGGCTCGTTCACTTCAATCAGCCCCGCAGGTTCCTTCACTAGCCGCCACCCCCAGACGGGCACCTACCTGGACGGCTTTGAGGCCCCTCCAAATCCTCGCTACAGTTTCACTGATCCTATCTCTGCCAACATGGGCGCTCATGTAACCTTTGAGGCTCCTGAGCTGCCTGAGGAGACGCTGATGGAGGTGAGAACAATGTTTTATACACAGCTCTGGAAAGTAGAGCAAGGGCAGTCACCTTTTAGATCCTGTGTTTTCTATGTATTTATAAAGCAATGACTTACAAAACCAAAATGTTTTAATCCCTCTTGACAACGTGGACTCCGTCGACTCAGAGAAATGTCAAACAAGCGTTGTAAAGTTGAAGGGTCTTTAGTTCAAGTAATCATGGAAACAGTTCTTAAGGTGGAATCAGTTCTTAAGGTGGAATCAGAGTGGAATAATGAAATGCACCCAAATAGCACCATTAGCTTTTCTTTTGTCATACAAAATAATACATATCATTGTTCAGCTGTTCTTTTTTGATATGTAGTTTACTCTATTAACTGTCCTTATTTGTCCAATGTAATATATTTGTGGACTTATAGGGTCACGTGTTTAAGCAGCCGTGACTAAGGGGGGACCCTTATCAAAAAAGTCATTTTTTATAAATATTCCTTTATTGGCTAAACTCTAACTCCAAAGGCGTTTCACAAAGATTTAGCCAAGATTTTATTTCCTTTACACACAAAACTAAAATAGTTATAGAAAGGATATGATGTAAAGTTAATGCTTATTATTTGCTCCATCATAGTGTCATAGTGTGTTAATGCCGGTTATCTGTGTTCATTTGCAGATGGTAAATATATATCCCTCACCTGTCGTCAATTACGGCTGTCTCGTGTTAATGTTTGTTTAACCAATGCAGTCTGAATGCATCGTCTGTCAAAGGAACAGTCTGACGACCTCTGTTTAAAAAAATAACTAAACTATTCCTCTTTTCCCTCTGTGGCTGTCTCCCTTTTGCTCCCTGCGTGTGTCGGAGTGCAGCAGGAGCATACAGACACTGTGCAAAGCCTGCGTTTCACGTTGGATTTCGCCCGCTGTCTGATGGAGGTGGCCGGAGCCCGTGGGGTGGTGTTGTTTGAGGAGCAGGGGGACATTTGTCATCCCTCCCTCCATCAGCCCCAGAGCCTGGTAGCAGATCAGATAAGCTCTCTGAGCAGAGAGTGGAGGTAAGGCCGAATCAGCTACGTCTGTGAGTCTTTGTTGATGGCAGTGATACCGTCTAAAAGTGTGGACAACCCTGGGAGAAAACCGTCTTTTTAATGTTCGAAATTAGAGAAAAGGGCTGTCGAGTACAATATTTATGGAACCTACTCTGGAGTATTGACCGAAACAAATCTGACGCTTGGTCTGACGCAAGATTTGTTAGCATAAATGTATTTCTTCCAACAGATCAAACAAAAGCCATACACATAAAAACAACTAACTCATGCAGTGGTTGCTTGTAGAGTTGGAATGCAGGGAAAGAAAAGGATGAACTTTTATATTTTTGGAAAAACACACTGTAAACAGGTTTTAAAATGGGCAGTGTGTTACCTAATGAAAATCAGGTCCGAAATATTGTATCCACCCCTAGCCAGTTGTTTAGATGAAATATAGCGGCTACATCTGCTATCACATTTGACTTCATTGTATTTTTTCTATTTCATTTCTCAATTTATAATGGAATGTTAATGTGTGTGTGTGTGTGTGTGTGTGTGTGTCCTCAGTCATGCAGAACAGCTGGTTCTCTACCTTAAGACTGCAGAGCTCTTGTCCAATGCCTTACACACAGCCATGGAGGGAGTTAAACAAGGCACACTCTACCCATCCTCTACTGTCAAACAAAGTAAGAGGCATTTCATTTTATAACACTTCTAATATATATATATATATATATTAATGCTGTCAAAATTATCGCGTTAACGGCGGTAATTAATTTTTTGAATTAATTGCATTAAAATATTTAACGCATGTGCAGAATGGCCCGCCCCATACATCCCACCAGTGGCAGCGCCAGGGTATGGCTGGGGTATGCTACACCCATACCAAGAAATGGCTTAGCCCCACCATGAAAAATGATGTTAAAGTAAGCAAAATAAAGTCCGCCAACTTGCGCCGAGTAAATTGCACAGACAGCAGTTAGTAAGATTGATTTCAGGAGTCACTTGTCTGGAAATATCGAAGACCAGAAACGGTTTTGAAAACTTTTGTCACGTAGTGATCGTCTTCCCAATAGAACATCTTTGATAATGTCTTCTGGCCAATCAGAATCAAGATAACGGCGTGGTGTTGTTGCAGGAAGTCCCGACGGAGAATACTTTTGCTGTAATACAGGGGTGCACATAACTGGTACGCAAGTTATGTGCGTAATCTGAAATGCGTACCGTCACTTGTGCCACAAAGCGCATTTGCGTACCGACGTACTTGTGAAGCTTTTCCAGAAAGCGGTTAGATCACCAGACGACAGAGTCGGTCTCCGTGTGCACAGACAAGGCTGCTGTTAACGTCTGTCTGTACAACGGCATTGTGCCAAAACTACGCCAACAGGCTGCTGAGGGAGACTCTCTAACCCCCCCCCCCCCCCCCCCTAATTCTAATCGTTTTGACAGCCCTAATAATATATATATATATATTTGTACTACCATAAAATTCAAAGTACAGCATATTAAAATACATCTCTGTCTGCCTACAGTTGTGAAGAGGTTGAATGAACTGTACAAGTCCAGTGTGGCTTCCTGTCGCTCACTCAGCACCCGGCTGGAGCGCTTCTTCTCCAGGAAGCACCGCCTAATGGACCAAATCAGCTCCATCACAGCTGAGCGGCTGCTGTTCAGCCACACCGTGCAGATGGTAAGCCGGGCAGAAAATGAGACAGTAGGGAACCCGAGGAGGAGATAAGGGGTTATTGACCAGCAGGCCACAGCGGAATTATTTAGATACTCTATCTGTGGGCATCCAGCTAATTAAAAAATCCTAGCATGTGGTAATCGTTACATTTCAGTCCTGGTTGATTTAGCCATACTCTATACTGGTGGTTACTGCAGATGTGTTCAATACTACAGGTCTGGGGGAGGCCCAACTAACCATTTTAAATGTTATACTGATCCACTCTCAAAGAATTGGCAAACATGGGTTTTTTTGGTCATCTTTTTGAGGAGCAAAAGTGTTCAGTGTCTTCAAAAAAACAAATTACATTTTTTTTGTTACTACCTCATTACGTTCCTCTTTAAATAGAAAACCAAAGCAGTGGGAATTATTATGTTCTACATAAGTAGTACATTAATGCAGCTTTTTTTCCGGCCATGTCCGCACAGATCCCCGATTTGTTTTAAAATGCAAAAATATAAGTATTGCAACGCTTTTATCAATGGGCAATAGGCTAAATCAATGGTGATTTTGCCTATTTAAATACAAATATCTGAGATTATTCCTTTTAAATCTAAGTAAGTCAAAATATATCATGTCTCTTTGTCTTTGGCTCCAATCTTTTGTTTCCAAAGTGATGTGCTCCCTTTATCTCTACACGGATATTGAAAAGCCACTAAAGTAATGGCTTCTTTAGTGTTTCATAACAGGTTTTGCATTCTGTGGTTACATTTGTATATTTGGTCAGGCATGTGGATGTTAAAAGTCAAGATTTAGGTTATTAACTTGAGCATCCTGGTGTGGCGTCAGGTTCAGACGGCTGCACTGGACGAGATGTTCCACCAGGGGGAGGCGTCAGTGCTGCGTTACCATAAAGCTCTGCTGCTGATGGAGGGTCTGTCTCAGCTGCTCACTGAACAGGAAGACATCCTCAGAGTTAGCAAATGTGAGTATGTCTATCAGCCCATTTGTAATGTTCCTGCAGACAAAAAGAGACATTTTAACTGTTCTCCTTTGTATCTGCAGGTAAGGAGTGTATTGAGCGGCGCCTCACAGCTTTGCAGTCAGGACTCTGTGTCTGACACTTCTTGAAGTAATGTCACCCTGCATATTATCAACGAATCAAATCTCAACCCACATCTCGTGGTTTTCCCTTTAGAAATGCTTTAGATTTCACAAGAAAACCACAAGGCTTCACTTTTGCTGAACATTCACGGCTCGACTTTTAATGGCTTGCCATTCATCTCAAGCTTTGGACAGTGGCAGTGACTCACACCGGCACTAAACTTGTACCGGTGTTGGACATGAAGAAAGAATGTCTGTGCTGTCGCCTACGGGTAGAGGACTCTGCTCCTGGTGCTGAAAATGTTTCTCCAAGGGACTAGGGATGACACCCGCCGGAGCATTTATCGCCAAGTAGTCGCGTATCCACATACAGAAATCTTTCTTAGATGGGAAAATATTCAAAAATCTTTATGGACAAATGTATCTTCTACCGTATCCGTTGCTGGAGGAAAATACGCCAACAATCATAATTTGTCTTCTACCCCTTTTTTGCTTTCCTTGAATTCATTTTACTGTTATTTATCTAATTATGACTTGCTTTGCTGGAGGACATTTAAAATAGCAACGATACAGTTGGTGGCAGGAATAACCAATCTGTTGCCAAAATATTTGTAGTTTTGCTTTTGTGTTATTTTAAACTTGTTGTAGGTATCTTTGGTTTGGAAAAAAATATCCCTGTTTGACACTTTACCAATTCTATACTTCCTTATGTAACAGACAATAATCAATCATTGAAACAATGATATACACGGGATTGAGTTTTCTTAAATGGTGGCAGGTATTACAGCAGAAGATGGGTCCAGAAAACACTCACTACCACACTGCTACATGTCGAATATAGCTTTTATTCCAGCTGGTGTGTAAGCATCCCTGAATACAATCTTACTAAAGATGTTGCAATAACCTTGGATGTGTTCGTCAGGTATACAGAAGCTTTTCTTTGCGACCGTTGCTGGTAATGTCTTCACACCTTCGTATTCCGTCTCCTTATGTGTGGTTCATCAATCATGTCGGAGTTCAGCAAGTATAATCACATTTGAATGAAGTGCTAAAAGGAGAGAAACTGCGTTAATTTATATCAATTATAAACCCCGCGTTTAGCGTCTGAATGGTTTTGCACTGTTTAAGTACTGTATGGGACGATGTTGAGTGGAACGTGCTAAACGCGTCCTGTTTTTTCTTTTTATAGATACCTTTAGACAGATTTGCTTATTTAGAGATTTCTATTCCATACTTGATTGCAGTTGTGTTTTAGTTGCTGTCAAAAGGGTTTAGAGGTGTGTTAGATGTGAGAATGCTGACAGATATAAGCTATGAACCCTTAGAAAGATTGCTTTAAGAAGAAAGAGGGGAAAAAATAGTTTACACTGAAAAATGTTTTACATCCATTGTGTTGTGTTTGGAGTAGTCAGAGTTTGGCGATTGTGTTTTATTTAAAAAAGTGACCGGTTGATTTGGAGTGCTAGTGTTTTAATATTTGTGTTTCATTGACCTTAGAGCTATATCTCAAGAGGATACATGTACTCCCCTAAGTCATGGGCAAATGGCAAGGGTCAAAGTTGGTCAAAGATAAGCTTGTGAGCATGCATGCATGTTTGAAATGATATTTGGTGTATTGAGTGACAGTGGGATTTGTTCTGTACAGAACCAATTGACAAGATGTGAATGAGTTGTTCAAGATGGTGACTAAGAGAACATTTGAGAAGATGATATTGATTTGTGCAAAGGGCTTAAGATATTTATTTATGAAGCCAGTATAGTAGCACTGTCAGCAGAACAGAACGGAGGAAATGTTTTTTTCCTTGGTGAAAATGTATCGAAATATACATAACGTGTATTTGCTTTGTGGCCTTTTGTCAGATAACTTTTTGGTACATTTTTATAGGTCTACCGAGATCATTTTGTGTGTTATTTTAGTGTGAGTCTACATTCCTACAGCCTCTCGGTCTCTTACACACGCTGTTCAGTTCAGTCACTTTCGTAATGGTGATCACAATTTACCTTTATAAAACTGATGCATATGTCACTTTGTAATGTTCCCTACAATCATTACTATTGGCCATCCTTCGAAGGATTATCTTGGGTAGGAGTCAAAAGCACCATAAAGATCATTTGTGCTGACGTTGAAATAATTATTATAAATACTGACGCCCCACCAGCTCATGTTAAAAGTACCACAGAAAGATAAAATGAAGTGTAATGTGTGCACTCTCAGAATAGATTTGTCATTGATTTGTATTATTTGTTTTTATGCTAAAAAACCTGTTTTAATTTTGTGTTTTCACTTTCTGTATTACCTGTAAATATTGTAAATTAAGTTATTGTTAATGTATATATGACGCTGCAGGCATGGAGAGAACAGTACCATTACCATCATTACATTTCCAAAGAATCGGCTTTCTCCTGATCCTCCATATTGTCTCTGACTGTTTCAAAGCATTTTATTGTTGTCATATGTATGGCAAACACACAATCTCAGTGTCCCTGTGTGTGGTGTAACCTTTACTCTTTGAGTTGCAACATGAATAAAGTCAAAGGAAAGATTATTTAGGATGAAGTGAGTTTTCCTTGCTGCCATGTCATCTCGGTTATGGATATTTAAGTTTACTTTAACAGAAGATTAAATCAGAAATCCTATGCCTCTCTAGAGATGGAGAAATTGTATGATTTTGTACACTTCAAACTGAACCTTCCAATTTTGGAAATCTCAGATGCATTGATTTAGATTTAGATTTAAATAAATCCTCACAGCTATGAAATAATGTTCTACGTAGGCTGGCAAAACAGGTACAGTCCTGTTGCTGAACTAGTAATCCTAACGCTCAAACCAATTAAACTTGGATAGTGCATAATGGGACTAGTGTCCACAAGGTTAGACACTCTATTACGAATCTCATGTAGTCAGCTTTAGGCTTCAGCTAGTCATTTACTTAAGCATAGTCTTATGTGCTTGTATCCTCACATCCAGGAAGCCACATGAACTTCAGTTCCCTGTTGGATTGTCGGTGACAAAATGCAATTACAACAGGTAATATATGAATGTATGTAGCCTCTAAAATCTGTTGCTATCTACTTGCCCGGCACTATCAATTCCCTCTAAGCCTGAATTGTAGAAAAACATTTCTGGTTTTTGGATGTGAAACTACAGTGATCATTTATACTTACAGTGTCCTTAACTCATCTGTAAATATACCATAGTTTATCTATCAATCAATCAATGTTTATTTATATAGCCCGATATCACAAATGTTACATTTGTCTCAGTGGACTTCACAGTTTGTACAGAATATCAGTATGACAATACTCTATCCTTGGACCATCACATCGTATAAGGAAAACTTCCAAAGAAACCCCACAGTTTAAAGAGGAAAATGGGACAGCACACGGACAGACAGATGCCGTGTGTAAATTGAAAAGATAATACATTAGCAATATAGTCCAAATGTTTGGAAATGCATGTGTCTATAATAAGAAGATGAATCCAGGAGGATGTCAACAATCCTGTGGGAGCCATCAGAGAAGTAGTATGATGAGAGTCAGGCAGGACCACAGTGACGAAATCCAGGACTCAGGACTTCAGGAGTTTAATGATCCTAACGAGCTCAACCAATCAAATGTCAGTGTTTAAACCGCAGCCAATCCTAATACAGGAGGCGGGACTAATGGATCTTACCTGAGAGCTTCAACTCAGGGCTACAAATAATGGACTTGAACTGTTGTCATGGCAACGTTGTGTGTGTGAGTGAGAGTGGAGCCTCATGTCAAATTAGCGCAACGGGTACTTGAGCTGTTTACGAGCAACAGAGTTTTGGAAACAAGATAGTTAGACAACAATGTAGGTTTTAAACTCCACACTGGAATACAATGGCAAGAGAAAACACTGTTAGGTGATGGTGGTAGTTTGTTCTCTTGGTACTAATGGAACACTTCGAGCAGAAACAGGTCGTCACCGCTAGCCAAAGAGGCTACAATGGTTCGTTAGCAATGTCAAGTCATAATCTTCCGCCGGTGCGGCATCTGCCACAATGGACCCGGGTCGGGCGCCTCGGGAAGCCTTGCTCGCCTCGGCATTTACCTCCAAACAAACTGCAGCCACTGCCTGTCGTCCCGCTAGCTGACAAACGAGTGTGGAGGGCAGCAGAGGTGTCCTCTCGCAGCGACACGGACCCCCACGTCGCGTCCATGCGGAGGAATATCCAGTTCCTTCAGCAGCAACACAAGGACACTCTCGAGAAGCTCCATGCAGAGATAGAGTATCTCAGACGGGAGAATAAAGGTGAAGAAAACAGTGAGCTGAAACACTGCCATTAGCAGTGGCGGCGCCAGAGTATTTTTGTTGGGTAATCTATGGTGGGGCTCAAGTCAGTATTTGTAATGTAATTACATACACGCTATATCGCACCCCTTGACAGTGAAACGCACGCGTGAGGCTTTTATTAGTCTAATTGTATCAGCTAAATTACATCGAGAGCAACAGGTGTGAGTTAAATAATACAATAGCCTATTCTGCTAATTCCACGTTGTTACAACATGCTACGCAGCAGCAGAAACAAGAAAAGTTGGCATATAGAATTGGCACGGAGAGAGAGAGAGAGAGACAGACACAGCACACAACAGGTAGCCTGTATCTCTATTGTCATACAAAACACTTTTTCAAATGACCCATTATTACAAAATATATTCAAAACTCACTATTCACTCTTCAGGTGGGTCGTGTGACTCTGGCACCTGTTCGACTTGTACCTCAATGCGGGGGCGTTTAAGAACAAATCTATCCATACAAAATATACAATTAATCCGAGAAGTTCTGCTGTCTGTCTGCAATTTACTCAGCGCGAGTTTGGGGACTTTTCACTGTGAACGTGACGAATCAGTAATGCATGACGCAGCAGACCCAACGTGTCGCTGCTCTGATTGGCTGTAGGTCTGTTCAAATTGCATTCGGAGGCATTTTGATCTGGCCGCGCTGATATTATAACGCGAGAGAATGACCACACCTTTAGTGTATAAAACTCCCCCACTACTTAGACTATTCCTTGCACCCCTCTAGCATAAGCCCGAATGGTCTCAACCATATTGCGTCAGTAACGTGCACTTGTTGTTACAGCAGGATCAGTTTGTGTGTTGTGGACACGACCAGTAGATTTTCGCAATCCGTGTTCTCAACATGCTTACTTTAACATACTTTTTCATGGTGGAGCTAAGGTAGGGCTAAGCCATTTCTTGGTATGGCTGTAGCCTACCCAAGCCATACCCTGGCGCCGCCACTGGCCATTAGTGTCAAGAATTTCGATTTTTCACAATAGCTCATACTTAAACCGAGGTCACTTAAATATGTCATCTAATAATTTGGGATAAGCACAAATAGTTGTATTTTTTGACAGTTGAATCATAGTCCTGTAAATTAGTGTATGCTGTGTTAGCTAGAACATTATAATATATACCATTATAATATCAGTAGAGTAAAGTAAGACGTTTCTCAAAACTGAAGCTGGTTATAAAGTGCTTTTCAGAAGGGAAAACATGATTAAATAGTAATACAACTATTATATAAAGGAAAACTAAATATCTAAAAGTGTGACGTCTTTAATTTGACCTCTTTCACTTTGCAGGAGTTGTTGATTTTTTTTTAAGGTGAGAAGAAACATTATACCTTATTGTTTCCAAGAGTAAATTGATATAATCAATAAAACTGGTACTTTTTGGACGAATGGCCCAGAGCCAATTAATAAGAACAATCCATAACCCTATTATTTTCCCATTTAAAAGTTCCTGTTGTTATGTCTAACCACCCTTCTTTTAATGAATCGATGTTAATGGCACTCCCTGACTGTCTACTGATAGGGTGCTGAAAAGAAAGACACTCAATCCTGGAACAGTGGTCGCATAGCAACTCCAGGGTTTTGATGGTCTCTCAGTGGGAGGTGGACACATATCTAGTGTCACTTTACTGAACAGGTCACATAAATGCACCTCACCACCCACCAGGAAGCTCCCCTCTCTGTCTGCACACTGTCACAGCCTTCAGGCCCCCATGGAAACACGCCTGTATGTCTGGACTGTGTTTCAACATTGTACCTCCTGTGTGCCTCCCTACAGTATGTCGCAAACTAATCCTATTTTAATGTTGCAGAGTTGCAGTTTAAGATGATAATGGAGCCTCCCAAGTCCTGTAGAAAAGGTAAGATGTGATCCTGGATTACAGTTTGATTTTGCTTGTGTGTTTCTTGCTAGATTGGAAGAGTTGAAAGTAGTGGACAATTGTTGATCAAATATTCTAACACGGTATATGTACTTTTACATTCTGAGATAAATATATACAAAACAACCAGTCATTAAAGGGACATTATCTTGGTGTTTACAGTATGGCCAAATCTCTGGCAGATGACACATCTCACAATGTAAACGTTGTATTGTCAAAAAGTTCAAATGCAGCTTGAATGTGCAGAAAAAGATTCTAATTGTTTATAACAGAATAGAAACTGTGCAGAATAGTCTATACAGTAATTGGAATATTGATATATATGAGTTGCAAACAGATGAATGCTATACGTTCTTTCAAAAGTACAGGTGTTTAACATTCGTATGGCCTGTGGGATGATAAACGTTGGTATTGGATTTGCAAAATAACTGAAATGTTCTAGTTGTAACTATCTGATATAAAAGGACAAGTGAAAGACAGATGACAATTTATAATCTTAATAATGGGTCCTTTTTTTTTTACTTGCCGCTAATACTTTTATATGTTTGTTTACTTGCGTTCTTAAAGCTGCTTCTTATTTTTTACCTTGAATATGTCATTTATTTATTTTCCTTTTTGTCTGCACTGTCCCCTTCACTGTAACGATGGACATCTCCCTGCTGTAGGACTAATACAGGAATTCTGATTATTTTCTCATAGGTGTGACACAAAGTCGGCGAGGCATCAGACCCCCCACTCAGGGAAGTGAAGCCCGTACAGGACTCTACCTGGAGGAGACGCTGCAGGACACTCGACCCTCACAGGACCAAGCACTGAGGTGAAATTCTGCATTCTATATTTCAATCTGATTCAATACTTAAAGGTGGGGTAGGTAAGTTTGAGAAACCGGCTCGAGATACACTTTTTGTTATATTCCATGGAATGCTCTTAACATCCCGATGGCAATGAATATCTGAAGTGCTTTGACAAAAAATCCATACAAAAATGTCATCTGTGGAAGCCGTAGTACTGTAAAAAGCATGACCAATCATTTTAGCCAGCCCGGCTAAAATAACTGGATGGCCTACCTGCCTGTCAGCCTTCCATCTGTGCACACACTTATCTCGTGCCCTCATTGGTCATGTACACGTTCGTGTGTGTTGGAGGAGGGGCTCTGTAAGGAAGTGGCAGATTTCTTCCGGCTGTGTATTTTCAAATTCTAGCGATCTCCAGCTGGTTTCTCCAAAATTACCTACCCCACCTTTAACCGCCTACCTGCCTCAGTACCGTCGAGTGTGATAAGATTTAAAGTGTTTTAAGAATTTCAAACAAATCATAAAATAACCTAGATGTGCTGACAAAACATGTTTTGATTTCACACAGGTACATCTGATAAGCTCATACGTTTGTGTCACAGTAATTCAGCCCAAGTTTTATCATAGTTTTACAAAAAAATATCTCCTCTCACAATATCTCTATTCAACATTGGTTGTATTGTCCAGCTCTAAATGAAATGATATCAAAACACTAATACAAAATGACATGTTGGTTCATATTGCTAATGTAATATTGAGATGAAACAACAAGTATACAATGTTAAGCACAACTCAAGTGGAACACACTGTGAAATGGGGATAGATATACTGCTGTCCATTAAGCGTGTGAAATGTTTGAAGTAGCGTGTAAGAAAATGTAATTCACACGGATTATAACCACAGTCAGTGGTGCACCACAGTGTGTGAAGAAAAACAGTTCACAAAGTAGTGTGGAGCTTATGGTTTTAATGCTGACACATTTCACTGTTTTAAAAGTCAACTCTAAAGTAGGTATATCATTAGTTCCCATTTTAATCCCATGCTCGTAGCTTCTTCGATTATATGATATGGGAGTCTTCTTTACTAACATTTAGAAAAATAAGTACATTGTAATTAGTTGAATGCAAAGTGTTCCTAGCTCTCTTGCATATTTTTGTTTTTAGATTTCTTATCTAGGTTTGCTTAAGTGTAGGTTTATAAGGCCCCGTTGACATGGAGACGATATCAGTTGAATCCGCTAACGTTCTCTATCGTATATAGACGGTTCGTCCACACGAGGCCGACACGGAAACGCGGATTCGGAGCCCGAATCCGATACGTTTGATAACGGCTCCCAAAGTAGGTCTGGAGACGAAACGCTTGCGGCTCCGTGTGTACGCCCTATACCAGGGGTCTGCAACCTTTTTGACCAAAAAAGCCATTTTGCCCCCTTTTCTACCAATTTTTTTTGTCTGTAGCCGCAAAACATATTTAATAGATTGGTTGTATATATTGTTATATCATAGACAAAAACTACAGTTTTTTTGCATTTATCATTTATTACATTATAGAAAACTGTTTACCTCTAATAATAAACAAAGAACTCTTATAAGGAGAATTAAAAAAATACACAGGCCTACTTCAAAATAAATCAACACAGCACTTGGGGAGTCCCCTGCACATTTGAAGAAAATTAATATAATTAAAATGGGCCCACTTTGAAATAAATAAAACATATAGCTGCACCCTAAAAAGAGTTAACGGATTGAATTATGACTGAAGATCGTCAGCGGTGTTCCTCTTCCGTGTTTTTCCTCCAATACGTAAAGGCTGCAGCACCTTTGACAACTTCTCTCTACATATCAAACATACCGGTAAGCCAGCATCGTTTGCTGTGAAAGCAGATAACTCTGTCCACGCAGAATCAAACCCTCTGTGTTTCTCCGATACTTTTATTTTTCTTTGATTTATCCATAGTTCGCTCATCGAGCCTGGGTCAGGTTATTCACCTGCAAGAAAAGGCGCTGGTGCGGGACCGTAGCAGGATATGACGCATATTTTAGTTGACCTAATTAAAACCGTTTTGTTTTTTATTTATGTGTCACAGTATCACCTCAAAATACAAGATACGAAACATTTTCAACCGTGCAACAAAATATAAATAGTCCTACAAATATTTTTATTTTATTTCCTTCTTATTTTTGTCTAAGCTCCAGGGAGCCAGAGTGGAGGGCTTAAAGAGCCGCGGGTTGCCGACCCCAGCGCCACTTACAGGCCCGGCATATGTACTACAGCTGCCCAGCGGGTCGAGCGGTCTCGTGTGGATGGACATGTTTCTTGAGCCGATTCCTTGTGGACGGAAGACTTTTTTGATATCTAATTCGGTTAGTTTTCGTCTCCGTGTGGACGGGGCCTTAAGCAACGACCCATTGGTTCAACTGTAGTGCAGCCAACTTTTGAAACAGTCATTTAAAAGAGATGTTGAAGTAATATTAGATTTCTCAAATAAATGTGCAAAATATACATTATTTTATGCACTTTGATTTGGTACATCTGGTATCGCCTTACAATCAAGGCCATGGAATGGAAGTCTTGAACGGCCTTCAACATTGATTGATGATGTGATCTCACTGACTACTTGTGCAGCCTTGGAGATGGCAGCGACATTCTGGGATGTGCCAGGCAGGAGCCCAGCCTAGAGGTGAAGGGGGGGCTCATCACCTCTTTACAACCTCTACGAATCCACAGCAACCCCTCCCATCCGCCGCGAGCCCCCACCCTGCAGGAATGTGAGGTCATCATTCGGCAGCTCTACAACGCTAACAGCTTACAGTCTCAAGAAGTAAGTGCCCTTCATCACATAATAATCATCTATATTATTTTCTTCCTCATTTTTTTTGGACATTTTGAATGGCTTTATAACAACCGCGTTTCTTTTAAAGATCATACGTGTGAAGGCGTTGCTGAGAGATATTGTTTTGAGCAAAAAAATCACCCCAGAGAACTACATCCTGACCAAGGCCTTCCTTGTGGACGGAACCAGGTAAAGTGACAGACAATTTTATTACTGTAATCTTCATCAATATATAGGATTCCTTAAAAAAAAAAACGACCACAGTTGTGATTAGGTTTTCTCTTTTTTGTTGTACCTGTCAGCAAAGTCACAAAAGAAAAGACATTTCCGAAACTTGGCCTTCAAACATTTCCCGAAAAGCCGTACGTAAATCTGTTTCTATGGACAACTGTTCCATCATTTTGCACTGACTGCATGCTCAAAAAGCCATCTTGGCCCCCTCAGTTAAATCTACATATGTTCTGTCCCAGGTCCGGACCCTCTCACTCTGGGGTGGTCCTCCCTGCTCTGAAACAGAGCCTCAGCAACAGCATCGCAGACAGACAGAGGAGGACCCGTGCTGTGCAGAGAGACCGCTTCAAAAGGACGGTGCACTGACAGGATCCCCAGTACACATTCAGTACACTGTTATCCACCACCATATAAAGTATTTCTGTCCCATCATATTTTCTTTTATAATTGTTCTCATGAAGGACCGCTTACATGAAAAGATAAAAATAGTTTTTCATTCTGCACACAAACAGAAAAGGAAATAAAGTCACAAATGCAGTTTTGTCCTGGTAACGGTAAATGTATTTATTTATTGTTTACCAAACATTTTAGGACATTTGAACTATAAAGGAAGACATCTCTAACTGAACATGGCTGCTTTTACCAAACTGAGTCAGCATTCAGTGTGTTGAGCTTTTAGAGCACAGTTATTGTAATTCTGCCAAAATGATGGGGGAATTGTACAGTACTATATAGAAATAATAACTTGTTATTATTCAAACTAATTCATACTTTTATCATTCCAAACAACCAAAGTTAGCTCTCTAAAAACACATTAAGGAAAAAGAATAACAACTTTTTTCCCAGGCCCTTTTTGTACACAACAAAACTAGATTGAACTATCAACAAAAAAAGAGCTCTGTCCTGTTTTTTTACAACGACTTCTGCTCTTCCTGTCTTTTTAACATAATATTTTTGGCAATTGTCTTAACATTTGAGTGAAGTGAGAAGACACACAGCTGTGAAAAGCCAAACATGTTAAAGAGCCTAGCTTCATTTCACAACATAAATCAAAACCTAGCTTATAGTTGTGCAACCGCGTTGGGCAGGTTAAGAACTGCATGCAGCCAGGCGGGGCAGACCATTCCTGGAATGAACCCGGCTGAGCTCACTCCACCTCTAAAACCTTTGCTGATTCAAAGCTATCACAATGTGGATTCTCATACAGCCAGTGAGAGCCCAGTAAGAGCCAATCTGTGCCTCAGGGGCACTTATTTTCACAGTGAGCAAAATACTCTGATGGCAGGCATTTTCAAGGTACCTCTCAATACCTCTCCATTAGTTACAAGTGAATAGCTCTCAGTCTGTCAATGTGTATGACATTTCTCCCTACAAAAGTTCAAACACTGTAAAATGATGTTGTGTTCAGATTAAACACATTGTTTCATGCATGCATCCACCAGATGGAGTTGTTTAGAGACATTGAAGAGTGTCCATTACATTTGAAGCCTACAATGTTTGAGAGGTTACAGATACTTTTATTTATTTCATATTCTGCATGGAGTTTGTGTCGTTGGAATATTGACAAAATTAAATTATTTATATATATCCACCTGAAAATATAGTTTGTTTTGACCCTTGGTAACAAAATCAGAAATTAAACCATAGTGTAATTAAAAGTATTTGGGGGAAATGACCAGTTACACAGCATTTTTAACTTCTACTCCTGAGGAAGAATAGGCCCTGTTTTTTTTAGTCTTTCCAATTTGTTGCATCACTGCGTCTTTGTGGAAATGTGGGAATTGGCAAGCATTAGCCCTTAAGAGCCAGTGGGTGCGAATCTATTAACATTCAGACAGCGCTGCAGTGATGAGAGCCGCTCTGTGCCAGCTGCAGGCTCACGAGCATGCTCACTGAAACCTCAATATCCAGAGGAACAGAGCTGCATCTTTATATATTTTACTTTCATTAATGAGCAGAAGTTGTCCCGCCACATTGGAACGCTTGTCATGCTCTATTAGTGTTTCTAACGCATTCTTTGGTTTGTATTCGTCTTTATTTAGCCTTCTTCAGAGGCACTACCCCCTCCATTTAAATTCACTCTCTCCCTTTCAGCATATTGCGTTGTGGGCCGGGGAGCTCCGAATCAATGTGTCACAGTTCTGTGCCAGATAATACTTAGTATGAGATTGAGTGGAGGGGAAGTAGGAGAACAACAGGAAATTAGAATAGGGAAATATGTAAAATGTTTAACTGGTTGCATGAAATAGCAGTTGACTGAGCAAACATGCTGTACCTCAAACATATGCATTACTCATGAGGCCACAGAAAAGCTGAAGATATATAATATACGCTGCACAGAAATACATCATAAATATAGATTAAAATGAGAACATTTGCTCGTTTATAGGACAGCATGTGTCCTCAGGGAACCTGTCTGAGAAGATTGAGTTGTCAGATGTGATTGAATGTGAAACTGTCATCAGTTATAAGAATTAAATCTGCGGTCACTCATTTATCCTGCTACAGTAATACAAGTGAAATTAAACTGTAAAGGACAGGAACCAAAAGGGGGTCTTGGAAGTATATGAACAAATCAAATAGCCTTTATTTTAAGATTGACCATAGTTGTTTTCCAAATGACTCAGTTTTGCATACTTTAATTATTTTAATTTTATATTACTTTATACACCTAAATAATTAAAAATTCGAATATTGTACGTAGAAAATAAGTACAAAGAAAATATGTGATTAGTTAAGTACAAAGTCGTTAAAAAAGGATATCCACCCCTAAACTAAAACACCAAAAGACTCCAAACTTGCATACTCCATACTTTATTGAAGTATCTTATGGTATTGCCACTGTTATTAGAACATAATACAACATTATTATTTTATTTTGAAACAAATGTTAGAATTGTATTGTTAGTAATCAAAAGTAGTTTACTTTGTTTTGCATATTTATGAACTGCACTTAGACATCGTATGCAAAAAGACACAGCAGGAACCTAATACAGGGTCTTGCTGCTATACAAAATAAGCCTATAGTGTATTTTGTAATGTATTGCTGGTTGTTTGCCTGTAATGATAACATCACTGCTTTATCGTCTGTCATACAAAATGTTCTGTAGCTGTCATGGAAACATGATTGACACTTCACTCTGGGGGTGGAGGGGGGGCAGTCCATGGTCTCGTAACCCGCCCACCCCCATTTCCTCCTCCCACCCGCCACCCGCCACCCCCCACCCCCCTCCAGGCGTCAGTGACGTGCAGACAGAAAGCGGGACCAGCCCTCCCGTCGCCATTATTCGGTCTCGTACTCGCACTTCTGGTGGCTCGGGTGAGGGGGGGGACGAGTAGAAATAAGGGAAAGTAAAATATTATAGAATCCTTAAGCCGTTATCCTTCGTGAGCAGTCGGGAACTCACGCGAGAGCTCCAGCCTACCGCGCGGCCACCTGAGATGCACGCGCAGGAGACAAGCCGCTGCTGTGAAATCATTTTTTGTGTGGAGACGTGTTGCGGGCCGCCATTTTTGTGATGTGCAGCCTCTAAAGTCGGCTCTGACTCGAGAAACGGGATTCAAAAACGTATTTCCATGACGTGTGCCTTACCATAAGATAAGGAAGATACAAAGTAATCATTTCGTTTCCGACTCGCGGCTACTGGCGACATTTTGCCGACATGAGGATTTATCAGATGAAAAACTGAGGCCACCTTTTCCGTTCTCTGACACTGACGGGAGATACATTATTAGAAGAGAGACGCCCGGTGTTTTCTCGGAAGGCGGAACGAAAAGAGGAAGCTTCATTTATCATTTGTTGCTGCTTCGCTCTCCGTCGATGTTTGTCTGTCGTAAGTTGTTCAGTTTCTCTATTTTGGCCGCACAAACAATCACTCAGCCGTTGACTGCTGAACACAGGAACCACATTATGTTCCAAAGTTGGATCAAGCCAGTCGCAGCCTGTCTCTGAAAACGTCAGGTTGTTTTTGGTTTCCTCTTAATTTCTTTTTAAAATCAGAGGTCTCTGGAGCCTGCAGCAGAAAGCACTCGACACAACCTCCCAGGGCGACGAATGCCCTGCCCTGCATCTTCCAAATCCTCCAAATTGCTGTGATTGGCCAATCCCAACCACACGTTTTAACTTATTGTCTAGCCTTTTTGGTTATCATTTTTCTTATTTGTAGTCTTGTTACTAACTTATTTTGAACAGAAATGTCAACTGCTCGGTTTGATTCATCTGATCGGTCCGCCTGGTATTTTGGACCCGTGTCACGACAAGAGGCACAGAATAGGTTACAAGGACAGAGACATGGCATGTTTCTGGTTCGAGACTCGTCGACCTGTCCCGGCGACTACGTGCTGTCAGTGTCTGAAAACTCCAAAGTGTCTCACTATATAATCAACTCTTTGCCCAGCAAGAGGTTTAAGATAGGCGACCAAGAATTTGAGCACCTCCCTGCTCTGCTGGAGTTCTACAAAATCCACTACCTGGATACCACCACGCTGATAGAGCCAGCCCCCAGGTATGAACATCCCCCATTACCCCCCACCACTAAACCCATGATATTAAGTGTACACCATGATGAAGAAAAACATAACACTTGGGCCTCATATATTACCACCAATGGCTGGATAATCTAGGTTAAATAGCTTGGCTATTTTTATCAAAACCAACCCACTTTCAGGCTTACCTCAGTGCCCTGCTGAAATGCCATGGGGCATCTAGTTTGACACATTTGAAGAGAGACATTAACACATACAGTTTGTTATTTATGTGTGGTTTCTCAACATATGATAAATAATCACTAGCCAAGACTTTGGTCAAGTTTGGGGTTTGCATATATACACGATTAACCATCTATTTTGGAATGAGCTACTAATGCACTGTTTTTAGATCTCTATATGTGGCATTTATTCCTATTTCGCTCAAAGACCTTGGAAATGAACATGGATATTCCATGTATGCCTTCTTGCCATTTAATGTATACACTACATTAGTAAACATTTATACTCAGGTTGTCCTTGGAGGCGTATGTAAATCACGTATGTAAATCAAACTTAAGCTTTTATTAAATGCCATTCAACAAGAACATCTGGAATGTATGTCCAGGCACTAGTCCATGTATTTCATATTCAGTTGACAATGACCTTCTTTTTATGGTAACCCCATTATGTCTCCTTCCTTTGCCTCCTTATTGTAATCTCTCAAGGTACCCAAGCACAGTGAGCGGTCCCATCCAGCCCATGAGTGGCCCAGATGAGAACCTGGAGTATGTGCGGACTCTTTACGACTTCACTGGCAGCGATGCAGAGGACCTTCCCTTCAAGAAGGGGGAGATCCTGATCATCCTGGAGAAGCCAGAGGAGCAGTGGTGGAGCGCCAAGAGTAAAGAGGGGCGTGTGGGGATGATCCCTGTTCCCTATGTGGAGAAATTGGTACGACCTTCACCTCATCCTGGCCAGCCTTCCCATGGGTCTCGCAACTCCAACAGCTATGGGATCCCTGAGCCCTCCCACGCCCTCGTGCACGCCTACGCCCAGCCCCAGACTCCAACGCCGTTACCACCTGGCACCCCCGGAGCAGTTATCAGCCCTCTACCCTCCATGCAGAACGGCCCCGTCATGGCAAAGGCAATTCAGAAACGAGTGCCATGCGCCTATGACAAAACAGCTCTGGCTCTAGAGGTATGTGAAATGGGATTTCACTCAACTAAAATGTGTTTTGTCTATATCGTTTCTTAATGAAAGGTAGACTTCCTTGGTTGTTTTTTAAATATGGCTTTTTTGATTTAGATGAATTATTGTAGTCTACTAAACTAATCTTTATAAATGATCCAAAATATGGGGGAAACATATGAGGAAATGCCCTCAAACTGACTTACACATATAACTTAACATGACCAAACACTACAATCGGTATATCAGATGAGTTTCAGCCATTTCATTTGGTTTGTGATGATATGCAATAAAACTCTATGCCAAGTTGTAGGCAGCTTCTAATCGACTCAGACTGTGAAGCAGTGTTCTGATGCCCTCTGTGGTTAACTGTTTAAAGTGTGTTTCACTCAGCTTCAGCATGGAGAAAGTTAACCAAAAACAAGAGAAAATAAGGCGGCATTATTCATGTTATCCTCTGTGACTTTCTATTTTTGGAGCTGTTCAAATGGAGACAGTCCCCAAAACAACACATTACAAAACGTCGTTATACATTTAAGAAAGGGAAGGGCCATGTTTATTTCACACCTAAAACATGTCACTTTAGCACTGAATCATTTCTTGTAAGGTTAACCAGCACGCTGCATTGAAACTGTGGAAGTCGGTAGCTAATGAGAACAGTACTAACACAAGGCAGCGCTGCCACAGCCATGACGATGTGTGAAAGTGTCTTAAGATAACCTGCAGCTCTGCAAACCTCCAATATGTCAGGCTCTGCTGTGCAGCAGCCGCTCTAGGTGTTGCTCTGGCATCATGCTGAATGCTCATTGAGTTGTTGTCGATTGATACTGGTGTATAGCATTCATTGAAACTAAACGAACATCTGCCACCTTCATTACTTGATGTTAGGTGTTGGGGGGGACTGTGGTGATACTGACTACAGTTTTGTGTCCTAATGTATACTTATATGGGTGATTCAAGGACCCATTCCTCCTGTTATCTGGCTACATGTTGCTGCTAGCTGCTAAAAGGGCAGCAGCTCTGTTGCATTTTACGGCTCGATTGCATTTCTCAGCAGTGCACTCAATACAAATGTGCTCTGGCTCTGGTAACATGTTGCAGCATGTAATGTAATGTATAATGTGCACTTGACGTATACACTGGGGCTCCAGCATGCTCCACTCTGATAGCAGTCTGAGCTGCAGCAGTGTCCTCAGGGGACAGATGAGAAAGAAAGGCATCTGGGCCTGTCTCCGCTGCCGTTCACTGACATCACAGTGTGTCCGTGGATGCAGGAAGTGAGCTATGCTGGTACTCAGGCCGTCCCTGTGACTCTAAAATGAAGTGTACGTTTGGAGCTTGAGCAAATGGTGTTCATGCTAAAGGTTAGACTGCTCCCTCGTACAACAATGTCCTGTCCTCTCTCCCCTGTGTTCCTTTTACAATAGACATTAGCATCACCTCAGGAAATGCCTTGTTCAGACTGACTCTGTGATGTGAGCTGTACGGGTCAACCCGACATGCCAGCTGTCCTGGGTCTGCGCCCATCACTACCAATCTTTTCAACAATCTCCTCAGAGTGGAAACTTCTATTAAACTCAGAGTGAATTCAGTCCACTGATAGACATAGGGAGGGCATCAGAGAAAGGGACTGCACACAAATGTGCCAACACAGCAAGCATTTGAGAACTGAAACAAACATGTTTCTCTGTGGAATTTGTTGAAGTCTGTGTACTTTTACGGTGTAGCGGTAACGTGGGTAGAGCTAAAGTGGAAGGCTGTTTGCGGGCAAATAAAGATTGTCCTGTGACGGCATTGTCTTCCTCTACGAACCTGCATGTTTTATGCATGTTCACTTTGGTGAGTGTGAAATAGAGTGAAAGAACTAGGGTTTGTGAGCACACTTGATTCAAATAGAATATACGAAATACTGTTTTTATTTTACAATTATAATCAACTCCGCAACAATGCATTTTGACTATATTCTCAATCCCCGTTACCTGTGTTCTACAGAAGTTAGCGATATCCCTCGTCTGTGTTCTTAGTAGATTTAAGATAAGTGGTACTTCATTATTAATATTCATAGTAGCGTAGTTTCTAGCTGCCAAAAGGCACTGTTCTCCTTTTTAAAGGACCTGTCTCTAACGTGAGGAAAATACAGAGTAGTGATTAAGATTCCACATCAGTGATAACAGCTGCGATGAGATCAAATATTTAAATTGCCTCTTTCCATCAACTTTTCTTAGTCCTGCATCACGACGCCCCGAATGTGCTGCCGTTGTGAAAACTGTATCCGAATTTCCATAATTTGTTAATCCGTTGCATAAAGAAAGGTTGCACATACTGGTGTCACTGCAACAGTTTCACATTGGCTCTACGCCACCCAAAGGAAAAGCAAACGATACATTGCTGATAAGATAAAGGATTTACATTTTCCTTTTTGAAGGATTATATTGATAGAAAGTTTGATATGGAAATTCGGTGTAAACATGCTGTGTGTCTAAGGACTGGTTTAGATGGGTCTGGTTTTGTCCGTGTCATACAAGTGACCCCCCCCCCCACTGTGATGTCTGACTGAATGCAGGTCTCACTGTGTCTTATTAGTGGGACAGTGTTTGTGTCTAAACACACATCGCCCGTGTTAAGGCTGAGGGTCTGGCACTGTCCTTCTACCCAACAGGACTGGAGCTAGCTGTAACACCTTAGTTAAGATAAAGTGAATGTTTTTCTTCTTCACTTCACGTAGAATGAAGGAATAAAGATGTCATTGCATAGGTTCCCTGAAAAGTAGACTTCCATTGGGGGTCTCCCTGCGGTTCAGAGTTAGTTCCTGCTACTTGTGCATTATAAAACACATTTTCTATTTATCATTTTTGAAAATGGTAATGCAGATCAGCAGATGGGTCTGGCATAGATGAAGCCCAACATCCTGACATGTTAGTAACTCTCCTGAATGAGTAGGGAAACTGTGATTATATAGTGTTGTACAAAATGTGACCGAGGAAACAAAGCCACTAGAAACTGGCCACTAGAAAGGAACCGGCAAGCCTTGTGGTCATTTTGATTTACTGCCCTGAAACTAGCATTGGACCGACGGCACATACCTCACCTCGTCTCATCTTGTCTCTCTCTGTCGGCTCAGAATAGGTCACGGCTCACAGAAAAAAGCTTTTGGTTTGTGCCGCCGCTGTTTCACGGCCCCTAGGGTTTAAGAAGAAGAAGCAGCGGCTATGAGTCATTATTTATTTACTTCACAGACACGCAGTCCCCAACAAATGAAATCAGGTTGTGTTTTTTTAGACCGAAGTCTGCTTCACTTCTACATTCTTAAGAGTTGGATAGTATCCCTTTATTTGATTATATTTCCTTTCCCCATGATCACAGTCTGTTATTATCTTCAACATGTTTCAACATTTATATTAAAACGTGCATTCATCATAACAACCAGATATAATTCAACACTTACAAATCGAATGGCACTTCTTTGTATGGAGCCATGGCGCTTCCTTGCAGCATTTCTTTTGAATGAAGATTTAGTTTTTTTTCTTTCCACGGAAGCTTTGTATGACTAAGTAGCATTCTTGTCATTCCAGGATGACGTAACAGATTATTGTTACAGATAATGTCTGGGACTAGATGTCCTTGAGGCGTCGTTCTGAAGAGAAAGCCACATTCACGTTTCAATCATGGTTTTAGTGATGGAGATTGTTCCCTTCTAATCCCCCACAAAGAACATATGGCTTTAACAGATTGGGGTCGCATTCAATGTCACAACCCCGTCTGAGCGACAGCACTGTGCTCCACCACACTTTAATGACAAAAGGCTTTTATTTTGAACGTGGTGTATTAATACATCTCTGTTTTTTAAGCTCACATGTGCAGACGGTGTAGTTGGATGAAGGCTTTAGGATAAGCTTTGGCCACATTTTCATATTTCCTTGGACTATAAACCCAGTGCTATCTTTCTTGTGTTTTATCTGTGTGCATCTGGACAGTCTGCAGCCGTTACTCACCAGCTTACAGTTCACATCTGCATCTGCATGACGGTTACCAACTTAGTCACTTGAAGTTGAAGTAGAGCAGCATCTTTACACAGAAATAATTCAAGTAAATTGTGCTATTTGTCAAGGGGCTATGATTCAACATTTCATTTGGCTACTCTCTTAGATGCGCAAAATATAACTCTGTTTTTAAGGATTTATTTTGTGAGTTTTATTCCAGAAATGTAAAAGTGAATGCTCCTCATTCTAGTTTAATGTGACCATGACATGTTGCAGTTTTCTAGAAAGTGACAAACCGTTCTAGGTTATTTTCCAATCCAGATCTACTTCCCACAAACCCTGCTATTTGTCTTTCTGCCCTCAGCTCGGCGACATTGTCAAGGTAACACGGATGAACATCAGCGGCCAATGGGAGGGCGAGGTGAACGGACGAAGGGGTCTCTTCCCATTCACCCATGTGAAAATCATAGACCCCCAGAATCCGGACGAGAGCGACTGACCCTAGTGTCGGCCTGGACCCTCTCGCCAGTTATCGTCCCTGTACCTGAACCTGCTGGCCGTCTCCACCTCGTTCCCGCCAGTGTCGCCACGGTTACATGCTTGCCTGCTTGGGGCTGTACCATGATAGCGACCCCACCGTTGTTGCCAACCGTTGCAAAGCTTTCTGACTGTTTACAGCTTTGGACATTGGGTCCAAACTTTAAAAAAAAAAAAACCTGACCCCACTCCTCCCATCTCATTACCCCTTGACTTGGTTCCAGGCTGGCCGGTGTGATTTTACATTAGTGTCCTTTTCATTTCCAGATCACTGGGTGTGAGTGTGTGTGCGTATGTATTAAGTGTGTGTCACAATAGATATTTACCACATTACAACATGTCTGTTTATTAGGTTTTTTTCTGAATATATGTTTGAAGTCTTGGGGAAAAGTGTGTTTTGTCGATGTTCGTACGAAGTAGGGAACAGCAACATCCCCACAGACTTGGGAGAGCACTGAGGCGACGAGGAGCTAACCAGCCAGTCAAATGTTATTTCTCCAAACAATCAAGTCACTGTTGTACCTTAACCATCTCACAAGCACAGACACACACACACAGGTATTGGCTGCGAGTTGTTCAGGTTGACAGTTTTTTTTTTTTTAATATGTACGTGATGTGTGACTGGATTCAGGAGAGATGGGTTTTTGGAGGATCTAGGTTGCACCGTGACATTTTAGGTCCCATGACCCCATCCACACTTCCACCTGACTTTCAAGACTTATTTATCTTTGTTTAAAACGCATATTTCGGCCCTCTGTGATTTCATCTGTCTCCTATTTGTGCCACATGATCAACTCATTGTTTTTATGTGACTTGGAGATGTATGGTAGAGGGGTAACTTTGCATGTCCACTCGGTACCGCTCTTGACTGCCCTTCACATTATTTTGAACTGAAAATGCATTGGTTAGAGATTAACAGGGTTTTTTAGTGACATCAGCACTAGTCGATACATTTCAACCTTCTGCATAGGAGTGTCAAGCTTTGAACTAAAGTCAAGTAGCAACAGCCTTCTCGCTAGCACTTCCCACAAGCATCTAAAAGGCTAGCTTAAAAAAATGCATCGGCACAAAGACTGCGTTCTACTGAGGTGAGGGCAAAGGTCAGGAAAGGAGGACATTTTTCAGCAAGCCAATGAGAATCCCATTAATGCCTTTTTTCAAGAGAGCAAGGTAAATGCATATTTTAGCACATGCAATCCCACTCTCAATGTTACTCCTGTCAATTTTGTGTTTTTTTTTTAAGCATTATTCCTTAAATATTCGGTCCGTGCACAACTTTGTCTCATTACATTACATGTTACACGCTTGTATCCAAAGCGATTTACATACTCAATACTGTGGGCAATCCCCACAGGCGCAATTTGGGGTGAAGTGTCACAGGGACACAACGACATGCTGACTGCAGTGGGGTTTGAACCTGTGCTCCCCTGACCCGAACACCAACGCACTAGCCCACTGCGCCACACACCTCCCTACATCTCATCATGCAAATCCATCGGAGTGGAAAAGCATCTTTGTTCAGTCATTTATTCATTTCTACTGTAAAGAATGAACCGTTCCCCCCCCCCCCCCACACTCGCATAGTGCTTTCCATTGAAATCGATCACTCAGTCATATTGTGCAGCTTTTAGTTGTTTCCCAACTTTGATCATGTCAGTTTATAGTCGGCTATTCATTCAAGCTTTTTTTTGTCAAAATGAGTGATGTTGTTAAACAAAAGTACGGACGGAGACATTTACAAAAGGGAAAATGCCTGCTGGTTGCCTCTGTGCATGACCTCTTGGCCGGGGAGATGGTCCTGCCTGGCCAAATGCTGCTTAATGTCATTTTATGTCCTTATTAAACCAAGGTTTCTCTTATTTGAATCCCTCCTGGTCAAACCAACCAGCGTGGGCTTTTTTATTCCTCATCAAAATTAATGAAATGACTAATTAAGCAATACACCCTGATTCTTTCCTTCTCTTGAGGTGGACTTACTTTTCTCATGCTTCTGAGTTGTTTTGTAATGGCATTAACAGTATTACTGTGCTCTCTTCTCATATTCTAGGAAAGCCTGTCTTTTACTTAAGGATTGAAAATTGTGCCTTTTATTTTCTTAAACCATTTACATGTGTTAATATTTCCCATGGTTAACACCTGTGCTGGTATTGACCCTTTATGTACAGAACAAGTAAATAAAATTTACGTCTACTTCTTTAACTCTTTCTCGTCTCAAATCTGTCCTCTGCGTTGTGTTTTGGGAAGGTGGTTGGGGGGGGGTTGTGTATCTGGAGCACAGGACGGTTGCTCTCGCTCTAATTTTTGACAGTTCCAGTTTTGATTCTGGCTGCGCCCAGGAGGAAGGAGGCAATTAATGAATGTTAATGAAGAGCTAAGAAAAGAAAGTCAGCTGACCTAGAGATGGCTAATGGAAAACTTTTCAAGGGCAATGTTTCAAATGTTGTAACTGTGTGTTCAACCTTTTCCAAACAAAGTACAAAAAACACACTTTAAGACACCAGGAGCTACAAAATAAGTTATATATTATGATAGTCCCGGCTGTTCACTAAAATGGCTTTGTTAGGTTAAGGACATACTCAAGGTTTGGGTTAAAATAGACCCTTAATGACAGAAAGACCCAAATGCTACCTCCTATGTGCTGATGCAGCAGCAAGCTACCTCCCTAACCTTATCCATCAGTGCCATATGATGGATAAGCGGTTTGATATTATGGGATTGTAAGACAAATGGATACAAGTATGGGAAGTCACAGCATCAAACTCATTTGAAATCACAACTTATTGGATGACCGTAAAAAGAGAATTGGAAAAAATATCAAAGCAATTGAAACTCAAGCATAGTGTAGCAGAGCGTTTAGATACAGTAACTCCTATTTAGCATAACGTTAACCTGGAGCCAATCATAACAGCCAACATCCTCTTCACTAGTGACATGTTTTAGGTTCCTTCATTTCAGTATATGGTTTTGTAATTGTGTCTTTTACAGCTATTTCCTGATAAGAGAAAGGATCTACTGTGCATTCAGTTCACGCTTAGGCTGTACCCCAAAGCCTTGTGCTGTGCTGTGTGTGTGTGTGTGTGTGTGTGTGTGTGTGTGTGTGTGTGTGTGTGTGTGTGTGTGTGTGTGTGTGTGTGTGTGTGTGTGTGTGTGTGTGTGTGTGTGTGTGTGTGTGTGTGTGTGTGTGTGTGTATGTGCTGGGTTAAATTGTCATTAAAGCCAATCAATGTATTGCCTGAGACTATGATAGGCAGTGGCCGCAGTGAGAATGAACACAATGAATCAAAGTTAGCTGAGTCTGACCTCTCCTCTGGGCAGTGTGTGTGTGTGTGTGTGTGTGTGTGTGTGTGTGTGTGTGTGTGTGTGTGTGTGTGTGTGTGTGTGTGTGTGTGTGTGTGTGTGTGTGTGTGTGTGTGTGTGTGTGTGTGTGTGTGTGTGTGTGTGTGTGTGTGTGTGTGTGTGTGTGTGTGTGTGTGTGTGTGTGTGTGTGTGTGTGTGTGTGTTAATGGATGTGCAGAACGGTCGATGACAGCCTTCCTACAGTCCATTACCGACACCGCCCTCACACTAATCGATGGAGCCTGCCATGCTGTGGAGAGGTTGGCACAAATAAAGGCTTTGCTGTCGAATGATATTCATAAGTAAACATAAACACACATATTTTTATTTTTTATATTGCCATATTTTATCCAATATGCTCCTTTAGATATATTTTTACTTAGTTGTCCTTATAGCTTTGTGAAACACCATGAGATTACATTGTCTTTAAAGTGTGCTATATAAATCAAATGTATTGTATTACTTGACTCCATTTGATCAAGGTGAGCATGCTAAGTGATGCCCCAAAATCATATAAGGTACAGACACTATGACATGTATTTAAAGTACTTATTGAAATGTTGATATATTATACTGTGCAGTTTTTTCTTTACTAACCTTTTCAAAATTATACTATGATGTTTGCTCTGATATTTTCGAAATTGTAAACATTTTTAAAATAATTATATTTATAAACCTGGGTCCCACTCCCCCTTATATCAAATGTAACTTTTTTGCTAAGGGTCCCTCCTTATAAAAATGATACTTATCAAAACATATAAATGTACTTAGGTAAGGGTCCCTCCTTACATAAAAACGTGACTTTTTTTGGTGAGGGTCTCCCCTAATGTCCAGACCTAACTTTATTGATCCGAGTCCCCGCTTAAGTTCAGAACTAACTTTATTGATCCGGGTCCCCGCTTAAGTTCAGAACTAACTTTTTATTTATCAACCTGCTATACAATGTTTGACATACTTTACTATGCCTTTAAAGTTAACCTATCATGCTATTTTTAGGCAATAGCATGGCTCTAAGACATATAAAAAATATATAAAAAACATGTCTATGAAGTGTTTTGGTCAAAAAACCAAACAGATCACCCATTCTAGCCATGCCTCATATCCCTCTATTTCTCTTCCTGTTACGAAAGTGCTGATTCTGGCTATAAAGCTTCTTCTTTTTTTTTAACTGAAAAAAAATAAAATAAGAGGGGGCGGAGCTTATGCCGGCTCATGCGGGGCCTGGCAGATACTGTCTCAAATGCTGCGGTGATGAAACGCAAGGACATAGGCGGAGTTTGACATTTGCGCTTGGGGGGGCAAACCTTTTTTACTGATGTCAGTACACAGTCCCAACTATTACGTGGGGTGCTACGGATACAGTAGCAATAAAGCCAGCGTTCACCGTACTGAGTATGACTTTTCCACATACGAACACAACTCGTCCCGTCATGCATGCCTCATGCACGCCATACACACACACACTCATATGGAAGGGGCGGTCTCTCCCCCCAACAACAGTGCATTACATCTGTAAAGGCCGCTACACACCAACCTGAGACCAAAGAACGCGTACCGAAGGCGTCCCGACTTTTACGTCGCCTGCGTCGGCTACGCCACCCGCCTACGCCGCACGCCTAGACCGCCCGCCTACACCGCCCGCCTACACCGCCCGCCTACACCGCCCGCCTACGAACACACTGCAAAGACTTCAGTCGACGAGTGGTAACTGTCCTTACCAGCAGGCAGCGGTAATGTGTATTCGTTATTCAAAAGAGGCAACAGCCAATCAGAGTGATTTCTTTGGCCGAGTTTCTTTGGCCGCGGGAGGTGTACAAATGTGCCGTAAAGCAACGACGGTGCGGGACACACCAACCTGATTACGGCGCCGCGAATGCCCGACTGCTTCTGACGGCCTCTGACTCCCAAAATGGGGTAGGTGTGTCAGGGCCTTAAAACTCATCATAACTGTGCACATCTTATACTTATTTGATAACTACTATATCCCTTGGTTACTTTAACACGCTACAATGTTATTAACCAGTGTCCTACTTAGGGCAGAAGTAGACGTCTTAAACGTCCCAGAAATTGGACGTTTTAAAAATCGCTGCATATCTATTACTGCTAATTATTGTAATACAATAGCTGAATCACTTGTATGCAAAAAAAAAAGCGAGGGAACTTGTGTACTTAACCTCATACGTCACACACACGTCACAACATGCAACTGCTCAAAAATGAAATTATTTCAAACAAAACATGATATTATTCAGATATGTATTGTAACAATCATTATATTACATCTATTAAAATATTGATATACGAAATATTTGTAATGGAACCGTTTTAGACGTAGTAATGCTGTAACATATTTCAGCCACTATGCGCCTATGCGCAAGGATTATTATATCAAGGATTATTAGATCAAGGATTATTAGATCAAGGATTATTACTGTATTCGTATGGAGCTCAAAGGCGTTCTCTCTTGCCGCTTATACCACAAGGTGAGTTCCTTTTTATATCCTGCTTCTTACACATGCTCTCTCCAGTACAGCTTAGCTCTGAGTGTTAGCGATGCTTGCTAATGTAAACAAAGACTATTATGTCCAAAACACGTCGGGAATTGTTTCGGATACAGCAACGTTTCTGATAGTGCCGTGGGTTCACCATCCGATATGACATAATTTAATTCATAATTTAATATCATATCGGATGGCAAATTTGGATCAGCTCCCGTTTTTAGAGATTTGCACACAGAGGAAAAGAGGCTTTTATTTTCTGACACTAGTGAGTTCCCTGGACCCTGACACACCGGGAACACATATTTATGTATAAAAGACATCAAAAATAGCATTTTGCATGATAGGTCCCCTTTAACATCAAAGGCCATTACTTTTTCCATTACATTTTCAACATATGACTATGACTTTATTTAATGATATTTTTAACATATTATACAGCAAGGTGGGAGCAATTTGGGATGGCCCTAGATGGCCAAGGATTCCTCAGGAAGCCCTGGAGGTTAGTAGCATCCTGTTATCAGGATGTTCAATCTTCCTCAGAAACGCTGTGACTGAAGCCATATCTGCTTCAGGTTTTGGACCATCCACAATTTTGACTCTTTGTATGTTTTTTTTTACAGTGATGATAAAAAGAGTATCCCGCAATAACATGTGATTTGAGTGCTCTAGAAAATGATCTCCGTCTGCTCCCTGAAGCTGTATAAATGTCCCAGATATGGCTTCTCTCTCTCTCTTTAAACATTTAACACACAGACGTTCCAGCCTTCTGCTGGGGAAACTATGCCAGACTGTGATGGTAATTTCATGCTATCTGTCTGTCATAGCTTTATCTGGTCTGACACGTTGCTCTCGGAAAGTCTATCCATGTTCCTTTGCTCTTTCTTCCACTCCATAAATAAATATGCTCTTGTTTTTTGCTTGTGATCAAAAGATTCAAATAAAGTAGGAAAAAAGCATTTTTCTGGTACATTTTTAGATGCACTGACTTGACAATTGGTTCTCTCCATGCCACAATGCTGCTTCCCTGGACATCTTCAAGTCTTCATTAAAAACTAACCTGTTCACCATGTCCTTTGACCCCTAACCTATCACAGTCCCCCTGCTTCCACTCCCCCAGCTATTTGTTTAATTTTTACTTTATTATTTGCCCTTCTTTTTTGTTTGTTTGTTCACAAAGTGGCCTTGTGTCCCAAATTGAATCTATTATTATTATTATTACCGACATATGGATGAACCCATGACCTGTGTTTTAGCTCCACCAGCAGGTCAACATTTTAAAATATCGACCGATACTCACTCTCTGCCGATCGATTGGTGCTGTAAAATTATGATGTAAAATACATGACACTTTTCTCTGTGCAAGCCAAAACAAGCTCGCCAAAATGGCTTCACCAGTCTGGCAGTATTGTCCAAAAATGACAATAAAATAGCGGTATGCAACTTGACTGAGCAGAAGTCCTGCAGCTCCACCCGCTGTGACGGACCGGTGAGCAGACCAGACATTAAGAGTTAGACCTAACACACTTAGCTATTTTATCTACCTCTGGAACAAGCTAAACTAGCTATACATATATTTATTCTTCACTGTCGGGTCACTCATTACTGGATCAGTGAGCTGCATGAGATACTGACGGGCTGTCAGGAGAGAGAGGGGGGGGGGGGGAGAGAGGAGAGAAATGAGCTTCCGCTAATTTCTCCCGTGTTATTATCCAAAGTTAATGTAAATTTGAATAATGTACTTCATTTGAATGTAGGCCTAATAATTATGTTGGTTGTTGTTTGTGGAAACGCCAGTGAATGAGCCCCATTAACTGAGTTTTAAACATCACTTTAAATGGAAGATCCCCATAGGCCCCACCCACTCGATCAGATCGGCGATCAGTATCGGCCGATACTGATTCCGGCGATCGGCCCCAAAATTGGCGATCTGAGCATCCCTAATTTAAATGTTATGTATTCACACAAGCCTAAAGCATTAGGAATAGGATTTAAAGACACACAAGTTTATTCATTGATTTCCTCAGGATTTATTGTGATAAAACTTAGCCATTAAACACAAACATACAATGTTGTCATTTAGGATGCAAATGCTAATTCTGGCACAATATAATGGCACATTTCCATTGCAGGGCCTCGCTCGGCTTAGTACGGTATAGTTAGGCCTTGTTAGGACTGGCTCACTTTATGCTGCGCTTCCATTACAGTTTAGTAGCGGGGGCAGTAACTATATATAGTAACGCAGTGTAGGCGGAGTCGTGACTTCATCTTCAATGCGAACCACAGAAAAACAACATCAGCCATTAGCTGTTAGCACTAACTAGACAAAAGTGAAACAAGTACAAACCACAGACTGCCTGTGTCATGGCGAATACAGTCGCTGGTTTATTTATGTCTGTATAGGCCGTTGTTGTGAGTGTGGACGGTCGGAGCATATACAACGTTAGCTTAGCCGATCTCCATTCAGAAAACACGCATTTTAAAAGATTTTTCGCCTGCCGTCTGTCTGCAGACTTGTCAAAGCATCAATTCATGGTTTTTACTAACCGGTATCAGTATGTTGTTACTTCGGCATCATTTTGAAACGTGTATTACAATTAAATCACGGTCAAATATGTTCATCTTGTTGTAGTTGTAGCCCCCTTGCCAGCGATTCTCTCTCTAGTTTAGCATACTCAGCCCGACTCAGCCTGGTTGTTGGCCCGCAAAGAACCTCGATTTTATGGGGCCAGAAAAACTGTGAAATAGTACCCGCTAGCCGGTACTACGCCAAGTGGAAACGCAACCAAAAACGGGCCGTGCACGGCACGCTTAAACCGCGCTCCGCACTGTAGTGGAAATGCGCCATAACTGATATGACTCTAAAAATATATATTTTACATTTTGTTGTTTAACAGAAGTAAAGTGGATATGCATTATCTTCTGGCCCTTTTCCTATTATTCTTGCTATAAGCCGTAGACAAACCCAGAATCATGAGGTTTTTCCAAACATCTTTTTTTACATAGGGTATCCTTTCATCAGAGCTGCAGATTAAATGTCACACTTATTTCCCAGCTGACTGTATACAGACAATACTTTATATATTGCATTTTAAAACAATACCTATATATTTTTTAACACAGACAATCATGCAAGTTGTGACTGAACTAGCACATGTGTGATCAGGAATATAAATCCTAGTTAAAAGTCTTCACTTGAATATGATTATTGTCTAATTAAGAGACAAAGGTTAAAGTGTACCTCACAAAAAATACAAGCTTTTTGAAATACACTACATTTTTTACACAATTGTACAATGTTATCACAAACTGGAGTGACATGTCAGCCAGTCCCAGGTCTGCCTGTGACACAGTGACAATATTCCTTCAAGACTTTAGTGCAGGGGTGTCCAAACTACGGCCCAGGGGCCAAATGTGGCCTGCGGACCCTTTTGAATCGGCCCCCAGCAAATTCAAAAAGTATAATATGGCCCACAAATGAAACTTGTGCTTGTCTTCCGTCTACTTCTTAAATATAAACATATATTACACAGTAGTAATCATGTGTTAATAAGACCACTTTTCAAATAAATTCAGTCAATTAAAGTTGGAAACATTTTATAACATATCTTAGTTGATAAAAAAAAAAAACCAATGACTTATTTACATAACAAGCTTGAAATACACCCTTCTTATTTCTCCTTATTATAATCATTCTGAGGCTTCTGTTTTAAGGGATGAGCTGCCAACACTCACAAACATAATTTACCTACATTTGATTGATTTTGCTAACTTATAACTGAACTTATGAGGCAATATAACTCTAGTGAGTGGCCAGGGCCTTCGTATATTTTTCTGTATGTGTCCCTCGGTGAAAACAGTTTAGACACCCCTGCTTTAGTGGTTTCATCCCCGTTAATATTGTCACCATATTGAAAATAGTCACTAACAAGAGTAGGAGAAGAGCGGATACTGGCTCCAATCTCCAGCCTGGCTGTGGTGGTGAGGATAATGGTAGTAGCCATGTTGTTGGGAGGTGTGTTCAGCTGTGGAGAGTGGATGATGTGGAGGGTGGAGGAGAGAGTGGGCTGCATCTACTTCATTGGAATGCAGTGGATATCTGGCGTACTCTAGAGATCTACAGGGATGAAAGAGTGATATGGAGGTTACATGTCATGGATCGCCAGTTTGCATTTTATGTTTCTCTACTGTCCATTGGATTTGATCTCATCTTGGGAATCCTAAATCGTACCTGTAGGGCTGGTATGGCACGGACGCAGGCACCATCTGTTCTTCACAGCTGTAGTCGTACTCCTGCGGCTCCAGGGGCTCGGTGTGGACACTCTCCTGCTCCGATGAACAGGCTGAAAGGTCGTGCTCCTTCAAGGGCTGCTCATCCTTCCCCACCTTCACTGACTGAGAGGTGGAGGGCATCCTCTGCAGGCCTGCGAGGGAAATACAATGATCAATAAGACTGGCACGTTGACTTAAAGGAATTTTTTGATTTGATTAGATTTATTTTCAAAGTGTGAAACAATAATACAAAAATGTAACATGAGAATTATTATACAGTACAAAATTAATCAGTGTCAAATTGATATACATAAATATTACTGACTCTAAATTATGTATAAACAAATAATCTACTTATGTATAAACAAATAATCTACTTAATTACACATCCGAAAAGGGGTGGGAAAAAGTTTACATTTATTTAACCCCACCCCTTCTCCCAAAAACGAAAAAAATAATTGTTTTTTTCTTAAAGAAATACATTTGTTATTGAAAAAAAACATAAAACAACAAATAAATAAACAGATAAATAAACAAACAAATAAGCAGATAAATAAACAAAACAAATAAGCATATAAATAAACAAACAAATACATAACAGAGGTAAATGATATTTAAGAAAAGATAAAATAACACACCAAATAAATAAATAAACTGCAAACACTCAGTTATGATTAAATAACGTCATTCCTGTATCTTGTTAAAATTGTGTCCTTATAACTTTTTTTTAAAACAGTTTTAAGTTCGGACATCCCTCATTTAAAGGAATACTTCTACTTCCTAGGAATTTCACCTGTTGCTGTTTGAGAAACACTAAATCATATAAAAAAACAGAAAGGCTTACCTGGAGGACTGGTGCAAAGATCTTCCCTCTCCAGTCGGGCTCTTTTCACAGGAGAGCTTCTGTTGGAACGACACCTGAAGAAAAATATGACAATTATTTTTTCACTATTCTGCCCATTCTGATTATATGTGTTTATATTGGAATTCTACTGTAATGAAAGAACATCTCTTTTAATTCAAATCTCTATGTATATAATGTAAGACAAAAACAGGAATATGTATACGCACGTTTATTTATTCTCACCTTTTGCTGTGGGAATGAGTGCCTCCCTCCCTAAATCCCTTAGCGAATGGGTTGTGGTCGATCTTCAATTTGGTGATCTTTAAAAGGCAAGAATAGATAGTTGTCAAACTGTTTGGAGGCTCAGATCCTTACAATAAGTGCAAACAAACATGAAGAATCAAACTCCGAACAACAAGGAAAGTGCATATACATTCACTTCAAGATCATACCATAGTAAGTGCTGAAGAAGTAAGAAGGCCTAAATTAACTCAACAAGTGGTTTGTTTTTTGCTTCATCATCTTAAAGGTCACCTATTATGCAAAATCCACTTTTTCATGTATTTTGTGCATAAACATGTGTCCCTTCTGTGTAAAGAGAATCGGAACGTTTCAGGAACAAATATTTGCTCACTTTTTGGCCCGATCCATTTATATAAAAACCTGTCTGAAAATGAGCTGATCAGATTTTAGCCACTTTATGATGTCATAACGTTTTGTTGGCTTGTTTAACCTCTTAAACCCGATGTTGTTGATATCAAACACAACAATATTGCACGAAACTGTGTGTCACGGCTTCTTAACATTTAACAACCTATTACTGTGTCATACCCACTTAACGGGAAGAAACTCAGCTATCAGAAAATATTAACAATGTTTAGCTAAACGAAACACAAGGGTAATACCAAGCCTCTGAATTAGCACTAAGCGAAGAAATGCTAACGCACTGAGCACATAACTCACGGTAGAGATATGTTATACTTCATGCTATCTGCACAAAGTAAATATCATATGAAAGCTGAGATTCCACAGATTCCATTGGTATACGTTTCATAACTGACCAAAACTCATGGCAGTGAAGGCCAGGAAAGACAACACACAACTTCACTTTACAAAATGGCAAATACGTCTTAGCTTTGCTGTTTTCTGATCAAAAGTTGTGTTCAATGGCATTACAACGCATATAAACGCTGCTGATGGTTAATCCAATGTCTCTGTGTCCCTTTGAAATGATTACTGATAATCCATCATAACATTTATGGTAATACACTTATTTTTCATTAGACTGTAACAGAGCTTTCGGTTTTGGGCAAACTGCGTGCGCATCACTCTCACTCCTCAATGGTAATGTTTAGATTGATTTAGGAACACTTCAGAGACATGTTTTGTATATATCTGAGATGAAAAAGAGTATAATAGGAGACCTTTAATGTGTTGTTAAACTGCTGCATACCTTTGGGTTTTGGTAAGCGGTCACTGTAGTGAAGGTGGTCTCTGGGAAGGAGAAGGTCTGGAAGGGGCCCCAGCGGACGGTGTAAGGACTGTCTGCCTGGGTGATGTGAAACCTGGGGTAGTAGCGATGCATAGAGTGCACAATGATCTGATGGGTAGAAGAGCAGAGTGAGTACAAAGCACATTCGGTATGTTTAGTCAACATAGCATGTGTGTAAGGGGGTCTTACATGGCCGTGCTGGTCCAAGGTGTTGTTGGTGAGCTTCATCCTGAGAAAAGACAATGGCTGCTTCATCCAGTGACTTCCTGGTGCAGGGGAGTCTGGATGCATGTATGTCCGACACGGGGGCTGGGGCTCTGACTTCCCCGCCACCTCCCACTGCTCCTTTTTCCACTACAGAGAAATGGGGGATGGATGAAAGGTTAGATGTAAGACATGAGGTTTAATCCAAAGTCTTCATGAAGCAAGAAATACTTTATTTATTCAACAAGAGAAAAATAAAGCTGAGGTATTAACAAATGTTTAGTCTATACATCTTATAGATAGATAGATAGATAGATATAGATACTTTATTGATCGTTGCAGCAGCATAAAAACACAATGCAATGTCTTAAGATAAATCAAGACACAGAAATAAACAGTCCAATATATTTCAGAAATATAAATACAATAGCATTAAAGTTTTCTGATCATGTATGGAAACTCAAATTTAATAATTTCATAGCACCTTAAAAAGCGTATCCCTATCTCTACTACATTACTTTCCCTTCTTTTTTACAAGTGTGTGCTAAAAGCAATATCTGTGACCAAATGGGCCATAGCAGTTAGTGGCTCCTCATTCACAACAGTGAATAGAAAGGGATGCTAATTGATTGGGCCTCCAGCCGTGAATGCACAAACAGGAAGCAATGAAAGGCTTTGAAATGCAGCGGTGAACGGCCCACAGTGGGCAGGCCGCAGACTGCTGCGTTTTACATACTGCTGCTTTGAATCCCCAAATGTTGTGCCCACAGTACTCAAGTGTGTGTTACATATGCATGTACCCTGTATTTGAAGCTGTCTGCAGGAACCATATCTATCATGACGACGTAATTTGCAAAAGGTTGGAGCCCTGAGAGTCTGATGCTGCAGTATGGAAACATTCTCCTGAAAATAAGAAGAAAGTGAATTGAAATGTTTTTATAAAAGCAGGAAATGGCTCTGAATCTCAGTTTTGGTGGTCTTTGTGACAATTAATGTATAGCAGTGCTGGAGGACTTCAGTGGGTAGCGTTGTTACCTTCCATGCTTTGTTATTATCATCTCTGTCCCGCTGCTGTGGAAGGACTTCCAGAGATCAGCGCTCTCCAGAGTCATCCTGATGCAGCCCTGCTGGTATGAGTCAGCTGTCTGAGGGGAGCGGGGCATGCTCAGATGCAGTTTGGAGTCTGTGGAGAAAATACACATTCTGCTAAATCAGATGTATTCATGGTAACTGTGACTGGCTTATAGCAGTTTATAGGAGGATTAAAAACAGGAAAAATATATTCAGCAGGACTTGAGACAACTCAGCATAACTCAGCATAGTTTTGCACTTTAAATCTCAATTTCTATTCGAATCAGTAAACATTTGAATGAAGGTGTTAGTTTCCTGTTGGTTAAAACCCAGACAAAGCAAATTCAACAACTAATTGATGAGGCATGGTCCAATGCATCTTGCATTTGGCAGAATCAGAATATACCAGAGAGAGAGAGAGAGACTGAGTACACGATTACTCCAAAAGAAGGGAAATGTACATTGTTACAGCAGAAAAAGTGCCAAAGACAGCTTAATGTGACATATGTTACATGCATAAAAAAGTATTAAAGTAAAAAAAAAAAATACATATATATATATAATAAGAAATAGAATACAATTTAAAAGTTACACAATTTATAAAAATACACACCCTGTAACAGTTCTGAGGATTTAGCAGCCAGGTATATATTGCACAGTTATTAACGGAATATATATATATATTGCACAAATAGCACACATTGATTAAGATCACCATCACTTACCAGAGATGTGTTGCATGGTACTGTGTCCTCCTAATATCAACAGCAACAGAAGTCCTGAGAGAGTCCTGAGTGCTGCTTTCAGATGTTCTGACACTGGAGGTAAACACACCCGGGGTCTATATCTTTGAAAGCTCTGAGCCTTGAACTTCATTGGTCATCACAGAAAAGGGTGGGGTCTAAAGAGCAGGGGGTGAAGAGAGGGCAGGTAAGATATATAATTTCCTGTGGCCAATAATAAAACCCATTTGCCCTACCATGTTATAGATATATACTCTATTGATCCCAATTATTTCGTAACAGAAGCAGCAGTGTGTTCAGACCAATACAAATACCTAAAAAGTGGAATAGAGAATTAACAATTAAAAATAAAATGTACATGAAAAATATTGTATCAAATACAAACAATATCAAATATTCTGGATAATTGACTGTGACAAAAGTAGCCGTGAAATATATTGGTTTTAAAGAAAATATTTTGAAAAGTACAGAAATATAATCACTTAAATGGGATAAAAAGCTGATTTCCAGGGTAAAAAACAACAATTTCTTCTATGATTTTGTACCCAAAGACATCATAATCTACTTTGGGATGATCTAGCCGTGCTCCCATATGTCCTAGGCCTGAAATGCATACAATATTCCCTCTCATTGGGTCACAGCTGAAGGACAGTGAGCTGAATTTCAAAGTGCCCGGGGGGGTGGAAGAGCAGACAAACAAGTCCCTTCCTGGCAGCTCTGGTTGTGTATTGCAAACAAATCGTAAGATTACAGAGGTGATGGGAGCTGTGGCCTTGACAATGCTGCTAATCCTATGAGGCCATTTGGCCCGGCCCCCCCACCCCCTATGGCCTCCTCCAGTAGTCTGGGAGGAGAGGGTCTCTGAAGGTGCCAGCAGTTAGCAGCCCGTTAACATGAAAGACTGACGGGAGGAAGGGAAGAGCAGCAGTGTGGGACTTGAGAGGACAATGTTCAGAGTTTACAGCCCAATTAATTAAATCCTACATGAGTTATATCGGGGGGGCATTTCTTCTTTGTTTAAATTCTAGTGAAGTCTCAAAGACAACTGAATATTCCAGGCTGGTTTTGGGGGGAAATGTGAATATAAGATTATCAAAGCATCCTGAATAGTTCCATTTGGTGAAAGGTTCATACATGGAAAGACAAGTAGAATATATGACACTGTCTGACCGAGGAGGATTTCTGCAACCTTAAAGCTTCTCCAGAAAAAAGGAACAAAAACTAGATAAGGGGTTAAACTCTGCCTATCTTAAGTATCTGTAAAAAGACTATCATTGTTTACCATACTTCTAGAGATGAAGAACATACTAAACAAAATGTCAAAGGTTAACTCATGGTTTAACTTGAGTGTTGCTAGTAGCATGCATCAACAATGGTACCTTAGTTTAGATATTGTTAGATTCGTTTGACCTTAATGACTCCTTTAAGAACTCAGAGAGCTCATAGTTGGGAAAGCAATCCAGACCAGCGATGACAAAATAGTGCCTCTATGGTGTAAAAAAGTAATACCAACTGGACTGCATCATCATATGATTTACCTGATGACCGCCCCTGAATTTTCAACACTCTCTAGAACGAGTGTCTTGATGCCTTTGTGAGGCCTTTCTGCTCTGATTGTGGGCATGTTTAAACATTTCTCCTGTTCTTAAATCAACTTCAGGCCTGCAGATGGAATTCAGTGTTCCTGCCTGTGGCGTGTGTCACCTCTGCAGCTCTGCTACAATGTCAAGTTGGTGTATAGGAGGATATCACTAACATCTGCTTCTTCTAATAGTGTTTCAGCATGATTTGGCACTGCTGTAATGGGAATACAAATGAAGTACAGTCAACATTTTTCATTGGATTTGTGTCCAATGACACATCACAAGATATTAGATATGTGTTGGAAGTAGTATTTCCCTTGCATTGCATTTGTTGTGTGCCTGGTTTCGGTGCTGCAGTAAAAATAACTCATGGCACAGGAAATGGTGGTGGTTTCGACAGTTTCGAAAAGTTAGAGTAAGCTGCAGCTGGAAGACGCAGTGCATGGTCTCGGTGGCGGCAGTTCAGAGGCATGAGGGGGAAGATGAGTGGCTGGATGGTTGAGGTGAATTATCTGAGGTACACCCCAAAGAAAGACTTCTGAAACCCAGGAGAAGAGTTGTGTGTTTGTGTGTGGAGGCCAAATCCATTACATCTTCATCTGTGTCAGACTGAGATACAACACGAAGATATCCTTGTGAATCTGCTTTGTAACATTTAAAGCAAAGTTTAATTTATTTAACACACTCGTATCCCTAAAATTGGATCCAGAAGTCATGCCAGGATGCCTTTGCTTTTATGTATTCTTCTTTGTGTCTCTCCAATCCCTCATAGTGTAAACCTTCTTGGTAAAAAAACTGATTCTGATAAAGCACCACAATTATATTTTTCTATCAACTTTTGAATGATGAAGACATTTCCAGAAACCAAATGAAAGTTGAACTGGAGCTCTTATTTGCTAATACTGCCACCTACTGGAAATGTCCTTATAAACTCTGAATGAGAGCTAATAATCCATCTACTTATACATTATACATACACTATTGCCTTGTATTTGGGAACTTTGATTGGTAATGCCCACAATGCAAATTAGATGAATAGAAAAATACCAATGCATTTTTCTAATAGCCCAGACGAAAGAAAAGTTAACAAGGTTTTAGCAAATTTGCGATGAATAGACTTGTATGAATAATGAGTAATAAATACAATCACATATATATATTACATTTTTTTTTTTTTTTTTTTTTAAATATATAAATGAACTCACACATATACTATTTAAAATAAACTTGTGTATAAACTATAGTAAGATAAGATGATAGAAAACATTATGATGATGCAAAACATTTAGAAAAACAACTTTTCCTCCCATATGTATACTTAATCTTGAATACATTCACACGTATTGCCGGGGGATTGAGAAATGCCTGTAGGAAATCAGCAGTTTCTGCACACTGTAATTCCCCGGTCTGCTGAGCACGCTGTCACATGCAGTTGGGAAAATTAACTTTTCTGCACCTAATATAATAATGAAAATAACTCTCTCTGAAGGGCCTTTAACAACACTGCTCTTTAACTGGAGCAAACATGTTATTAGGAGGAATGCAGTAACCAAAGACATTCTGAATTATTGCAAAGAATGAAGACGTTTATGTCTATCGGTTTCTACCCTGCACTTTCATTATTGGATTGTAGAGAGGTGTTTTGGCAGAGGCTTAGGAAAACATGAAGGTTGAAAATCAATCTATTCATTCTCACTTGTTTACTTGTTAACATGTTTAAGTTTAATGTATTACTTTTTGTGGGATCCCTTGTGAGGCTGCTGACGCCTTGTTCATTTTCAGGTGCATTCATGTTGTTAATAAAAAACAGAACGTATACAAGGAAAGAAATGAACAGGCAGGACAATAAATATACTGCAAGTCCTCGTTCTAGTTATTTTAAAACGGATGTTTAAAAGATGTTCATGTTTTCAAGGCTATAATGACTTTTTAGCGTAGGTAAATGACAGGAAATTGAAAATAAATGGAAAGAGAAGAGAAGCTAATGGAACAATTTAGCTGAATAAATTAGAAGAGTAAAGGAGGGGGCAAGGCGAGATAAGGAGAAGGGCAAGCATTTGAATCACGTGTATGCAGATCTGGAAAACAAGATGCAAGATTATATTAAATCAGACAATAATAAACAGTGACACAATCTTGAAACAAATACTTACGGAATTAAGAAGAAGAAGGTCCCTGGACAATGGAGAGAGAGCGCCGGTTTTTCCTGTTCACACCGCAGCGGAGCCGGTTCTTTTCCCCGAAAACCGGTTCTTACCACGCACGATTTTTTTCCCGTCGAAGCAAGAACCGCATACGTCACGCTTACGTCGGAGGCGGGGGCAGGGGCGGGATCAACCTCCTGAACAGCAAGAAAAAGCCCACGTTTTTAACAGTTTGCACACAATGATGGAAAACCCCAAATGTAAACAGCAGTGGTCAACTGAAGAGACCAGCTACCTTCTGGGTGGTTTTGGACCCACCGTGAACTCGCTCTCTCTCGAGTCGATTGTGTTGGACGAGACCCTAACGTGCGGAGCTCATCTGATGCTGGTGAGTTATGCATTACCGATTTGATTTATTTGCGACTTTTTGTTTTACAACATTAACTAAACCATGTAGCTATCGACATACCTGGCAATAATAGCTAAAGCTGGTCTACCTGTAGCCTACTATTCTTTCACACACAGTGACGTCACGAGCTACCCACAATGCAACGGGCGCCATATATATATATATAAATATTTTCCATTTTCCTGGAGGTGCAAATATCCTGGAGGTGCAAATATAAACAGCTAGCTAACGTAGCCAGGCAGAGCGCACTAGGTTTTTTTTCTGAATTAACGACCAAAGAAATCGCTGCATGTCTTCGGATTACATCTCTGGACTTGAGGGGTGTGCTCTAGGTCGTTACCAGCGTAAACTAGAGCTGTGTGGGTTGTCGGATTGCCCTTACAGACTGCCTGCTGATGTATGGAAAAATGACCCTCGAAAGTGGCCTTCGTCGATTTTGGCTGCATCTACGTCTAATTTCTGGAAACACCAGGTGAATACCCCACTCACAATAATATTATCATGCCATTGCATATATGGTATTTTAGAGTTGACTAGAAATTGATTAAGGCAATAGACTAGGAAGCTTAGCAACACCTAGAAGGTGTACGGCTAAACCCTTGGCCTGCTTGCACCTCGCGTAAAATGGCAGATACCGGAAGTACGGTGTCGCCCTCGGCCCAATACCCGTATGTGTGTGTGAAAGAATGAAGCAGGATTTTCGCTTAGCGGGCTAACTTCAGGGAAAACTCGGGGTTTCCGGTCCTACGACGCTGGTTCTCTTTTTTGCAGGCTAGATCTCCATGGTAACTTATGCTGAGCTGCTATCCTGCCCGGAGCACGTTAGGTTGCAGGCTAAGAGATCAACTGCTGACCAATCAGTGCTCAGTGTGCGGCGTTTAAAGCGATCAAGTCATATTACAGGAGAAAGGAAATACAGAAAAGCTGCCGTTGCAGGAAACACGGCCTGCAAAAATCACCGACTGTGTGAACGTGAACATTAATAGAATATCGCCTCCCATCTTCAGAGCAATCTGACTATTATAACATTAGCGTTAAGAAAGCTTACTTAAATATCTGCCACAACATAAGTAACCGGATCAGAGTAAAATTAAGTACAGTCCGAGGCATCATAATGTATCATATATTTCCTTATCTGAGTCAGCTGAGCCGTATCTGGCCGTGCAACACTCACAGTGTCACATACTGTATGCAGAAGTATTATTTTAAGCAACACATTAAGTTGACCAAACACTCGAGTCAAATGTAATTAAAGTCCGATCGACTCGTGTCTTAGACGGGGCAGTGATATCATAAACCTGTTAATGTACGCATTCAAACACTTTTTCTTTTACCAGCTGTATTCACCTTGCAGGTGCAGCTATGTGGCTTTTATCCTGGATAAAGTGTTTAAGTCATGGATGTTTGAAGTTTAACTTCTTCATATGTCTAATATTATCAGAATATTATAGTTGACTTTTCATTCAGGAAGTATGACGCGCTGTCAGTACGATTGTCCATGTTTGTGATTGGTCGAATGCTCCAAATGCCACCTCTTTCATGTGAACGCGCACCTAACTAGATAGGACATGGCTGGCTTGAGCGATCCACTTGATAACCCGCGTCGTAGTACAGTTTAGTGAGAGCGCGTATGTTTTGGATTAGGCCAACCGGCTAACTCAAACATATCCAGGTTAGGTTGAACCAGCTTCGTAGTACAGGCCTCTGATGTGCATCCAAACCCGATCCAAACCAATAATAGCGCTAGCATGCTAATGCTAACAAGCGGGTATCCCCATGGCAAAGACAGTTAACGCCCCCAATGTATCTTCTTTCTTCTCACTAACGATTTATGATTTGTTGACGGGTTACTTTTGTTCATTGTGTTTATATTGTGTTAACAGAAATATTTGGTTTGGAGTATACCGTGTCGGAACCACCACTACCACTATCATCATTGGCCCCCCATCCCGTATCAAAGACATCCAGAATTTCAACTTCACCATTGACAGCCACACTCTATCTCCCCCCCCTCACATCCGCAACCTCGGAGTCATCTTCGACAGTCAGCTCAAATTCAACCACCACATAAATCACATCACCAGGACCGCCTTTTTCCACCTCAAAAACATTGCCCGTCTCCGCCCATCACTCTCCTCCTCTGCTGCTGAAACCCTGATTCATGCATTCATCACTTCACGACTCGACTACTGCAATAGCATCCTCTACGGCATACCATCCAACCTAATCAATAAACTCCAACATATCCAGAACTCTGCTGCCCGCCTCCTCACCCACACCCGCTCCCGAGACCACATCACTCCCGTCCTCCAGAACCTCCACTGGCTCCCCGTCCGTCAAAGAATCAACTTCAAAGTCCTCCTCATTACTCACAAAGCCCTCAACAATCAGGCCCCCCCCCTACCTCACAGACCTGCTGCACCACCACGCCCCTTCCCGCTGCCTCCGCTCATCAGAAGCCAAACTCCTATCCATCCCCACCCGCACCAATCACCGGACCTGGAGGGACAGAGCCTTCTCCGTCGCTGCCCCCTCCCTCTGGAACTCACTCCCCCAACCCATCAGAGACTGCACTGACCTCACCACCTTCAAAACACTTACAAAAACTCACCTCTTCAATCTGGCTTTTAATGTGTGATTGTTTTTGTATTATTTGACTTTAACTTTAACTATATATTTATTTGTTGTTCCTTCCTTTTCTTTTCCCTTCACTATATCTGTAAAGCGTCTTTGAGCACCTGTAAAAGCGCTAACAAATTAAATCTATTATTATTATTACCGTCGGTGTGTAGCACGTCAGTGCACATGCAACGGTCTCCTCTTGCAACAAGCAGCTCTTCCCAGGAATCTCTGCTCCCAGTGACCGTAACCCGGCCGGCACAAACAGGGTCATAATAGTAATACTGTTCCCTGTTGCCATGTACATTTATCATGGCATAGTCATTGCAGTTGTTGTTCAAGTTATGAAACTGCGGCCATAATAACAATACAAACATTTCATTACACGGTAGCCTATATCTATAGGCAGGGGCGCCGCCAAGGATTTTGGGCCCCATGAAAAGATATCGCATTGGGCCCCACCACCAGGCCACGCCAACCAAGCACAATTGCTGTAACCACACCTCCAGAACCCAACCCACTTATTTATGCTTTAAATAACTACATGTACAGGCTTGCATCTATCTTGTAGTCCAATGCTAACTGTACAATATTTACTGACACTTAGCGGTGAAAACATAACACTGTGCAGACGTGCAACATTCTGCTGCAGTATCATTCACTATTTGATATAACACTAACATTCCTGACAATAGACCTCAATAGTCACCTTTTTAATAACATTTTTGAATGGAACATTCATAAATCAGGAGCTCCAACAAGCCGTTTAGGACAGAGAGTGAATACACATATACAGAGATGCTGTATGAGAAACCAATGTGAGTTTGGAACATTGCACAATATAAATCTATTTAGACCTCAACAATGGAATTATGATCAGTAGAAATGGCCATGACATGGGACCTTTAACAGTTATTACGAGCCCTTGCTCAGCCTTACTCACCAAGAGCCCAGCGCCTAGCCTTCTTACAGGCAAAGTCACTGATCAAGTCCTTGAAGTCCAGCTTTCTAGCCAACTGGCTTTCAATGGACAGCATGGCAAGACTGTAAAGCATTACAGGGCTGCTGAGCCTAAAGATGGATCTGTTGGTCCTGGCACCTGGGGGAGGGACAACTGATTTAGTATGCATAGCTGCTAAAAATGTACCTGCATTTATTAAATGTCAGCTAAAAGAGGAGTGAAATGAAAAACCTCTGAATTTTCTGTGAAGATATTAACAGTACTTGTCAGCAAAACATTACAATTATTATTTACAATGGACTAAGCTTAGCTAGCAGACAAATTTCCACCACACCCACCGTTTCTCTTGAAAAACTGGGTGACATACTGTCGCCCTTTAGTCTCTCTCTCTTGTCTTTATCTCCTTTCTTTCTTTTTTGAAAGCCTGACTTTGTGAGTCGTTGAGACATTGTGCACACGTAAGTATTAGCATCCCTGCTCACATGGGCCCTTTCTCGTTTCTCTAACTCCCCTCCTCGACTCCTATCCTCGATACTTAAGAGGCTTCTCAATACTCAAATTTCCCCTCCTCGACTCCTCGACTCCTCGGTCCTCCGGTAGTGACCCGGAAATGAATTTCAGCGCGCCATTTTGAAGGACATCTCATTTCTCTAAATGCACACTGAGGACCGAGCATCGAGGAGGCTCTCCAGAGGAGCTATAACCGAGGATACACTGATGGTTCCTTCACGGCTCCTCCGCGGATGCATTTCCGGGAACGGTGGAGGCGTGACGCACGGCCGGACTTATCTCAGCCAATGACAGCTCTGCATGCATCCTCTGGATATTATTTTAGAAACTGCTTTCATCGTGTCACGATGTTTACAGTGAGAACAGCTGTGAGGTCCATGCAGAAAGCAGAGCAGTGTACAATATATATCACTCAGTATAACAGGCCTACATTACTCTCTTTATTTGTTGTAGTTTAGTAGATATCTACAAACAAAGAGTCGATATTTTTCTAAGACCATTTAGTGTTTCACATAATAAAATACACAACGGCTGTAGCCTGATTATGCTTTAGGAGCTGTAAGTGTGTGTGTGGTAGGCAGTGTGTATGTGTGTGTGTGTGTGGTACAGTATGTAGGTGTGTCTTGTACAGTGCGTAGATGCAGCGGACAGACGGGTCTCAGTTGGTTTGGTGTCCTCTGCTTACTTTTAATACTTGTAAATACAACTTTGCGCCCGTAATTTCAAGGAGGAGTCGAGGAGGGGTATTGGGATGAGGCTTGTGATTTGATGAAATGAGAAAGGGCCATGCTCTCACTCTCAAGTGCGGTGCCGCACAGCCTCTGGAGGCAGGACCAAACCATTACATGTAAATATAGAGGGGGGTGTACAGAGGCTTTGGATAATTAACTTTTGGAAGAAAAAAAGGGAAATGAATCGTAAGTTACTTCAGCTGGAGCAGGAGACCAATGATGAGTTCAAACCATAGACTGGTTCAAACGTGCTTTGGACAGACTAGAGCAGAGCCAACAGTCATGGCTTGGCTTGATAGGCAGGATGGTGACGGTGATGGAGACCAATAAAAAAAGCTGACCGTGTTGTGGTATTTTGCAGCTTATTTTTGTATACAAGTTTTTTTTGTACCTTTGATTTTTTTCAGAGGATATTTTCAACTTTTTTTTGAATGCACATTATTTTTTACAAGTATATTTTCCACGCTTTTTTGTAAATACTACTACTATTTCTTGTTTATAAGACCATTTTGTTCAGACTTGTCTGTATTGACACTATTTTATTTCTATATAAAATAAACAAAAGTTATCTACAGTCTATGAGTCTGATCCAGTGATTTTATTGAAAACAAACCCTGCTGATTAGTTCATGTTAAAATGTCATATTTCACCACCAGCAGAGAGCAGCAGAGAGCCAACAGTTTATAGGGGCAAATTAGTATAGTTTAACTTGCTTGCATATTTGTACTGGTTTTAAGAATGAATTAAAGTTGCCTATCTCTACCATAAAAATCAGTATGAGCTAATACTTAGTTTAAAAGCTAATCCACACTTTACTTTTATTTGCGATAATGGTTGCTTGCCATGGGAAGTTTTTAAAGACTAACTCACCATCAGAAACCCCTGTACGAAGAACCTCAATGGGAAGAACCAAAACTACAATTCAAACTCAGGACTTTCCTGCTGTGAGTCTTTCTTTATTTTACATTATCTGGAAGGCTTGAACAATAATGTTGTTAAAAACTCAGACACATGTTCAGAAAGCAGCACTGAAACGTTTCCTATAGCAGTTAACATCCCACCTCATCCTCACTGTGACACCGTCTGAGTTTTTGAAGGAAATTGCTCCAGCAGTAAATATTTCAGCTTCAGTTTGCCTCCCCTCAGACTGATGGATTGGCTCTGCCCAGCGTACATGAACCCTGTCATTGATAATGGGTGCAAAGGCCTTCGGGTGTCATTTCCAGTTAAAGAAAAGGATCCATGCCTGCACAGCAGTATCTCACATATTTAAATAAATCTACATATTTGTAGCATGGCTGAACCCACTTGTATATGAGTTTAGTCATGCTGGCGGAGGGCGTTAGAGAGTTACATGGTGGGATTTATAACTCATGAGTATTCTATTTGCATTCATACCTTGAATCTGTGTGAGGTCAAAACAGGTTTTAATAACACAACGTTCTTCAGTTCCTACAATTGGGTTGTTTTCATTGTGGTCCAAAAGCAACTGCTCTTTATTCCGTGTCGTTATCCCACGGCCCCAACGCTGTCCCTTGTCAGGTGTTTGGAGGTGTGTGTTGTTTGGAGGTGTGTGTTGTGTATTCTGCCCCAGCTTCAGGGGTCTTGCTCCCAGCTCTTTGATGTGTGTGTGAGGACAGGCCAACGGCAGAATGGACAGTCACAACAACAGCTGCTCCCCCCCAGACCACCACCTCCCGTTCTGTGGAGTGCTCTCCTGAAAGCAAAGAGTCTGAACACAAACGAACACACACTCACAGAAATAATCCTGTACAAAGAGAGGCCGTTTCTCAATCTCGAGGATTCTGGCTTCCAAGCCAATATTTTAAGGATGCTACGTCATCGAGTGCCGCCGAAGGACTGTTCCAATCTCCAGCATACTTGGAATTCCACCGAGGCCGCGTCCTTGGTTTGGGGGAAATTTCGAGGCTGCACATGGGTAGACTTCGCGTCCTTAAAATCCCCACAATGCTTTGCGCACGGACCAATTTCAAAAACCCTTGCGGAGAATTGCTGAACCGACGCAGCACACATTTAAATGTAAGTATGTAGTGGCGTAGAACATGAAAACGAGATGGTGCATCTCAAGGGGTTTATCCCAATGAATAACATTTCTATATATACATGTGTTGGTAAATATGTTACTTTGTTACATTTGTTTGTTATCACCAAAAATGTGTTCCGTGAAAGTAAAGCAAGTTCATAATTAGATAGACATCGTGAGGTATTTATTTTCGGTACAGTTTATGTTGAAACCGTTAGAGAGAGTGGCGCACTTGTTAGCCTGTTCCATTCTTCTTCGTTTTACGAATCCGTGGCTTGGAAGCATACTTGCTTCGTTTCTCAAGGAAGTGACTTGGAAATACGCGACTACCAAGCCCGCATCCTCGAGATTGAGAAACTGTGTCTGAAAGAGGTCATAGTTCAGAATTCATATTACTTCAAAGCACTTTGCACCTCCATATTGTAAGACACACTTACAATAACATGTGAAAGATGCAAACCATAGGCATTCCTTAAAAAGATCTGAGAAGAGAAAAATATCCATCTTCCTATAAGAACTTCAAAAAGGAGAGTCCTCCTTATGCAGCAATAAACTGTTGGATAAATGTCTATGTATAAGTCTACCATGAGAAATGTCTCGGTAAAATGATGTAGGCATTGCAGAATGTACCTTTGATCCCATTTCTTTTTTGGTCAGGGCTGTAATGCAGAATCACTTATGGACATTGTTTGGAAAAGGAATCTTGTGAATGTTGTTTGTTTCAAGTATTTGTGAATGGATCTTGCAATAGCAGAGCTTTGGCAATACTGTATGTAAATATGGTCATGCTAATAAAGCTCTTTCATTGAATTGGTTAAGGTAGTCAATTATACTGCCAAAGATGACCATCCTGATAGAACTTAATGTAGCACTCATTTGTCCACTTTTTTTCGTTATAAGAAATAGAAATGAGTCAACACTTTAAAAAAGGCCCTAGTTGTAATGCCTGTCACTAAACAGACCATATGAGCAGCAGCCGTGGGTAAACTGTCTCCTAAGTCCTTTGTGGATTATGTTCTTAATGCTAAATTGTCTTTTTATCTTTGGTGTTCTCTCTCTGGAGATGACATTTCCATTTCCTTTCTCTACAGCTATTTGTCCTTTTCAGTTCAGTTCTGTTGCTGCCTGTTTCTCACGCTGTGTATCTTGTCCCTTCATCTCTCACTTCCTGTCCTCCTACTGTACGCTCTTGTCCTGTTAACTATCCCACTGCACATTCTCAGATGTACTGCTCTAGAGTATTTTGGTTACGCTGTGATTGAATGGTTCTGCCTGGCCCATCTGGACACTTAAGCAGGAGAGTGCCATGTGTCGACTCTAGAAGAAGCTCTAACGATGATGACAGTATTTTAACGAATTCCGTGAAATAGCAAAGTGTAGATTTTTACATTCATATTTCTAGTATTTCTACATTTAAAGACCTAATTGTTCTGGTGTTCTCCTGGTGGCTGCTGAGCATCACCAGTTAATTAACACCACTGGAGTGTGTCAAGAGGATGGGAAGGAAAATTGCTGCTGTTGGCAGAAATGGCGATTGAGTGACTTTTTCAACTTCATTTTTTACTTCAAAACCGAATGGGTCTGCAATATTATGGTAGGAGTTCATCCGCAGCCCTTGGGTAGAATAAACCTCCACACAGAGATATGCACACATGTGTACCTCATTGCTGTGCATGCCTTAGGTGTCAATTTGTGCTGTTAATTGTAATTTCCACTGGGGATAGGGCGACATTTACAAATTCACAATCCTGTGTTTGTCCCCCAATCCAGAGTGTTACGGTTTCGGATTTTCTCTCCTAAATCTGTCTAATTATATCTTCTCACTGTTCAGCTTCTGAAATTCAGATGAGAGAAAAGAAGGTGATACGAATCAAAGAGTCACCTTAGATCATTATGGCTCGCAGCAATACATGTAGTGGTGTAAGGACTTAATTTGCCCCGGGTTTTACCTTCAAGACTATATAGAGGTTCAGCCTGCAGCTTGAGAAGGCTCTCTAGACCGAGCAGACTTCTCTGCGTGTTTTATTTAGATAATTTGAGGTCTCTACCAGCACAAGTAACATGTATTAGTAACACAGCATTTCTAACTTTATGTGGTGTGATGGTTAATTGGTCAATCATAATTTGTGTCATTAAAATGTCTCCTGTTACTTCATTATTTATTTGATTGTATTTATTATCTTGTGTATTTGTATACTGTTTTGTCTGAGACCATGACCTAATGGGGTAGGGGTGAGGATAGGGGATGGGTGTTTTTCTTTCCTTTAACAGACAAATTGTCCTGTACTTTATATAATGCCATGTCGGCAAAAAAAGTAAATAAAAAAAATAATTAATTAATTAATATGCTATTTTCTTGATTGATCAATTTATAAAACTCACTCACTCAAAAAGTAGGGCTTTTTAGGTAAAGAAGACAGTGTTCTACCAATACTCGACAGGCCTGGCATCCTGTCGACGTTGATTTGTGTATAAGTAGTATCTGAGCCCCTGAATATGTTTGGATTAGGTGACATTACATGGTTACACTGTATAACACTCTGCCAGCAGCCGACTCAGAGTGAGGGTGTGATTGACACGATGCGGTTTGCATTGCTGATGAGCAGCAGTGACCATTACAAGAGAAAACACGCTTAAGAGTTGAGAGCGGCTCCCAGTTGGTGTCGGTAAGCTGTCGTTGTTACCTTCATCTGTCTTCAAGGCCGAATCCTTTCAATGGCACTGCCACTCACACACCCACAGCAGCAACACTGTACTAAAAAAATAAGATAATGCACCCCGATACAAATTTATGTCACAACTTAAAGTCATTCAGATTTAATTTTTATACAAAAATATTTTACATTAGAAAACACAGCTTTAAATATACACAGTCCACTTGGTTATGCATCAACTGCAGAACCTTTCAACTCAAATATATCCGTCTATAGGTAAATATATCTTTACAGCAAGAATAAAACACGTTTTTATTCTTCAGAAGGAGATAGGGGTGATAAAGTAAATGTCCATCAGTCGAACAAAACCTCTATAAACTCTACGCCCTGATCGACGCAATGTCAAATAAACAGGAATATTATTAATCTAAATTTAATATAAAAGATACAACCAAACTAAGAGCGAGGAATGCTTCCGAATCTGAGTTGGAAATGATGAATACGTACATGAGCAGCAGTTCCTCTGTCCATCCATCCTTACCGCTCTTGCAGTGTTGGTGTTCACACTGAATGTTAGGCGGTTGAAAAGTGTTAGTGGTGCACAAGTAAACAAAAATTACTTTTATAATTGCAAATATCCCTGTGACCGCCCTTGTAAGGACTCACTATGTGTTTATTTTTTTCAGTGTTTTAAACAACACATACAAATTCCTATCACCTCCACCTTATTCGGGTAGACGCAGAATCTTGAACTATCTACTTGTAATTCCTAATTGTAAGCAAATTTTGCGTAATAAAGCCTGCCTACAGCTCAGGATGAACCGGTCTGTACCTGAGGCCTTGCAGAGGTTAACCTGCTGCACATGAACACAAATGATTACCCTTGAGGCATTTCAGTAAATTAATGGGTTGATGTCCATGAGGATGAATACTTGCATCATGTAAAATAAATAACAGCAAAATAAGCTAAAGGATACCGAATGAAACTGTGAAAGGAAATATTCCAGTTTTTGCTTGCACTGAGTGTCCATTCACCCTCCAACTATCAGCTCAGGAACCTCGTCCCATGCTTTGGCATCATAGCAGTTCAGAGCGGAGGGCCAGCGAGAGCGTCCAGAGGGGGGGCAGCAGCCACAGGGGGGAGGGGTGGGCGCCTAAAGGGGAGGCGGAGTCCGAGGTGCAGGAACACACCTCGAACCCGTTCTCTGCGTGGTCCGGCTGATGCTGCACGTTGAGTCTCGTCTCCGTGTCCGGAGAGTCTGCCTGCATCTCGGTGCACAGCAGCCAGTCTTTGGCGATGGAGCGGGGGTATCCTGCCTCCGCCTCCATGTCGCTGCTCGGCACTCGCCAGTACTCCTTCCCCTTGAAGAAATAGGACGAGCCTTCGGAGAGAAAGGCACAGTGTTGGCCTTTAGAAATACAGCGAATTACATCAAAGAAAGACAGAATAAAGTAGAGTTATTTTTGCCTTTGCCCTTGAGACTGAAAGAAAGGCAACAACGATGCCATTGGAGTATTAGAATGCAGAAAACAAATATATTAACAAGATAATTGAGAAAAACAAATGTATAAAAAATACAATGGATGTTCTCTAGCTGCTTCCTATATCCTATGTTTGCAAGTGTTGGCATTAGAGCAGCTTGCTTTAATATCCACACAAGGAACAGGATTGCCTTTGCAATTTACACAACAAGAACAGGACACAGAATAAAGGGCCTTCATTTCATGAATCACTGACCCTGAGTGTTAATGCTACCACTTCCACACTGTTATTAACATACCGCATGGTACACCTGTTTTAGAGGGAGTGTGCATCATTTCCACCAGGTTGGGATTACAAAAGATACATTTGTGTGTATGGCCCAAAATCCATCCTAACCCATGGCTAACCGTTAGGGCTGAATGATTAATTGATTTTAAATCGAAATTGCGATTTAAAATGATGCAATTATGAAATCGCAAAGCCTGCGATTTTTTAAAACTTTTTTTTTTCTTGTGTGTCATCCACACCAATCAGAAGTGGCCCATGATAGAAGGTGATAGACCGATTGATCCAATCACCTGCCAAGTATTTTTGAAAGTGCCTGCCCTTTCCAAATGGCTTCGAATGGAGCTCTCCTAGATGGTTTGGTGAAACAAACCATCCGAGTCAGGTTAGGAATGCTCCATCACATGTTTTACATCTATCACAGGGTGAATCTTAAACTGAAGCTTGACTTTAAAGCAACCCAACGGAAGTTTCATGTCAGTTTAGTTCTTTCACTCGTAGCTCGGGCTGCGGGGGTGCTAGAGACGGGAGCATGTTGATGGGACCTTCCTAGCCGGAGATATGGCCGCATTTTACAATAAACTTCCGTTGGGTCGCTTAAAAACAAATATCGCAAATCGCAATCGCAATATTTGTCAGAAAAATCGCAATTAGATTTTTTTCACAAAATCGTGCAGCCCTACTAACCGTTTCCATCAATAAGACAACAGTGCAATCCCAGTAGACGGTTTACCCACAAATAACATTGACACATCAGCTCAAAACTAGCATGAATGATTGCCAGAGCAAATGAAATGTGAATGTGCCATCTTTATCAAATCAAGTTGAAATTAAGCTGTCAGAAGAATCATGCATATACTCGGCTGTTGTAAGCAAGAAATGGCTGCAACCAGGCATCAGTGTATCCCTTTCACACAAACACAACACGATTCATTCATTCCTGTTGAGTGCAATGATGCCTCCCACAAGCTTCCATGAGAGATGGTTCATGTGTAATAAAGGGGGTGTGGCCTAAGTACTGGGGGCAGGTCTGATCTACAAGGCAAGTTTATTTATATAGCGCTTTTCAACACAAGGCAATTCAAAGTGCTTTACAAAAAATGAAAGACATTAAGAAAATGGCATTTAAAATCAGTCATTAAAAAGAAAAGATAATAAAATAAACATTAAAAGAAAAAATACATGGATAAAAGTTACAGTGCAGTCTAAGATATGAATAGTTCAATTGAAACAGTGAAATAGGAGCCTTTTGTTCATAGGCACCAGTCACTTCAACACCACCTTAAAACTAGTAGCTAATCACTTTGATGGATATAACTGCAGAGTGAGCCCCTACATTCAAAGAGACTGGATAACATTGCCTGAATTAGAAAAGGTGTGTTTTGTGTTACAGTTTAGAGCAGGGGTATCTCATATGTCATGAGAAGTTTCAGAACTGATTCGGCCTTAACTGGTAATATTTGTGTTGCTTTTACATTACTATTTTATTTAGTTTGATTCATATTGTGCCACCATAGCACAGAGCAGTGCACTGTGCCAGCTGATCATTACAGACACCACCAACCGTGCCTGTCCCTTCACTTCAGGGTGCTTAAGTTAATTAGAGTTTCCTAATTACCAAATGTACAATGGTAACCGCTGTGCGGTTCAAATGAAAATGCCACTTTGTAAGAACAAAATTACCCACATGTCATTTGCCATTATGAAAACAGGTTGATAAAACTATTTGCGATACTTATTTTTTATTTGGTTTCCTAAACCATCAAAAAGGTGTTTGTTAACTGGGTGACGTAGGCTGTATCCTGAGACAGACAAGAGGAGAGAACTAAACAGTATTTTGGTTCATTTTCTCAACAGGTGATTGAAATGGATAAGTGGCGCGACTTAAGTGAAGGAGCCGAGTTAAGAATGATCCCTCGGTGTTAATGGCCTTGGAGCTCATCATTCACTGTGGATAAATATTTATGTGTGCGAATGCTTGTCTCAATTAACGTAATCATATTCTGTGGTGTTGGATGAAGTAAGTCAAAGACGTAGGAGGACGTAGGAGTAAAGGGCAGAGGATGATTAAAGCACTTAGTCATCATCATCTGGTGCTGTCAAGTGCTGCACTCCAGTGGAATATCTTTCAAATAATATTTGGGAGCATTGAGTTCCTGCCTCTCTTGCAATGCCTGCATTACGCTTTAAACTCCATATTGTGAACATGTGCGCTACATTCCTCTATCCACAGTTTGGTCTTGATAATAAATGTCAAACAAATGGCAGACTCATCTGTGATCTTTCAAAAAGCGTCTTAACGTTTTGACTGTACTCACTTTTGAAGGAACAATGAGTTACAGGTTTATTATGGCCTTTAATTATTTATCAGAACCCGCTTAATAAGTATGTTTCAAATAAAAACATAAATTCTGTAAAATTAATGATGTCCTTTGTGATGTTGACAATGGGTAAGAGCTATAATTCAAATAGATATAATGGGAAAGGTACGGTAGAAAAGGATTTGTGCTGGTCTTGGCATTTCACTGTAAAGAGCCTCTACCCACTTTAAAGGGTGAGGACTCTAGTAGTTCATTATCAGTGCATAATTGTGAGAACATATTCAAGCCGGGCTGCAGCTGGCTGTAATAAATATCAAGTCTGCTCTTCAGTTTACTGCAAGTATCTTATCTATACTTCTGAGGGCATATTTCTGAGTATACCCTAACCAAGTCCCGAAATGTCCTGACCGAAGCCCTTTTCAATGTTGATGTACTTGTTCTCCATGTCCAGAGCTGAACTGTATCCTCACAAAGATGGCAGCACAAGAGAACACACATCCTCAAAGCCACTCTCCTTATCCATCCACTGCTTTTATTGGAGGCCCAAGCGCACAAGGCTCAAGGCCACTTTGCTAAAATGATTATTTCTATTCCTCAAAGACTTAAAGTCATCGAGCTGTCCAAAGTGGTGAAAATACAGTTTTCATTCAGATTCTAAAGATGAATCAGTGGCTGAATGAATTAAGCTGATGAGACTTATCTTCCTTTTAATACAGGCCTCATCATTGTCCAAGAAAATCTATTTATTGTGTAATACGTTTGAGACTTGGACAAGGGTGATTAGATTTTTTCTTTATGCCTGGTCGAGACAGACTCATCTATCAACTCATTACTGAATTCACCTGAATTGAATTTCTTGTTTTCTGTTTATATTTTGTTGTGTGCCATATTGTTAAAGCACTTTAGGCCGCATTCTTTGTATGAAGTGCGCTATACAAATGAAGCTTAATTATAACTGAAATATTAAGAAGAAGGCTCAGACTGGTGTCACTGTTTATTTTTTTCAACAAATCACATGAATATTTCATCGCAACAAACTCATGCTGACATTCATACTTAAAATGTAACTATTTCAAAATGGGTCACAAAAATATTGTCAGCTCTATAAAGACTCAATGTTTCTTAAAAACTGCAGGGTGCCATTTGTTTAACTGTTGTTACTCAACGGGAGTCCATTATGTATTTATTAGGGACTCTGCCGAATATGCAACTTAGTATTTTCTGTAACAAAACAGCATTTTATTAATTTGATATAACTTGTTAGTATCACTATCATTTAATCTAATGCTAGTCTATTACAATTCACATTTTCTGTCTGTTTACCATCTTTGTTTACACTACAGTATAATATTTTATTACTGTGTCCCATTGTTCCTCTTTCTTATTTCTAGTATTTCCTGGGGCTCCAAAAAGTTGCCTATTATCTTAAACCCTTCATTTCTCAATCACTGCAGGATTCACTTCCTGACTCTATGGCATAGGTTGTAACTTTGCCTCTGCTAATGTGACACCATTTCAGTAATGGATGTTGACTGGTTTATGTGAACTCCCTCTACATTTAAAAGACAATTTCCATGCCTGATACATTTGCTGTTTCTTTATATTTTTCTTAAAAGTCAAAACTATTCCTGGGTGCCATATTAATTCCAGCAGTTATGATTATTATCATCGAAACAGCTTCATTCATGCTACGTTCTTACCCGCAAAGCAACAATTCGATCTGGTTTTACTGCTTTTTTGTCTCTCTGTATGAACTCTTTATCTTTACTCTGAGTCATTCATCTTACTAATGTCCCATATTTTTCTTTTCTTTTCTTTATTAACTCTCTTCAACCTCAGGCGTAACCATATCTCCTGTCTGGATTGTCTTTTTCTCGTCTGTCCATTGACATTTTTCTGTTCTATTTTCATAAATACGTGTCACCGTATCTCCTCTTCTCTTCTTGCTGTCATCTCACTTTCTTCTCACCCCCTGTCTGTCTCTCTCCATTCATCCTGAGCTGGTGAAACAGACAGAGAACACACTTTGATGTGGCTCCAGTTCCCATGCCCCATAGTCTGTCTATGTGCGTGAAGGTTTCCAAGTGTTCCCTTCCAGGCTCTGTGGTGATACTGGTCAGGGGTGAAGGGGAGTTGGGATTGGCCTCCTGTCACATTCACACAGACCCAAATGTACACACATCAAAGAGCTTAGGGCAAGACGGAAGACAAAACGCAGACCACTAAACAACTGTTAAGGAAAGAGCGTCCTCCTATTTGCATGCTGCATGGGGGATTAGAGACATCCAGGCATCACATTTCAGGACTCTGTGGCAGTTCTAGGGTATTTTTAAAGATCTAAAAATGACCAAGCATCACTCAGACCTTACACACACGCACAAAGTTTCTCAGACGTATAATGTTACTCTGTTTTACACCTCTCATTAACATGCACATGTGATCAGATGACATTGAAGCTTTAATGGTAACAGGCGTTGTGACCTTGACACTCAGCTGCGACAGTGGAGCGGCTCACTGTGTGCTCACTGGGCCAGCTCCAAGGTTTCAACGTGGTTCACTTTGTGAATGTAAATCAGACTGTTGCCAAAAGAGACCACAAGTTTACTATGTCAAAAATAACAAATACAATATTTTGACATGCAAAAGATGCAAATGTTCCCCTAATCTGTATACTGCAGCTTTGCCAACAGGAAATGTGCATGGATACAACCAGGAAGAGTGCCAAAGAAATTAAAACAACATGTCATGACAGAGTGCACTGTTTGAATGATAGCACATCCTCAACTTGATAGGAATGTTTTCCAGGTGAAATGTTGTTTTCTATAAACTACAGAAGAGTAATGCACGGACTTTTACATTTGATCTAATTCATAGATAGGTTATATTTACACCATAACGGTGCACAGCTGATATAAAAGGACTGTAGTTTTTAAAGATATTACTGATTTTCTTTGAATATAAGAATGTAAATACTGAGTCTGAAATAGTATAGCAATATGCTGTAAAATTATGTGAAAGCATGAATAAAACTACACATCTTCAGATGTTGTACATACATAAGTGTCCTACACTAATAATACAAAGTTATTATGGCTGTGTGTACCTTGTGTGCACCGCCTAGTGGTTAAAGCACTTTATTGAATTATTGTTTTTATGTGTTATATTTGATGAAACAAATATTAAGAGTACATTCACGTCTAATATATTGCTTTCCTGCAATGTTAACTATGTTGAAGCACTTATTTTAACTGATATTATACATATGAATTATACTCTTATGTGTAGAAGATAGAATAAGAAATGTGCAGAATATGACAGTTTAATGGTGGAGGTACACACATATTGATAGATGTCTTGTAATGCACTGTTGATGAACCTGTGACCCAAGTTTTGCATTCATTGCATAACTACACCATAGTTGTGTTTATGATAAGTCAATAAACCTTAGAAAATCTTGAAATCTTGAAAGGGATTAGTAGAGAATAACAAGTAATGAATATACTTTATTACTTGTTTCCATTCATGTCAATTGCAGATACATGTTTTAGTCTTCTCAAGCACCAACTATCAAATATCTCTCCTGATTGTTGGCACTTGACAATCACCTTCCCTGAATTTTACTAATGTGTAACTAAAGTCTGATTTAAGGGTTGTTTATATTTCACATCATCAATCAGAATCTGCAAAGTAACTCAAATAAATGTAGTGGAGTCAAAATACCAGGTTAACCTCTGAATTGTAGTGGAGTAGAATTACAAAGTAACAATGAGCTGTCATGTGGGTATATATTAATGCTGCGCATTATGGACACAAGCGATTTTCACCCATTTATTAATTATATGTTTTACATTTGATAACACCAATGTGTTTAATACTGGCAACTTCTAATTGTGGGAAAAACGAAAACGTTCAGTAGAGATGTCCCATAGAACATTTTGCGGAACACAATAGCCAGCATGTGTAGTTCTGGGGGGGCGTTCCATTCCAGTTTTGGATAGTCTGGCGTGGTTTCGTTCCATTTCACACAGCTGTTTGACGCTCTGCGTAACCTTGGCGCACTGCCACTCCAACATCCAATCCCAGAGCTTGAAGATTAATCAAGGGGACAGTAGTCCTAAACGATAGCTGGGGATTATGGGTAGTGTAGTGTCTTTGGCCATCCTAAACTCAGAAATGTTTTTCGGATTTCATATCGCATTAACACCATATCCCTACATGCATTGCGGCTAAAACATCCAATCAGCGAGCTTAAACCATAGCTGAGGATCTTGGGTAATCAGTTCAGTGGCTGTGTATCGCAATGAAGCTTGAAATGTCCCTTATAGGCCTACGTCGGTTTCCGGTTATTTTTATTTTGAAATTCAGTTCCTGACGGACGCCAAAAAAGTCAGAGATTATGGAATTAAACAAATAAATAAAAACAAGGATAATTGTGTGTTATTGGTGAGTAAATAACAGTGTGTTATTTAGAAAAGAATATCAAATTAGAAGGAAAAAAAGATTTAAAAAAAAATTCAGTATTCTGAGGCTCTGAGCCCCATTTCTTTTCTTCACAGACGACAAAAAAAGTCCGACATTATACGATTTAAAATAAAAACAATAATCGTGGCTTTATATTGAGTAAGAACATGTGTTTATGAACGCCACAGCTTCCGGTCTTCCAAGACCCGAACGGACAAAAAGACGTGCTGCAGGCACGAAACATACTACCAATAGAAATACATTGCTTTTAAAATCGTTCTGTGTGACACGAAAAAAAGGGGAAAATCGTGTTGGTGAACACGAATCAATAGATTAAATGTCGTGACTATAACACAAAATGCAGTGAGACTGGGTTGGGGGACCATGAATGTCTGTACAACATTTCATGGTAATCTTCCGAATTTAAGTCTGGATGAAAGTGATGGACTGACTGAGCAAACAACATCCTTGTAGTCAGGCTGTCGGCTAACAAGAAATATAACAGACTAATTCAAGCTAGGCACAGTGTTTTACTGCTGGCAGGTAGTTGGCTCAGGATTGTAACCCGATAGTAAAACTTCCTCCAAGACTCCAAGCTACAGGTTTTCTAACTTGCATAACTGCTCCTTCATATTTCTCTTATAATTCATTCCTATTAGAAGATTTCCCCTGAGAAGGATATTGCACAGTCTTGCCTTTGGCACCAGCAGACACCAGTGGTCTGATTCTCTGGTGAAGTGTTACAACTCAATTTTTCTCTGAGATATGTAATAATTCATTGCTGGAAGATAGAGACATTGGAGATTCCTCCTTCATACCTTGCATACATATGTAATCCATCACTATGTCTTTATATTCAATTTTTTATGAATACAGAAGAGGTCAAAATATGTCACTGCCCTCATTCTAAACATCCTTTTCACTCTGGGTGATGGATTGGGTGAAAGTTAAGGGTATGAATTCCATTCATTATTTAATGGAATAGTAAATCAAATCAGGTACAGGCTTTCTGGCTATCACCAAACTGTTTTTTGGCTGTCAGCGTCTTGGATCTTTGGAACCAGAAGTGAAAGAGAAAGTGAAGTTATTTACAATTGGATGAGGAACAAAACACTTTTAGTCAAGGAACATGCTACAATTAATTTGAATAAACTGAAAACACTAATTGCAAGGGTTAATGATATAAGACAGACAACAACCTACATCACGTTGTATTTAAGGAGATTATAAACTATTGATTGGACCATTAACACATTCAGTAAATGTTTAGTGAGGTAATAATATCAAGAACGTCGCAGGGGGATTTTCTCATAGACTTCTATACAACCCAACTTCATTTCGCAACCAATACTGGACATTTGAAAGAATACATGTTAGTCAATTGCACATTGCTTTCACTTTTAAGACCCGGAGGTCGCTGCTTGGTGTCAATATGCAGTTATAAAAAATAATGTTTTTTTGGCTACTCACCATCAGACCACCTTATGGCGTCGTCCAGTTGTGGCGGCAGCCCCTTCCAGAGCGAGCTGTCTTTAGGGTATCCCAGGTCCATTCGTCTCAGGTGGTCATCGTAGCGCCAGTACAGGTTGTCCTTGAAGAAGTAGGTTTTCTCGTTGTGTAGCCAAACAAAGGCTGCATCTATTACTTCCAAGGGTAGGCCAAAGTCACTGATTGGACGAGGGTAGCCCTCCTCTACGTTATTATCCTTAAATACCCAGTACTTTAGACCTGAAGAGGGTGGACACAGAAAATATACCTCATAATCGATTTATAGTTTTATAAATCACACGCAACCGACAGTGTATGCACTTGCTTTGATATATATGAATAGATTAGAGAACATAAATGTACATATAGGACACTCGTGAAATATTTAAAAGATTAACTATGGCAGCCAGTGGAAAAAGTTCTCTGCCAGGAACGCTCTTATATAAATGTATATCAAATGTGGTTCTGCAACCATGTGTTTTAAAACAAAAGTTATAGCTCTTTATAGCACAATTTCCTTCAAAGAGCCCTTAAGAAAGGTCTGGACGGTCTTATTTCATCTAGCCTCTGTAAAGTGTGGATGAAACACATTTTAAAGTGTCTGCAAGTCACCAGAAGTTTAAAAATAAAAACATTTTCTTTAACTCTTTTATATAACTTGTGACAGAAAAGCAGGAGGAATGCTTGCAGATGATAACTTATTGAACCAGCCTAAATTCATTTTAAGACTCATTCCGAGATCTGAAACACATTGGAATGTAGTGTTGTTTTTAAGTACTATACCTTTAAAAAATACAATTTTATGGTCCCCAGGCCTCTCATACACAGCATCCACACTGTCCAGATTGGAGGGGAGGCCCCTCCAGAAACGATGGATCTGAGCGGGGCGCAGGGACACCAGGTGCTTCTCTCTTGTTAGTCGCCAGAAGTACTTTCCTATAAAGGAGCAGAACAGAACAGACCTGAGGATCAGCACATTTCAGGATGCTGGTACCAAATAACAAGGCTCTCACAGCCATTATATATATATATTTTTATAAACTTCCCACGGGGAAACTTGCAACAATTCAAATGTAAATAGATGTAATAAAGAGTAGCATGGTTCATATTGTCATTGGCATGTTTTTGTAGAAGTACTATGCACTGTGGAAGTACATTTTCAAGGTTGACTATTTGACTGAATGAAGGGGTTAAATTAAATCAATACATTAATTACTGTTAACTGCAGATGTTATTAATTAATTATCAATCTTAATTAAACAAAGGGCATTAGTTGATTCCTTTCATCTGCAGCTTGTCCACGTCATCATCCTCTTTATGAGATTGTTTGCAAAACTTGTGACTTTTTAGAACAGCTCACCAAAAAGAAAGCCTTCAAAATCATCAGACAATAAGCAAAATAAAACAGCTGCGTTATGTCTCAAGGATTTGTCCTAGCAAAACAGATGTGGCAGGCCGATACAATCCCAATGTGAAAGGCTGTCAAGAAGTACACAACAAATCTACATCTTAATTAAATGAAGTGTAAAAAAAAAAAGTAAAAATCCTCTCTTAACTTGTAATCTAATCTCTAGTGACACAAGATGTAAAAGGGGTTCAAAGGATGTCAGCTAAAGTTCAGCATACTTTGCTAACACTTTGCCGCTGAAGGTATGCAAGTCTGTTTCATGTTCCTGTTGTCAGTGGGAGTCTTGGGGTCATTCCTCCAGAGGGCAAACATGAAAGCCTGATGTAACTTTTGGACTGCGTTCTCTCAGCAGGGCTCAAGCGGCTCAGTCGGGTGTCTGCATCTCTCCCGCTCTCCTCTTCATCCTCTCCTCTCTCCATTTTAAATATGCTTTTAATTCCACTCATTTAGCTAATTTCTTCTTGTGTGTTTCCAGGTAGCTCTGTAGCTTTGTGTCTGTCTTTCTCCCTTTGTGACTCCGTACCTTTGAAAAAGAAGGCCTCTCCTCGTATCTGGGCCACTGCATCAAAGTGGCTGGTGCATCTGTCTGGGGCATCACGAGCCAGCCTGAGAGAGATGGGGAAAGTAGGAGGAGAGAAGATTGTGAAAAGAGGAACATCAGAAAAACTACTTTCTAAAAAACTGGACACTTCCAATTTTCGAACAGTTGATACAATAAATATTGTTTCTGTGCTTTGAGACCTTATTGCCAATCTAAAATAATTGATTAAGTACATATAAAAGTGTATTTGTCAAAAATATATTAACTTTTTCTTTAAATTCAATATGTATTGAACATTTTCAAGACCTTTTCATGAATATACATTTGGTTCAGGCTTTTATTTTGAGTGCATGAATCAAACCTGGCCGAATGACAAACAGTCCCTCTGTGCATTTGCCCCCGGGGTTTTTAAGTGATTTAAAGCATTGACGTGGCCAGCCTGCCAATGATGGAGCCATTAGCACCGCAGGGCTGAGAGTGGGAGCCCGCCCAGGCCTTATATTACCAACAAAGGTCTCCATTCAAAGCTCTATTAACACTACACCACTGCCTAGTGGTCAGCCTTGGTGCCCTTGTCAGGCCCAATCCAGCTTTTTTACGCATCATGACCTGATGGACTCAGGAGGAAATGATTAATGACGGCAGTTAAAAATCTAGTTTGATATCCCCACCACTGCCTTTTTAGCTTAGCCCTCTTTCTCAGCTGCCTTATTATTACTGTAGTGGGTGTGCATGTACTTGTCCGTTATCTGAGAATAATTAGTATTTCATCCTCTTTCATTATTAAGACAGTTTGTCTTTCGTCAAACGTCTTGGGGGCTGTCTTAAGGTTAGTGCTTGGTGGTTTGTGCATATGTGAGCGAGTGTTTGTACATTCAAAATACATGAATGGACAAAATTAAGCCTAATTATCCTTGATAATCTGACAAACTACAGGCTGATAGCTGCCCGACTAGCTTTGGGGAATTACTTAATTAGACGGGCAGGCTCCCAAGCTCACTCTCGGCCTCTCTGCTAATTTGATTTATTGGCACCTCATGACTTCATATGAAGCACCAGAGAAACTCTTTCTACTATAAATGTTCAGGATTCCTACATGCATTTGTTACATTGAATCTCTGAGGAAGTGAGAACAAAAGGAAGACAATTAAAACACAATCACAATATAATTATGCTGATGTACAGGGAACCATCGGAGAAATGGAAATCTCTTTATAATGAGGTCCAAAACCCTGCAAAACAATGTGAGGCCCACTAGAACAGTGGTTCTCAACTGGTGGGTCGCGAGTTTCGAGTGGGTCGCAGATGTGTTGGGAAAAGGTGAAACTTTTATTTTGAAGGCCCGATTTTCTAACGCTGTCATGCAGTAGGCGTTGGACTGAAAGTACCGGAGACCATACACGGTTTTGAAAACGTCTGTCACGTAGTGATCATCTTCTCAATAAAACATCTTTGCTGAAGTTTTTTCGAGTCTTCTGGCCAATCAGAATCAAGATTGTTGCCGGAAGTCCCCACGGAGAATAACTTTGCGGTAGAACTCTTCTTTATACATCCATGGGTACAACTTCAGATAGAAATGAACACATAATGAAATATGACTACCGGTTTGATGACTGACAGGTCACAGATGGGCACAATGGGGGCTATCTACCCTTACCCACAATTTAAAGTAAGTCACACAGACTATCTCCTCTTTAGTCTTCTCGCAGCAAGATGTCAGAACAAAGTGAAAAACAAACAATGGCATAAAATATTATTAATATGTCGGGTAGTAATAGATTTATTTATTTTCTTCTCAGTGTACCAGAATGCATAGTTTATGTTAGTATTTCTAAAAATCTCCTGGGGGCGAATCCCCCCAGACCCCCCAGCTGGGGTTGGGTTTCAGCATGTGTGCCTTTTTATATAGTTCAGCTTTGATTCCATCATCTCATTAAACCTTTTTTAAAAGCTTACTTTAGTTCTGTGAAGGGATATAAGGGATATATGCACTGTACTTCACTTTTATTAATATTGTATGTTGAAAAGCGTATATATATTACAGCACGATTTTTTGTTGAATAGATTTGAGTGCTTCAAAATGTTGGGTCGCGATGTATTGACCAAGTAAAAAGTGGGTCCCGAGGCCTGACCAGTTGAGAACCACTGCACTAGAATATAGTGTTCTTATGGAAGTAGCTCAACTTAAATAAAGCCACTTTTTTATGGCTTAGTTGAAGGATTGCTTGTAAGGAAATTAGTGAACATTTAAAATGTGTGTGTGATTTTTGTAGATGCTTATAAGAAGCCATAAGACAAATAAGCAGCACATGTCTCAAAAAATCTGGTAACTTAAGTGTTGTTTTTGAGGCGAAGATTGTATTGTGCCATGTGAGACTGACCGTTGTGCGGCCCAGACCAAGCAAGGAGGCAGAACGTCCAAAAATATAACCCGACGTGGGCATTTATTAAAATCATGTGCACAAAGTTCACAGCCTCAATCCTGCTGTTCTCCTTGCACACATCCTGCAGCCATGATCTCACACACACACCCAGTTACAAGGAAACAGCACCTAAATACACCACACATACTAACAAGACACAGGTGAGGGGGGAGGAGACAACACAGGACACCAGGTGCACACAATCATCAGCCACAGACATCAACATATTATTTGCACCCTGATTACTCTCAACCGCTGTCATCCTTACACCAGCATAACTACTCTCGGCGCTCTCGCTAACTCCCCTATCTTTTCAGGCGGGGCCGAGGACCCGACCAGCACCTGCCAGACGACATTCCAATAAATACGGTTTAATCAGTTAAAAAATACTACCTCAATAATTAGTATAAATTATGTGCAAATATGTAATGTCAACTGTACTGTGCAATCACGCTAATAAAGTGCAATATTACCCGGCCCGAAGCAGTCAGTCTATAGTGACGAAGTTACCTTCGTCACATGCCATCCTAATGTTATTGATACTCCTATCTGCTGCACCTCTCAGGCCTAAACAGCACAGTTGCCATGTTGAATGAGATTTACAGAATGAGTAAAGGTCAGAAAAATCAGCTGTCACACAAAACTGCCATTTTGGTGCAAGAGTAGGATCCTAGCTATATATTGAGGGTATATAAATGTAGTCAGTTTAGGTTTTTAAGTGTCTTAGTAATACTTAAGTGCTGTCTTAAGGGTTCTTAAGATGGAAACATGTGTGAGAGTTAATTGAGTGTTCTTAAGACAGCAATTTGTTTTTGTTGCATGTACAAGATTCCAAGTATCTTTACATGTTCTACTTACAGTAGAGTAGATCTGTTTTCAGGAAGGTCCAGCAGTACCGGGGGTTCAGCCGTCTGGGAGGGGTTGCCTGGTCGGTTTGTGTGGGACACCGAGTCTCTGACACCTAGTAAGACGTCAAATGTCATTACAAGAAATATGAACACCTCATCTTCATGTCTTTCATCCTCTTTCCCAAATTGATATTTTGTGTGTCTTTTCTGTAGCGAATGGTGTGATAAGGTCATATGCCACAGTGAGGTCCAATTCACTCCATACATGTTTCCAATACATCAATAACCTTCCTCTACAGAGCTCATACGCTGCTGCTTCCTGTGTGGGGAGACGTTTGTATCTGCAGTGTCCTGAATTACAGAAAAGGCTCTTGAGTTATGGTTAAAGAAAGAGAATAAGATTCTGTGTGTATGTCTTTGCAACCTTTTTGTTTCACAGCACTATGAGACCCTCAGGAGAGGCTGAAATGTCTTCAAGATTCAAAGGTTTATTGTCATAACATATACACAACTACGGTGTGAAATTCTCTTATGAATCAATTAAGCCAAAATGTTAAGTGGCATAAATGACATGCTCAAAAGCTAAAAAATACATGTACTGTACAGCCAATGATGACATTTCTTACTGTGATGCAGAATTACTTTTAGGTACTTTAGAAATACTTGGAAAGTGTGACTGTAGAATAAATTGAACAATGACTCACCACAAAAGTGATACATGCTGTTACTTCCAATTATAAAGTGGTGTTCATAGTTACATGACCACTTTGGGTCATTTTCTACAAAGATCTTCTCCAGTAGCAACCAATTACTGATTGTTGATGTGTGTGTACTTCTTTTTAACACATTCCCTCGTACCGTAGAGCTGCCAGACGCGGACCTTGTCTTCATACGGAAGGTCGTATTTCAGAGGGTCTCCTACAGGACCCTGGTAGTACGGTCTCATGATGGACTCTATGGCTGAGGTGTGGACCAGGCCGATGGCGTGACCAAACTCATGGACTGCAACCGCAAACAGATCCATCCCATGAGTGTCTGACGGAGAGGGAGAGAAACATGAGTTTACATCATGTGGTTAAATATTATTAGGATACAGAAATCTATATAAAAAGGTGAAAGAACGACAATTCAAAGGTTATACTAAAAAGTGTTGTTTAGAAAACACATGCAACTGTGGCAACTTCCCAATTTCTATCATAGTAAAATTACAGAATACTTGGTGGTAAATGCTCAATATAGAGTTTTTCTTTTTACAATCCTCCATGAAACATCATAGATTATCGAGCTTAGTATTGACGCTGTTGCAGTTTTGACAGTAGTTAGTATGGTTACAACTGCGGTCCTCCCATAAAATAGGCGACAAGATAGTGACTTATGTGATGTGATAACCATCATAATCTTATGCCCTACAGTTTTGCGCATAGTTACTAGTTGTAGAGCAGTGTTTCTCAAACTTTTTCATAACAAGGACCACTTAACCAATAAAAAAAACACTCGCGGACCACCTAACTCCACAAATATCAAAAAACACATCGTTTTTCTAGAACAGATTACAAATCGCCTGAAAATGGTACAAACAAGTGGCAACATGTGAGATGAAGGTGTTGTGCTGGGCTATATCATGCAATCGAAAGTGAAACTTAAGCTTGCTCCATTGCGGAGATATTCCTGCGAGAGTGTGGAAAACTGAAATTAATTAATTTATTTCAAATGTGAAATTTTACCAATATACTCACGGACCACTAGGGGGAGCTAACGGACCACCAGTGGTCCGCGGACCACACTTTGAGAAGCACTGTTGTAGAGTAATGTAATATAATCTGGTATACTTTTTTTAGGAGACTAATGACATCTCTTCAAATAGCCGAATGTGTTGAATGCATTGCTTGGTCTGTTTGTGTTTGAACAGGACATGAAACATTTTTAGTACATTGTTTAGGAAAGACTCAATGGTCACATTCACCAATGTACCCAATATGCGTCCTAAATTGACCCCAGTCAAACACGTTTTCAGGTATTTTATCCTCTTTCAGTTCATCTGCTCATGGTGCAAATAAGGGACATGACAGACAGCTTTGAGTGCTGTAAGGCATGTGGTGTAGTGAGATAACTACGATGAAGCTGCCACGTCACCTCGGCTGGCAATCAAAACCTGAGTGTGGAGAGACACCTGAACACCATAAAAGCATCCGTTCCTCTGTGTTCAGCAAGAAAAGGAATAGACAAAGCTTCCCAAACTCTTTGTCTGACTCTGCCAAGCAAGACAAAACCTGGGGCTCAGAGATTTAGATTTGCAGAAATATGGAGAGCTAGCGTGTCGGACCGAGCCAGCTTAGGGTTCCTTGGTGGCTCAGCTGAAGTCTGCATTCAGTTAACTGCTAACCTAAGGTTGGCCTCGACTTGGGACGTGCACTCATGCTTATGGTACCCAGCTGGGGTTTCCAGGAGGCAAATGCCAACTCTAATCTACATGAGCACATGGGGCAGAGTGGAAAGGTGGACAAAAGGAAGGAGAGAGAGAACAGGGGCTCAGAAAATAGTTTGTAACATGTAATCATATTCACGGTCCATGGGAGGCTGACGGAATGATCGTAATGCCTGTGGACAAAGTAGGAGCGCAGATAATTGGGAGGATGAACTAGATTCATTTAGGAAGGCAGAGAGATAGAGATACAGGAAGGACTTTTGTGTATCTCCATACAATAGTACATCTTATTAGGTTTCACCAATGAGCCAATAAGCATTTTATCCAGCCAAATGATTACATTGCATGATGATTAAGATATTTCCTTTACTAGATCTCAAAATGTTCATGCGTTCCATTCCTCCCGTCCTCAAAAACCAGGATCACAGGATAGGAGGGTTTTGATCTTAGGTACCTTTGAGAAGAATAATGCCTGGCTACTTCAAAAACATCACAGAACTCTTAGTGGATGCCCTGGAGTTTGCCTACAGGGCAGGCATGTTTGCTGAAGATTCAGTCTACTGTATATGAGTCTGGACCATCTTTAACAGCCTGGGAAGCCATATAGGGAAAATGTTTGAAGACCTACAATCTTTATAACAGACCTCCTGGTCTCTCGGATTGCATCAGCTATTTTATTTAAATTGTTATTATAAATTCTTACACATTTATTTAATCATGTTGCACCATTTAACTTGTAAAATGCTGCCACTGGGGGCAAACAACAGAGGGAAGATATGAAATATTCCCCTGCAAACCTTGGGCTTTTATTGTGAAAGGTAAGAATGGAAATAGTGAATGTGGTATGCGCTTCGAAATCCATCACAAGAGAAAACAATATATACAAGTGACAAAGCTTTGTAAATCAAAGTATATCTGTACTTTATTTATATATGAATAAGTCGAAAAATGTAAAGTTTTATAGTAGTATTCAATAAGATTTAAATTGAGTGGGAATGCTTGAACTATGATAACCGATCTATGTCATCTATCAGCAAGCTAACATCAACAGCAAAAGACAGCTAGCAATAACAAGGTGTTAATATTTTTGTTAGAAATAGTCTCTACATAAAAACCTTACCCAGTGATAAGACACATAATTCTAAGGGTTCATAGAAAGTACGATTTGTTTTTAAGGGTCAACAGGAATACTCATCAGATTAACGCAACAGTTCAGGGCGTACAGCTGGTCCATTACACTGGTGTTGCCCATAGCCAACAGCCAGTCGACCATTTCGAAAAAAGCATTGCTCTCATGGGTTGAGACCAAACAACACAAATAATTGAGTAACCAGAGATCATTGCCAACAGCTTCCTCATTCTCCAAAATATCTGCCACTCCAGGCCAAAGAAGCTTGGATCCAACATCATTAATGATCCCCTCCACGCACATCATCCAAACTCTTCCTCGCAGGGAGCAACTCGGGATAATTGGAGCCAAAACAGCCAGGCACACAAAGCAGTTTCTACTGCTCCTCATCAATACATCTGCTCTCCTCTGAAACTGGTAAACACAATGGACAACAGCACTCCAACATTTCTAAATATTTCGCTACTAATGGAAGGTTCAGTAACTACCCCCTACTTTAAGACAGGATGGGCAACAACGGACCTGAACCGTTATACTAATACTCCCACATGTTGGAAGACATTCACTGCAACAAGAAACATAATAGACCAAATCAGAAACAAAGGGCTAGACTTTGCATTTTGCAGTCAAATAAATGTTTAAAGAACACTAAAGCAATATAACTGTGCTTCACTTTGACTCAGGGGTTTTTAATACAGCCAGTCTTCCTCTCCCACTAACACAGAGGAGAAGATAAGGGCAGGATGTGTTTGGAAACTCGAGGGAACTTTAAAGACACCGGCTTTGTGAGAAAAAAATGTGGATTGGAATAACATTTTTTTCTGCAACCTCGCGCACAATGATGCCGAGACCATCCAGGTTCCAAATACAGGAGAGTTCAAGGTAAAACCGTTATGATTCATTTCCGAAAGGTACATTTTGTGTGAAGGTCTGTTTTTTTTAAAAGTTACATTTCTATTTTTAATGTACTTCGCCACATAGTTCTCCTTGGTTGATAAAGATCCTCCGATGCACCAGGTACAGATCATTCGTTATGAAATGAATGCAGCGCAGAAAAGCTCTCCATTTATTTGTGATGCCGTATGCAACTACAGTGGCCTCCAGTACTTGGTTAAACTTTGTAAAGGAAAATAAGTATTTAGCTCAAAGGTTAGCCTCTACATTTGAGCAAATACTGCAATGCTAGGGCCTATTATTATAGCAGGTTGCTAGTGTTTATTTATCTTAAAATGGGGGCCTATTATGCGAAAATCCACTTTTTCATGTATTTTATACATCAACATGTGTCCCCTCTGTGTAAAGACATTCTGAAAGTTTCAGGAACAAAGATTCTCTCTTTTTGTCCTGATTCATTTATATAAAAACCTGTCTGAAAATAAGCTGATCAGATTTGGGCCACTTTATGATGTCATAACGATTTTTTTGGCTTGTGTAACCATTAGCCAATCACCAAGGTAACACCCCCCCCCCCCACACACCTTTTCACCTGCATCTCCTCCTAGAGCACCATTGTGTTATTTTTAACCAAATATCTCTCAGAGGGGCGTGGGGAGGGGCTCCTTATTTTCATCTAAAGCAGGGGTCGGCAACCCCTGGCACGCGTGCCAGCATTGGCACATAATAATAATAATAATAATAGATTTAATTTGTTAGCGCTTTTACAGGTGCTCAAAGACGCTTTACAGATATAGTGAAGGGAAAAGGAAGGATGGCACCGTAACCAGTGGCACACTAGGAATAAGTGGAATATAAGTGTGCAATATATTTAAATTGTATTTTCGGATCCTGAACGAGGCCGCCGCCAGAGCGTGTCTCCCCGTTACCTGCAGAAGGAAGCCATGCACGCAGCCCCGCTCTCTTTAACTCCAGGTGACTTTCTGCCACTTTCCTCCGTGGTGCTGATCGTTTCACCATGGAGGAAAACACTTCACTAATTGCAGTACCCATAAGGAGCTGTACAAATGCCGCAGTTTTTGCGTGGCTGTGTATTTAGTTGAAAGCCCAGTGGTGATCTGCTCATCTCTCATCTAAATAATATGCTACAAAGGGGCGGACTGGCCATCTGTGCGTTGAACTTTCCTGTCGGCTCCCAGACCTTAGTCGAGGAGGGCAGAAGCAACAAGCTTCAGGTTCAATACCCCACTTTAGCTTAAATGACTGGAGAGAGGCGAGCTCTTCTTGGGAGGCTGTTAAATTTATTTAGCTGTTCTTCTGTTTCACAAAATACATCACAGACTTCTGTTTTTCTGCTGCCTCGTTTCACTTCCAGAAACATACACACGTTCTCTCACTGTCGCTCTACCATCCACAAACACACATGCACAAGCCACACCCCTCTCTCTCTCTCTTAAAGGGACAGCGATCTCATCTCACTCTGCATGACCCTAATATCATAACATGTGTGTTCTGGAGAATCACAGAACGAACGATCGTCCTTATTATTATGCCGTTTAAACCAATTATTTAAATGTGTTTGTTAAATTCGGCATCATATAAGTTGCGCTGACAGGTCCACACACTGCTTCAAGCAAGGCTCCCCCGCCCTCCTGCTGATAGTTCACGAGTGTCAAGCTCCTAAACCCCCCCCCCCTTGATAATTCTCGATCGTTGGCACGCTGATAACAATTTTTTTTTAAAATGGCACTTCATATCAAAAAGGTTGCCGACCCCTGATCTAAAGTAACAGACAGAGAATCAGCACTTTTGAAACAGGGATGAAACAGAGGGGATTATGGGATGCTACAACGATCTGTTTGGTATTTGGAGCCAAACACTTCAGAGACCTGTTTTGTATATACAGTGGGGCAAAAAAAGTATTTAGTCAGCCACCAATTGTGCAAGTTCTCCCACTTAAAAAGATGAGGCCTGTAATTTTCATCCTAGGTACACCTACTGTTGTAGGTGAGGAAGGATGAGACAGTGTGTGGTGATTTAATACATTTTGCTTCAAGGTGTTTGGATAATGCAAATGCATTTTAAGTCAGTTGTAAAGAATAGAGGACTGAAGGTTCTGAAAACACTTTCTACAGCATAGGAAGTGAGAATTACATTCTTTTGAAAGTCCAACTGAAATCAGATTTAGTCATCTCTTTTTGCAGTCAAGTGTCAAGAACGTTTGCTTTTCAAGCTTTTATTAAAAGTTATTTTAATTAAAAAGGGATAATTTAAGTTATTAGAGGAAAAGGACCAAAGATTAGCTTTGGTATAAAACTATGGCAGTAGAAAAAGAGAAAAGTAAACAAACGTACACTCCTTGTCAACACGTATTAGCCAGACAATGTGATGCAAGCAGTTGTATTGAGAAGTATGGGCCACAAGTATTACTTTTAAATATGTTTTAATACTGTTTAATGAAGTTGAGAAGCTTTAAATACTGCTTAATGAAGTTGAGAAGCTAATTAGCCATGTAGCCTGCACACAGACTTTAGCAGTGGACTTTCCTACTGTTGTACATTGATTCATTCAGCAAGCTATGGTGGCATGAAATTGTTCCATTATTCTAAAACCCCAACAGCCTGAAAAATGTTCCTTTGGACCAAAAGCTAATTTGTCCAACAGCCCCTTACCGAAAACAAACGCCCAAGCTTTCTCTTACGAGACGTGTGCAGGATGTTGTTTAAACCATGTGGCTTGCATAGAGCAGCAGGCAGCTAAATAACACTCTTAGCTAGACAAAGTGCCTACATAGTTCCCACAGATCTTGAAAATAAAGTAGGGGATGCCATCATGAAAACAAAATATACATTTTTCCTTTTTAGAATCAGATTCCTACGGAGAACACAGTCCTTGATTTATATAACGGATACGCATGCTAGCGAAGAAACAACAATATCCATTTAGTTTTGGTTTCACTTACAGTGGGGCAAAAAAGTATTTAGTCAGCCACCAATTGTGCAAGTTCTCCCACTCAAAAAGATGAGGCCTGTAATTTTCATCCTAGGTACACTTCAACTATGAGAGACAGAATGGGGGGAAAGAATCCAGGAAATCACATTGTAGGATTTTTAATGAATTCATTGGTAAATTCCTCGGTCAAATAAGTATTTGGTCACCTACAAACAAACAAGATTTCTGGCTCTCACAGACCTGTAACTTCTTCTTTAAGAGCCTCCTCTGTCCTCCACTTGTTAACTGTATTAATGGCACCTGTTTGAACTCGGTATCAGTATAAAAGACACCTGTCCACAACCTCAAACAGTCACACTCCAAACTCCACTATGGCCAAGACCAAAGAGCTGTCAAAGGACACCAGAAACAAAATTGTAGACCTGCACCAGGCTGGGAAGACTGAATCTGCAATAGGTAAGCAGCTTGGTGTGAATCAACTGTGGAAGCAATTATTAGAAAATGGAAGACATACAAGACCACTGATAATCTCCCTCGATCTGGGGCTCCACGCAAGATCTCACCCCGTGGGGTCAAAATGATCACAAGAACGGTGAGCAAAAATCCCAGAACTACACGGGGGGACCTAGTCAATGACCTGCAGAGAGCTGGGACCAAAGTAACAAAGGCTACCATCAGTAACACACTACGCCGCCAGGGACTCAAATCCTGCAGTGCCAGACCTGTCCCCCTGCTTAAGCCAGTACATGTCCAGGCCCATCTGAAGTTTGCTAGAGAGCATTTAGATGATCCAGAAGAGGATTGGGAGAATGTCATATGGTCAGATGAAACCAAAATAGAACTTTTTGGTAAAAACTCAACTAGACGTGTTTGGAGGAGAAAGAATGCTGAGTTGCATCCAAATAACACCATACCTACTGTGAAACATGGGGGTGGAAACATCATGCTTTGGGGCTGTTTTTCTGCAAAGGGACCAGGTCGACTGATCCGTGTAAAGGAAAGAATTAATGGGGCCATGTATCGTGAGATTTTGAGTGACAACCTCCTTCCGTCAGCAAGGGCATTGAAGATGAAATGTGGCTGGGTCTTTCAGCATGACAATGATCCCAAACACACCGCCCGGGCAACGAAGGAGTGACTTCGTAAGAAGCATTTCAAGGTCCTGGAGTGGCCTAGCCAGTCTCCAGATCTCAACCCCATAGAAAATCTTTGGAGGGAGTTGAAAGTCCGTGTTGCTCAGCGACAGCCCCAAAACATCACTGCTCTAGAGGAGATCTGCATGGAGGAATGGGCCAAAATACCAGCAACAGTATGTGAAAACATTGTGAAGACTTACAGAAAACGTTTGACCTCTGTCATTGCCAACAAAGGGTATATAACAAAGTATTGAGATGAACTTTTGTTATTGACCAAATACTTATTTTCCACCATCATTTGCAAATAAATTCTTTAAAAATCCTACAATGTGATTTCCTGGATTCTTTCCCCCCATTCTGTCTCTCATAGTTGAGGTATACCTAGGATGAAAATTACAGGCCTCTCATATTTTTAAGTGGGAGAACTTACACAATTGGTTGCTGACTAAATAATTTGTTGCCCCACTGTATCTGAGACCTATAACATATTGAGGAAAAACAGTATAATAGGGGACCTTTAATTGTAAAAAGGCATATTGGTTTTTCAATTGAGTGTCATTCAAAAAACATTTTGTTTCACAGTTGATTTTAATTCCAGGTTCAGGAACACAAAAAGTACAAGAAGTGTTCAAGTGTTAATAATAACATCAGTGCATTATAAACTCAGACAATTGATCAGTTCCTCACGTAAAAGTAGTAGCAAGTGTCAGCAAGTATTTCAGCAAACATTTTCTGTGGTTAGTACAGGCCCAAGAGTATAATCCCTTTCTGACATCTCCGTCCTGCGTTCACATGTTTATCCGCTAGAGTTTCATGTAGACAGCCTAGTTTTATATTACCTAGCCTTGGAGATACTATAAATCCGTCCACTGGCAATGTTCTTACAGTTTGAATGATAGACCACAAGCGACCTAATGGTTGTGTTGTAAATGATCTATGATCTGAAGTTATTCTGAAACCCAAATACTCTGGAAAATGGCCCATAGACAAAAGCCTTTTTGGCTATTTGGTCAATGGTCTTTTGTTCCAAAAAGCAAACCAATGTTCTGAAAGCATGTTGATCCAAAATAAACAATCTCCCCCACAACATACAGAATCACATGGCTTATTATGCAGAATAACTTCATTTTACCTTAGAGTAAGCCAACCAGAGACAGAGTAGTGCGGGTCATGCCTTCGTCATGGTAGTACAAATTAATAATGTGCTAGGAAGGTTATTTCTGCATTATAATTAGCTATCAGCCCCTGTCGGTTGCAGTCTATTTTTCAAAGAATTGGGTATAACAGAATGACAGATATGGGCTTGGTTCAATTGGACACATATTGAACTATTGGGCTTTGGAATAATGGGCTGGCGGAACAATGGCATGGCACCGGCTTTGTTGCCTCATATTTCCTATAAAGTCAGTAGACCATAAGACAGACATTTTAACCATGATATATATGTACCCTTTATACAGTAGATGACATAACTAGATTCCTCATTTTTCTGTGTTAGTTACTTAACTTTGGAGGAAAGATAAACCAAAAAAGATTAAGTCTTGGTTTGCGTATTGTCTCTGGAGTCCTATCTGATTGGTATCTCCGTTTCTTCTTTGCAGCATTGTTTGCTGGTTTGTTTTTCAGTTTTCTATTCTGTATAGTCCTTGAATAATTTGTTATTGTCTGCTCGGTTAGAGCCAGCATCAGTCTGGAAATGTGGTGGTGTTTGGCCCGGGGCAATTGCAAGATGTTACGTGATATAAAGACCGTGTTTGAAGACAAAACTACAAACTTTAAATTACACTTTCAGGGTTCTATAAGTAACACGAGAGAACATGATGTAGCCTAGACAGTCTAAACTCTATCAGTGACCTTTCAATATCCAGAGTTTTTTCTCGGATGAATTTGCACTTTGTCATTTATCTATTAAGAGTTTTTTTATGAGAGATAAAATAGTACAATAAGACCTTCCAATCTGTATACTAGTGCTTCTTTTCATTAGTTCTTATTAAATCTAGCTTTTTGTCTAGAGACAAACAGAAACACAGGGTGCATGCACACCACAGAAGCACATAAACAGAAACATTTGTAATCTTCTGAGACATTCACCTGCTTAATGACGCTTTTGTTTTAGTCAGGGTAATCAGTTTGCAGAGGCAGATTGTTGGCAGAGTGCTAATTAATAGAAGCATCTGCTGCCTGTCAAAGCATAAACAGCACTTCCAGACTATTTATTTGATCTCATGGAGGTTCCGCCCTCTCACGACTCCCAATGGACACATGAACCATCAATCACACAGCGGGAGTGAACTGGTCTGCTTAATGTGGTGCTTAATATTCCTCTATTCAGCATGATAATCGTACACATTAAGAGATGGCTTTGGCGGACCCAGACTTAGGGTCCTGCTGAGAACAATGTACCAGGAGTTGGGGGAGGGGAATTAGCAAAGGCAATTACTCAGCTACGGATTTGTCTGATAAGGTTCATTTTCTAAATATGATTACATAGCTGCCAAATCTGCTGAAGCACCAACATTCACTTCTTACCCTCTGGGCTGACCTAACACGTTTACATCTCCTCGAGGGATTAGATAGCTTTTGAAAAAAGTTGCTAAGAACAACAATTTGTGAATCTGATAGCTTTGTGGGAACAGAGCGGAGCCGGGCAGGATTTAACGTCTGCTGCACAGAGGCAGAACGACACGTATAAGCAGCGATTCTGACATCAGCTATGCCTAAGGGACAACTTGATGATGCTGGGGGAGGATGTTTGTGAGATAGCAGCAAGGTGAGGCTGGCAGAGTGTGACTTGAAGAAATCAAGAGTTGTTTAATTAACTTTTTCACTACGCCTCAGTGCACCAGTCTGGCAGCTTCAGAGAAGAGGAGAAGGCAAACTGAGCGACTTAACAAAGCTTTATAATCCAGAGGTGAGCAAAAACACTCCAACACCACAGAAGAGGGAATTATTTTTGGTCTGCGTCTATTTTTTGGGAGCTAATTAAAGCCATTTCAGTTTTCTAGTCCTTCATAAGATTTTACAGTTCAAAATAGCAGTCAGTGCTTGCGTCACGGATGAAAAAGTCTGATGCACTGGATGCGAATTTCACCCTTGAAGGGATTCATCACAGAGGAAGAAAGGAAATAAGAACGTCCAACCAGGTAGGATGATTCACAAAAATCAACCAATATTTTCCGAGAACAATTTATATACAAACCCAATGGGGACCATCATCCGTAAGTCTCACTGAATTATTTATGAAACAAACATCATTTACATAAGCACTCAAACAAGTAAAAAGGGCAATAACTTGGTTGTCGACCATTTTCAAGTTAAAACAATTTTACTTGTTTTTCCTCCAGTACGAATACATTTATTTTACAGCTTTTTCTATACGTGTGTGGTTGTTATAACCTGTGAACAACTCAGTTTTGGTTAGCACTATGATGAATGCAGACTGTTATTGCACAGTGAGAAATGCCAGTCATAAAGCTTCCTCCCATTAACCCTTTGTACATCTGAGCAGCTGCACCCCTCACTCAGGCTACAATAGAGCATCCTCTGCTCGTCCTGCCACTGCTGCGGCCCGGCGGGACGTCTAACTGGAGCAGATTGAGCTGCTGTCCTGTAACATATGGCTCACAGCCCAAAACAAAGGAGGGAGACCCACGCAGGTCATGGCCCCATCACAGACTCACCAGCTGGGACACACACACACACCACACACACACACACACACACACACACACACACACACACACACACACACACACACACACACACACACACACACACACACACACACACACACACACACACACACACACACACACACACACACACACACACACACACACACACACACACACACACACACACACACGCTGGAAGTTTAATCTAAAACATGAGGTCACCATGGGGCTCTGAACCTCTCTGCAGACTGGACAACAGTTAAACCACGTTAACCTGTCATTTATGAAACACAATGAACCAGTTTCAGACTCAAGATTTGTTTTATTTGAGATCTCATTTTCACAAAAGATGTGTTGTTTTCTGCTGATTGCTAACACATTTTCACTAATGTAAGACATTCAAAGGTAAGACATCTGGTGGCCTGGTCGATATGACCCAAATTAAATCCAAAAATTCATTTTTTTCAGTTGGAAATTGAGAGATGAGATATCAAACAGAGACAAACAAAACAACACTTCTTAGTAAGAATCAAATTCTAAATAAAATCCAGATATGTGAAACCAGACAGGGAACTTTTGGTCTTTCAAAATATGACCTCTTTTTTGCAAGATAGTTAAATTGTGGTTATGCTTACTGTCTATGACAAGCTAAAAGTATGTACACTAAAACTCAAGAGGTGAAATAGATAACAGCTTCAGATATTATGAGAAAACTGATCATGCGATGAATACTGTTGGTGGTGAGGGTATTTTTGGTGTGTAAATGTTTATAAAGTAACTTAAAACTAGCTAACAAATATTCCTGCTTGGATGCTTTGTGTTCCACAAATGTCAACTTTTCTTTAGTATGATGCATTATCAAATAAATCCCTGGGGCGTGAACTGTAGCTGAGCTCTGTTTCTCACAGTGAAAAACACTGAATATCACACATTGTCTACTGTCATTGCATCTGTGTGGTGAAATCACTCATAATGTAAATGCAGTTGCTTCATAAAATACTGCTAACTTATAGATTTCTCTCTATTTTGCTTCCAGCTTGGGAGGAGGTGTTCGTGTCAGGTTTTTGTCATAAATTCATCTTTCATCCAGAGATTTGTCTACCTGGGAGTGTGAGGTGAGAAAAAGGTGTAGTTAGAAATAGGTATAAGCTATCAAGTCCTGCGATTCAGTTTCTTCTGAAGGGAAAAAGGCTTGAAAATAGAGGAGGAGTAATGGCAAACTCCATGTATCACAAAACTTTGGCAGGCCCCTCATGTCTTGGCTGCAGGAACTTTTCAGCAGATGTCGGCTGTCTATATTCAGCATGGCTGTAACAATTACTCTGCCCCTGCTTTGGTACAATTTGCAATTAAATCAAGAGAAAATACAGTCATCCGTTAACCAACACAGCAAGTATAATTACAAAATCAATGCTCATTCATTGAGTTGACCCCAAATGTAGTGGCCCGATTCCCTTGATTATATTTCAAAACAGACACAGTGGGTACATTTCCTTTGGCTTTCCATGTTTAGAAAAATGCGTGACTTTTTGAAGCAGACAATAACGAGGATGCAATTCACAGTGATTGGTCATGGTTGTGAGTAAAACATTTTTTTTACAAAAGTTATTTCTCTTTTACATTTGTTCACACTGAAGCAGACTGAAAAGGACCCCTACCAAGTTCTAGGTGACACTAAAACACATTTGAATGGTTTTCTGAAAATACAACCACAACATTCTAACAAGCCTTTTGCTCATTCATTCATTTTATTATCAGCCTGTTAGATTAACTGACTCAGGATGACAGGACATTTGTCACGCAAACTTTTGCTTTATGACCCAGCCTATAACTCAGCTTGGTATCAGATTGCTCCACAATGCTGCATTTATGGGTTTTGATAGTGTTGAGATAACAAACTACTGACCTTCCTATTGTAAAGCGCTCATTTAAGTCCTGCACCACCATCTTCATTACTGTTTCGCGGTGGGCCTTAAAAGCCTATGTTTTAATGTACTTAAAATAAAATAGTCAATACGTTAAACTTGTTAGACCTTGAATAACTATAAGGACCGTGAGTTGAGATTGTTTTGTTCATGCTTCACTTGATTTTTTTTCAAACTTGAGATGTTTTAGCCGAATGTTTCCCCATGTCTGACGGCCATCTATCTTTCAAAAAGCAGAGGTGAATGGAGGTACTGAGCAGAGGAGAGAGGAAGGGCATTTTAGGTTCACTCATCCAGATGAAAGGAAGACTAAAGAAAGCAAGTCAAAAGGAGAGTTAATGATTTATGCTGTCATTCGTGTGACCGCACCGAGACAGCCTTTGCCTGACGATGCATTCTGTGCGACTTGATCACTCCATCCGCTCATTTCACCCGGATGAGCGGACTTATAATGCTTCCTTACCCTTTGCTGTTTGCCACCTACCTCCCTACCCCAAATGACAGCTGGGAGGGTGACGCTGAGTGACGATACCGCCAAGGTTTAGAGAACGCAATGAGTCGGTCACATTTTTGAATAATGGTCCCGCTGTGCCACCGATAACTTCATTTGCTCCAGAGTGAACACAGACACAGAAAAAAAAGCATTGGAATTCACAATGATTCATAATATACAGCAACGAGGAGTGAGGAGGAGGCGAGTGAATAATGATGTCAGAGAGGACAGTTATTGTGAGTGAACGTATGAGAGTGAATGTGTGAAGGTTACTCTCTAAAGCCGAAACAACAGATCCCCTTGTTGTGTTTCTCAGGGCTGTCAAAGAATAACAAATATTTCTAATATAACCTCGTCTATTTTTGATTGGCAGAGCTGATTGAACTCCATTTAGAGCCGCTGTCATCCTGTCCTCATTTTAAACTCGCAGATCTCCCTCAGCGGGTAATCAAGCTCTTTCAAAACTGTTTGATGAAAGTAATTTGGCCAGATCATTCAGGGTAATGCTGCATAAAGCAATCTATTAGCCCACACAGCTCTAAGCAAGATACAAACTGAATGATGTTCCCACTGAAAAGGGCCAAACACAGCCTGACAAAATACCACAGATTGTAATTCAAGTTAATAAGCCATTCTGTAGCAACATTTCATTCAAATCTAAATATTAAAAAGCCAATTTGGACGATTATGACTCAAACTTCTGCATTGAAACCAATACAAAACATATATATAACATCTCAGCCATTGGGCTAAAACGTATACATATTCATGAATCTGCAATCCATATTTTTCGATGTTTTTTAGAGCAAATTATAAAACCTTTGTAAAACAAAATGTCAGGTCAAAAGTCCAAAACCAAAAGATATTTACACATTATTGTATTAATTGTAATACTTTAACAGCAAGATGACTGCGGCAAAGCCTCACATTTGAAAAGCTGGAACCAGGCAATGTTGGGCATTTTAAATCCAAGAGCTAAAGTGATTTATAAATCATCACGCTGAGGATTAATTTTGTACCATATCAGCATTATTCAAACTTTTGGAAAACAATGTCTCAGTCACTCAGGGTAGTGCGCATATCTTGCTGCCAACACACTTTGTTATTCTGGAGACATTTTGGGATGTCAGCATGTACTGCAATTAGTAGAATCACAAAGGTGTAGCAAGCAATTAAGGGCTGCACTTCACTCACACCTAGAGCAGTGGATCCCAAGCTGCAGTTTTTAAGGGGCATGTGTGAAAAGCTCAACAAATGTACTCCCTCCTCAACTCAAATTGTTGTGGTTGGGAAGGAGAATAAACAGGAATAAAGATGTTGGGATGCGGCCAGTTGTAACACTTTTCTGCAGATTTTCAGGTTCATTTTTGTATGTTGTGCCTCTACTGGGAAATGTCTCCATGCGTTATACATGTGTACATACATAGACACTGCCTGCAAAGTTCCTCACCTGGAGATCTGAAGGTCCAGGCCTCGTCATCGTCAAAGTGTGTATCCCCAGCTGTGAACCTCTCCCCGGGGAAGAAGGCGTGTGCCACGGTGCCCCCTGGCCCGTCAAAGGGGTATCCATCGTTGTGGTCGGCCTTAGTGAAGTCTATCTGAATGTCTGCATCGCTGCCGGCCACCTCGTGGAAGTTTAGCGGCGCGATGTCACTCCAGACCTTCAGGGCGTAATACATCAGGGCTCGAACTGTGTCCCTGCCCAGCAAGGCAGAGTCCTTAGGGAAGGTCCTGACTCTGAGAGGAGAAGGGGACACAGGGAATATGTCACATAAGAGAAGAAGAAACAAGAAGGGGTGAGGAGGAGGACAGGAAGGACATGGGGGTATTGGTGGCTGATGAAGGAAGAGGATGGGAGACTTGACAGAAGAGTAAAGTAAAAGTGGAGACAAGAGAGAAGAGTTGGGCAAAGTGAGGGTAATAAAAAATAGTGATTGGCAGGAAACATGAGGAGAAGAAAAGGAAAATGAAAGGAGGAAAGGGTAAGAGAGGTAATACCTGTGGGAGAAGACTAGAGAAGTGCCAAATGCAAGGGTGACACATCAGAGATAAACATGAAGATGGGGAAGGGACACGAAAGTGTGGGAGGGAGAGGGAGTTGAGCACAGGAAACAGAAATGAGGAAAAAGGAAGCAGCTAAAGGAGAAAGGCGCGATGGAGATAGCTCCGAATTGTAGAAAAGCACAAAAGCATAAAGGTCAACTACGCAATGTTTGCCACTGGGGGAGACCTCCATGAAAAGTAAAAAAATCAGTTTGCATATCTTATGTGGTTCCATTGGTTTTTGTATTTCATGGTTAGGTGCTCCACTGCTCACACATACTGATAATAAAGTTGAGAATACAACGTGCATTGGAATAGAGTATGGCATCAGATTTTCCTTTCCCTTCCTTATTTAATTGTCTTGCTTCCTCTCATCACACTTAACATCTCTCTTAGCTGTGTCTTTCCATCAGTGACAGAATTAACAGAAAACCACTCAGAAACCTTCTAAGTTTGCCCTACACTCCTCCATTCTCTCATTCCCTTTCTCTTCTCTCCATCCTTTGCCTCTTCTTTCTCCTCTGCTTCTACACGGCACATTCGCTCTCCCCACAAAAGCACTTTGTCTAAATACAAGAGGTGATTTGGCCGTTGCAGGCTGCTCTAGGACATTTAATCAAGGCTCCTGGCCTTGAGAGTGCCGCCACTTCTTCACGTCTACAACCCTGCTGGAAATTGGCTAAAAATGAACAAAGTGGTTTAGGTTTAATTCAAGCAGGGTCAAAACATGTAAACATTTTCATTCCTGATTGCTGCAATACATAAAAAAGGTACAGGAAATCGCCCAGTTACAACTGAATTCCTATTTGGTGTTCTTACATACTGAAGGTGTTCAAGGTTATTCTGGCAGAACATCATGCTCAGGTGCATTCCATGTCTGGGTTTTATTCACCTTCTTGACCTGTTTTTAAAAAGACGCGTCTTGCATCAAATGAGGTAAGACACAAAAAACGAGCACAAACACAATCGATTCACATATTGATTGTCATGGACAGACCTGAAGAATAGTTTAATACTACAAGTTGATATGTCCAACACATATTGACTGAATTCCACAAGCATAAACAGAAGTTATTGGTCTCAGAGTCTGAAAGAACAACATACTGGAGGACTGAAATAAAATGGCATCAAATTGGTGCAAGAGAGCCCCAATTCTTGCATGTAGCTCCACCAAAACCTAAATGGCCATCTGTCAACACAGATGTGTTTCTCCATGTTTGCATGGAAGAGGCAATCAAATTGCAAATTCAGGTGAAATGGTAAATGGAGAGATGTTCAGAAAGTAACAAGGACTATGAACTCTGCCGGGAGATTTGAAGGTGAGCTGTGACTTCTCCAGTGACTGTGGATAAACCGGCTTATTCAATTCAATTCAATTCAAAACCTTTATTTATCAAGGTAAAATCCCATTGAGATCAATGATCTCTTTTTCAAGGGAGACCTGCAGAATTATGAATGAATTGTCTGTTACTCAAGGATACCGCACTGGTTTTCTGTTTGGTTGGTGGTTTAATCCATTCTTACAAAAAAAGAAGATCCAGCACACATTTCTTAGCTTGATTTAAAAAAAAGTAGAAACCATTTAATAACCTTTAGTCTGATATCAGAATATTTCTTCAGAAATCAGAGTAACACCCTTTATGATTTCATATCTAAACTCTCGACAGAACGGTCTCACTTGGTCCAAATGCGGTTCTCAAACAGAGGAGGCAGATAGCCAGTGCTGAAATAAAATGTAGCTAAAGTTAAATGAATCTAGTTCATTGAGAACAATGACAAAAAAAGGAGTGCTCTGATGCATGCAAGGCTATTAAGATTCATTGAATAGAAGTCTGCTGGATCCATGATAGAAAAAGGTTTGGGAGAATGAGTCTTAAAGTTATAATCCTTAAGATTGTCATTAAGTTGAGGAATTCACAGGCAATATGTCTTAAATATAAATGAACAAGAAAGAGAAGCCAAAGAACAGGCTGCAATCCACAAGCACCTGAGCAACGCAACCAGCACCCTTCACTGGGCATTGCTGTATGCAGCATTCGATTAGGTCAGAGGGAGATTATGACCCCTGACATTAAAGCATGTACAGATATTACAGTACAAATATGAACCTTAACATTTGCATAATAGGGCCCCTTTAAACTCACAAGTATTATAGTAGGAATCCTGACTTACAGTACCTCTCTCTTTTGCCATTTCTATGCACACATCCTGTTATGTTTCATTAGTTGAGACAGATAGCACCAGCAATTGTCAAACACTACTCCAATCTCGGTAAACATTTGGGTCACAAATATTTTCAGAGACCGAAGTTCTGTCACTGCAAAGATAAAAAGCTCTGTCATTCCCGTTCCTTCCTGTAGCTGGCCACTTGAAAGCTGAGCTCCTGTCAAACAAACCATTTGTTTGACACTTGTTTCAATTCCGACACAAACCCTTCATGATTAGGGCCTTTTTTTCCTGAGGACCGGTGCCTCATTTGTCTGACGGGAGCTTCTCTCCCACATCCTTCGTGGCTCCTTTACCAGCCGAGCATCTCTGCTCATGTTGCAGGTACACCCGCAATTCATAATGATACTTTCAAACGTTCATTTATCTTCCTTGGTTCTTTATCTTTCATGATTAATGCTGCTCTTTCTCTCTGGTTTTAAAACCATTTACACCGTTAGAAAAATATTCGAAAAAGATTTATAAAATGTAACCGTCATTTTAAAAAGGGATACTTTGCTGCTCATCGTTAGCATTATGTCTGCAAGGCATTTCAAGAGATTCCCCAGTGTGATCAAGACTTCATTTGTTAATGACCAACCCTAAACCATCACAGGGGTTTAAAAATGAGTTCACCCACTAATAAGCTGTATTCTAAGTAAGACTGAGTGGCAATATGTGTCAGAGAACAACAATTGTAGCTACATGTGTGTTTTCTGTGTGTTTGTACCATTGCTAGTCTCCCTTTTAATGATTTCACCAGGTGATACACGGTTAGATTTCCGAAGAACACACTGTCCAAACTGCAGAGAAACAAAAGGACATGAGGAACAGGATGATGTAGGTGGGAAGGAGATAATGAGGAAGCAAAAGGAGGGAGAGGGAGAAAATGAGGCAGTGAAAAGCAGACCCTCTCCTACAGCAGAAATATTCCTGACAACTCCCCATGGTTTCCTCTTCTACAGTTCTAACTTTATTCAGAATCTGAATTTGTTCTCCGTGAGAATGACATGTTTTTTTTTTTAAGATTCAGCGTTTCTCCAGGCTTCTACACTCGGAGGGATCAGTGATCACACAGACACATTTCCATCTCTGACAGAGTATGTGATGTCTCCCTTTTCCTTACCAGCGAAAATGTACCTCATTACAAACAGCTCTTTAAAAATGGCTGGTGTTACAGACTTGTAAAGCAAGAAAGGATGAGACAGAGAGTGGGTGAAGGCGATGACACCTGGGCGTAAATGCGGGAGGGCATTCAAATTCTGAGTAAAACAAAAATAGAGATGGTAATTGTATCAACATTCAATATTAAATACACATTATTATATTTGGGTCACCATGCACCATGATTAATTGCTATATTCATTTACTGTATTATCACCCACTATACCAAAATGTACATAGCTTAAATACACCTGACAACGAAAGATAATCTTCTTTCGTTGTTAAGAAAATAAATCTTGTATCAAAAGCCTTTAATGCCTTGGCTTTGATGTTTTTGGTCCAATTAGAGTGTTTTTTTATATACACATTGTTGAACAGACATCTAACAAATTAAATAAATGTCCACAACATTATGGAGGAGGACGGCATTTGCTTTCTAGCTCTGAGTGTAGAGGCAATGCTAGGGCATCAAACAGCTGGAAAACACTTACTGCTTCTTTCAAATGACTTATAATGGCTAGAAAGTAAGTGGACACTTGTTATAACTGTAAATCTATAAAAGATGGGACGAGCTTATGTAAAATCTAATAGTGGTTAAGACATTGGTAGGGTTTGTAAACTTATCAAAGTGTAAGGAGATATCTTGGTCTTCATTTAAAGCAAAAATTAAATGCTAATGTACACATATGCACAAGCTCCATCCAATCATAAAAGCCCTTTCTTTCTTCCTCTTTAAATATAAACCACATTAGTTTTTCCTGTTGACACTTATGGTTGGCATTTGATGTAAACTGTTATTGTAAGGATGCAGGGCTGGAAAGTGACATTGTTACTTACTCTACAGTTGAACATGTTAATCACCATGTTAGTATTTACCATGGGTTTTCAATGTGTTGCAATTCCAAGGTATCTGCCATATTCACTCTAGTCCAATGTTTTTTTTAAAGATGGCAACAAAAAGTGCTGATTAAATGCAATTTAACTCAGTCATGTTTAGGTCACGGTTTCACTCGCATGACACATTTTCAGAGCATGGTATGTTGGGAGGAGCAAAAAACAGGCCTGCAACCAATTCTACCTCCTCTGCCACAGATTAGAGGAAAAGAGATTTAAAAGACTTTGAAATGAGTTGGACGGACATAAGACTGATTAAGGTGAACTCATTCCTTCGACCTGTTTAATTCCATGGCACACTTTTTCTACCGTCATTTGACAAATGAGTAAGGCTTCAAGTAGGTAAATTCTGCTTGGAGTATGAGCTCACAGCACACACACAAACACACACACACACACACACACACACAAGACTTCACCTGTTTGACTTGCAATTTCCAAGTACTTCTTATAGGGCTTCAGCACGCAGAGGGATGATTCAGACGAAGAGAGGCAGAGGGGAAAGAAGAGCGGGATTGATGGAGGGAGAGAAACGAGATGAAAAAAGTTCTAAGAGTCTTTTGCAGTCCCCCGCCTGCAGCCTCTCAGCAGGCTATTACTTCCCGTGGCTCTGTAGCTCCATGGAGACATGAGCTGACATCAAAAGTGAAGCTAAAACTCTCACACACACGCACTAGCTCAGAAATAGTATTCACCTCCTATGCTCCGTTACCCTCCGTAGACATAAGCTGATTACCCTGAAAATTGAAAGCTCATATACAGACGGTGATTCATATGTGGCTCATGTGCTTTAGGAGATGCACACATGAAGCGCCAGGAACACTCAAAAAATGTTTGCTGACAACTAACGATGTGTATTACCGAGAACTTCTCCAACACAAACACACACTTTATGTAATCCAAGCTGTAGAGGAAAGACATTCAATTAAAATGATCTGCACGAGTCTGCCCTATCTTAGTCTATCCTGACAATCAAAGTCACCAACTCTGAGGCGCCCGATGTGAATTGTGGAGTAAAACATAATGGGCCCCTCATAAGATAACACTCAATAACAGTTATGGGTTATTCTTAAGCTTCCACCAAGCAATTTCATAGGTTGGTGGCCTCCAATGGCAGCAGAGAGATTTAATGCAGAGGACTTCAATACCTTAGAATTAAGTAGTGCCATGTCAATGAACTCTTTTGGTGGCAGGACGGCTTTGTGGTACAATGAGGCATGTGTGATTGGCCAATCATAGAGGCAGCTGTCAAAAATGAGGGAAACTTTACTCAAAAGAATCTATTACTAAAGATAGCTATTTCCAGCAGTGATGCGATAGCCTTTGTTTGTTCAAACTTCAACATAACATTATAACATGTTGTGTAAAAAATAACATCATTGTATTTCCTGTGTGATTCCTGCACACGTTTATGTCGGTCATTATTGCAATCCCACTGTTATGCTATCGATCAGTCACAGATTTCTGAACCAAAATCTGCATAAATGCATCTGTGTGAGAAAAGTGGATTGACAAGAAGTCGTCAATACGATGAATTTAGTCTGAGACGATTCCAAGTGTACAGAACATAAGCATACAGTATGCGGTAGGGTTATCATCATCATCATCATCATCGACATAGAAAAATCCACTGAATAGCCAAAATATCACATAAGTTTAATTCCATTAATTCAGCATGACATGTATATTATTAATACACAGTAGTCACACATCACAATTTCAATATCGAAAAATATTGCCTAGCACTATGTTGAAAATAGTCTACATTACCATTTATTGAGAACATAGCACACTGACGTTATCATTTAGCCCAAAGCAGCACTGTGCCACTGAGACTGAGCAGTCCGTCCAGTAACTCAAACAGTTAAAGTTATAATGAATGCGTTGGTCACAGTACACTCAGCAGGAGCTTTTAAGTATTTCACAGGTGGCGAAGGAGCAAGGCAATGGAAAATAATTTGATACTGAGTGGTATGCCCGCCGCCTGGCTATTAGTGCTTTATATTATGACTTACTATAGTCCCAGAGCTATAGGACTACATACTAGTGCCTCTCTATAGAGCTGTGCCATTTCTTGCCACTCACTATCAACTATGAGCTATGGTTTTAATTAGTACTTTGATGGACCCCTGCTGCTGAGATATGATCATGGCTACACTTCTCATTACTGATCGCCTTTTGACTTTGAATATGGCTGTGTTATTTTTTAAATAACCCTTACTGAGGGGTCGTGGTACTTGGCACCACGCAGGTCTCTCAAACAATGTATTTTAGCTCCAGGGTATGTTAATACGCCCAACACACTGTATAAAGCATGATGCTGCCTTCTTTGATTGATGTTCATGGTAATTAACTGTGTGTTCAAGTTCCTACTTCGCTTGTACTTGTACACACCTCGTTGACTTCATTATAAATCTAACAAGTTTAAAGAGACAGATGAGAGGTAGTGATTTTTCAATTCAGCATTTAGTCGGTCAGACCCACCCACTGTGTCAGACTAAACAGATGCAGGAAGAAAAGATGCTATCTTCCTCTTCATGTTGTATCTCGTGTTTCTTTCGCCCTTGTTATCCCCATCTTTGTCTCCGCTCGCTACACCTATCCGTTTGAGTTATCAGTTGGGCTGCTAATGACTGCCACGCTGTCTGCTGTGATAATGGGCTAACAATATGAGATAATGAGCTAACAGTGGGCTGTTACACAACTGGGCCATAACATACTTGGCTGAGTGCAGCGCGCTGTATTGGCTTTGTGTAAGGGAAAGGGAAGAAAAGGTAAGCAGGAGTGAAATTGGGGATTAAGGGCTCAGAGCTAGCACATAGACTCCCAGACATCATCACAAAGATAATTTACTTATATTTCTTTAGCGGAAGAAAAAACATTACTTGGAGCAGAGTCCTTAAAATAAATGGCAGCTAAGCCAATTGTTTTTTCCCCCAGATATAAAATAACTGACACTCAAGCTCAGGTGAGAATGAAAGATCAAGTGTTTCCTTTACTGTAACTTCATTTACTATTCAAATAAATCAATCTATACTTAATGATGTAAACCATTGCTTAAATCAGGGACTCCCATAACTGTCACACTTTGTTTTGCAAACTAAAAGTCTCTGTTCCTGTGAATACCAAATTCAAATCCATAGTATTTTAACACTTGAATAAAACTATGGAGCAGTGAAGGACTGCACGCTGACTGCTGCACATGTTAGCACTCTGCGTCTTCTTGCAGAGTTGTATTTGTATTCCCGCTGCACACACCTCTCTTTTCTTGTGAAACAAACAGTATTTCATTAAGATACGTGTGGCATGCTGGGCACAGACTGAACACAAACATGCATTACTATGGGAGAAGAGTAAGCTGACTGAACTGCAATCATTTTAATGTTAACTTATTTAACAATCAATGTGATAAACGATAAGGTTGTAATCATCCATCCATCTTATTCCGCTTATCCGTGGTCGGGTCGCGGGGGTAGCAGTTCCAGCAGAGAGCCCCAAACTTCCTTTTCCCTGGCGACATCAACCAGCTCTGACTGGGGGATCCCAAGGCGCTCCCAGGCCAGCGAAGAGATATAATCCCTCCACCTGGTCCTAGGTCTACCCCTTGGTCTCTTCCCAGCTGGACGTGCCTGGAACACCTCCCTAGGGAGGCGCCCAGGTGGCATCCTAACTAGGTGCCCGAACCACCTCAACTGGCTCCTTTCGATGCGAAGGAGGAGCGGCTCAACTCCGAGTCCCTCCCGAATGACCGAACTTCTCACCTTATCCCTAAGGGAGACACCAGCCACCCTGCGGAGAAAACCCATCTCGGCCGCTTGTATCCGCGATCTCGTTCTTTCGGTCATGAGGTTGTAATCATGACTCTTATTATTGTCATTTTCTAATAGCAGGGTATACGCAGGAATCCTGAAGTCAAATGTAAAACCTTTTAATTCCTTTGAAGACCTTTTTTAAGAGCCTTTCCATCCATTTTAAAACCTCATCGCCACTTTGAGTTTTAACCGGTTACATTGGCGACACACTTTACCTCACATTTACTATATACAGTATTGATTGTCCTTCCTCCTTATCTTCCAACCATTTGGACGCAGACTTGCATTTCCCCATATCGATGTTGTTTAACAACCGGCGTAAACGGACCTTCACGCGCCATCAAGCAGTGAGCGTGCGCTGTCCTGTTCAGATGACGTCAAATCCAACGGGATGCCATCAATAAACTACACAGAATCACACTACACACTTACGCAATGATTACATTCAGGCAGACTGTAGAATACAACCTCTTTGGACAATTGATATACTTATTGAAAACAAGCTACAAAATGTAACACCTTGGAAAATGCCGTTTAATACTTTTTAATAGCCTTAATTTTCGCTAAATTGATTGATCAACTTTTAATACTTTTTAAGACCCCGCGGACACCCTGAATACATTCACTAATCATACTCTCACTTAAGAACAAACTCTCTTAAACCTCCTATATCAAACCTTCTAAGAGACTCATTTAGAATTGGGGAGGTGTAGCGCTGCACGAAGAGTGCTGTCAAAACCAAAATAGATATAGAGTAATATTTTGTTTCAACTTCCAGCCTTTGTGAAAAAGAAACATTGAGACATTGGGGACTACAGCAATTGTGTTTTGAGTTTGATTAATACGTTTTTGTTATGTGTCTTATAATTATGTTATCTGAATATTGTGTTATCCTTCTCGGTAGCAGGAAACATTAAATACTTTTATTTTAAATGAACAGCCTACATTTGAATAATGCAGCGTCCATAAACCATTTAATGTATTGCCCTTATTGCTGGGCAGTGAATTGATAAAAATGTAAATACTGATGCAATTTGTACTCTTTGTTGCAGGCAGTGGTATAAATACTTGTACTTTTCTTTAATCCAACTGATGAGTTAGATCAGGACTGTTATATTTAAATGGCTGTCAAATGGCATCTGACTCATTAGCTGTAACACACTATCTCTATTCTCTCAGCCCTGTTTCCGTATAATCTAATAAAGCACAGATACCATGAAGATATTGGAAAATAAGGTTCCAAACCAAGCAGTGGGAGAGTTGTTATGCACAAGTGCTCCAACATTCAGCTGAAGAATTACAGAAGCAGATAGCACGACCAGAGAGAGGCGGTCGATCTATGCAGAATATCAATGCCTTGTTGTGGCGCTTTACAGGAAATCTCTCTGGATCTGAAGCCAGCACAGAATCCACAACTGTTCTACAAATCTGACTGCTGCGAATACAAAAGGTGCTCCGCTGGACTGCAGACAGACCGGTCTTATTTCAGAGTGCGGTGAGTGGCAGCATGATTGGCAGCAGTACAAAGAAGATAAACAAGTTTTAGCCCACCAGCAGGGGAACAATGTATGCAGGCCTGTGTGTATGTGCATATATTGTATGCATGTGTGCGTTGGCCCTCCTGATTTTTTTTTTGATATATCACACACACACACACACACAAGCTTGTGGCAGCTCATTTTGAATCTGTGTGATGGCTGGTGTGAATCAGCACAAACCATGTTTCACTACCTCACTCTCGGCGGTCTATCACTTCGCTACGATCCTGCAGGTTGCCAAAAATCCTTACAACTCCATCGCAGAAAATACAAAACATCCCTCTTTCTTTCGCCTCTGTTTCCTTGTTTGCTATGCATATGACTATTTATTTCATTACCTGTGGAAGTTGAGCGAAAGAGACATGGCCTTTTCAAACTGACTTTTCTCATCGATAGGAATCTCAAAGCATATACTGCAGCGTTATCCACTTCTCTGCTGTTGACTATCATTTTCAGCTTGTGTGAATGCCCGAGCGGCCATGGAGGCAAAATAGGAGAAGCAGACAGGTTGGTGTTTTTTATTTTTCCATCCACTGTGACAACATGGCGGCCCTCCACCACCCACACAGTTCTCAACAACCCTGACGGAAAACAGCACCTAAATACACCCAGGACTAATCAAACACACAAGACACAGGTGAGGGGGGAGGAGCAAACACGGGGCACCAGGTGAACACAATCGGGTAATCAGCAGGAGGGAACAGAGAGACCGGAAGCAACAGACAAGACGGGGGTGAACACTTATACAATTAATGCAATTTAAATCATTTAATAAATACTACATCAATACATAGTATACACTATGTACACATGTGCAAATATGCAATGCCAAACTGTACAATCATGCTAATAAAGTGCAAACTGTTCACTACTAAAGTGCTGAGTGACATTATCTATGTGCACAGGGAAGTTGTTGTCATTATACCCTATAAAGTACAATGATTATATAAACATGTTAACGAGAGCTCTAGTAACGGCGTCTCGTCGTTACACAGCTCATTTAAAATATTGTTCTCTGGCATTTGTTGGATAAATGCACCACTTCTGGCAGAGCTTTTTGGCAGGTGATGACGTAAAAAAAGTAGAAGACCATTTAGCTGCAATTTACAAAGGGTGGAAGGTTCTGCACATCAACAGAACAACAGAGACATGGGATTACATTGCAGGAGTGCATTTTTGTAATGACTCTGGAAACATACACACACACATATATATATACGTAGAATGTATCTAATAAATGTATATAGAAATCTGAACAATCTGTATCTTGTTGCAATAATGAGACAATTTTCAAAAACTTGAAACATTGTATTTTTCTAGTTTAATTAGGCATCTGAGTCTTTGTTCAGCATCTGAGAGGACGGACGTGTATGTTGTTTATTAAAGGACCCTGTAATCAGCTTTCCACTTTTACTAAATGCCGTGCCTTTGAGCCCGAATTGATCTGGAGAGCAAAAGATTTCCAGTTTGAGGAAGAGTCCTCTAATCTAATCTATCAAAGGATGCACAGATGGGGCGGGGAGCGATGGGATTTATTGCTGACTGCACTGCACTGATGTAGAGTACTGGATCTGGATAGAACTGCATCAGGCTCAGGTAAACAGATCTGATGCAAAAAAATACATCCTTTTTCAGTGGCGTATGTTAACCTAGATAGTACTGATAAGTGTAACATACTGAAACATTTTTCAGCTAGTTTTTTATCCATCTGCAAAGTACAGCGATATGATGTTTATTAGACGAGTGTTTTTTAAAATGTGTTAGCTATCAATGATACAATTGTGCAGTTTTGTAAAAAAGTTAATATCTACAGATTGAGACCATTTGCAATAAAAGCATACAACATTTTCCACATTATTCCCTTCCCTGTTAGCTTTGGATAAGTACATCTGATGACACATCAACGGCAAACTGTCCAAATGTAATAGAATAAAATGACCTCTTTAAATGTTGTTTCAACATGATTCAAATTGAAATGTGATTTTTATTCCCGCAAATTTTGGATGAAAGGTTTTATAAAACACATTTCACAATTGGCATCCAAGAGTACAAATGGAGGTGAGCATATCGTATCGTCCACACGGTTCCGTCGCGTGCTTCAACGGAGACGCTTCCCATTGACTTTGAATGTGGTGACGTCACGCTTTGCCGAACTGCATTGAGTAATGGTTGTTGAGTAATGGTTGTTACGATTTAAAGTCTCAACGTTCACCCCTGCATTGGCCTTTACTGTACATTTCATTGATCCTACCTCCAGGATAGATGCCTCTTATCCCATTTTTTCTGAGTTGCCAGGCTTCGTTTCCTGCGGCCCACTGTCAACTCGGTGTCAGAAACATCTGGCAGGGAACATCTGGGTGTTGTCATTAGGCCCATTGTGGCTTGGTCTAAAGAGGAGAGGAAGTTATGGTTGGTAGTGTTCTGATTGGGTTACAGTCTTTCATTCACTCATCTATGAACATGTCCTTCATCCATCCACATTAGCACGTGATAGCCCCATAAAAACACGTCCACATACCTAAGACTCCGGTCTCCTTCAGCCCTCCGTACTTCTGCATGGCTTTTATGGCATTGGTTAGGGCCTCCTTGGTCTGAAGCTGACCAGTCACCGGGTCAGGGGGCGGGAGGTAGCCAAACTTACTCAGCCAGTCCTGGAAGGGGAAGAGCAGACACAGAGTTCAAGAGTAATCCCAGGCATGTCAAGGACTCCAAGTATCCAAGCTGCTGAGAAGGTCTGACACCTGTTCATTTTTACTGTCTGCGGATGTGTCTATGTACATCAAGGTTGTGTGAGAGCTCGAACAAAGAAGCAATTGTACATTCGGATGATAGAAATTATTATCATTTGCAAGCCAATGTCATTCTGTATCTACAAAGATAAATGACAGTACCTAAGGTTTTTGTATGCGAGTGTGTACAGAAAAGACAGGAAAGAGAGCAAGTATGTAGTACTTTGTGATTAAATGTATGCATTTTAGACCACCAAGCAACAAGGAGGTCCCAATCTCTATGTGTTTCTTTTTATACAGGTCTAGTGCTTGTTCTCAATAATGCTTAAGAGCTGCACATGGTGAGGGACATTTGAATCTCTAATTGCAAAGCACAGAGTGTTGCTGATGGAGCGTAACAGTTTCACCAACAACACAGACAATCAAGATCAAGATACAGACATCTAGTTACAAGTAATTTGATCTGAATTTCATTAGGGGGAAGAAAGGTTTGTTCTGTTACGATCCATTAGCCTCAACCAATCTCTCAAACTGTCATTGAGGTATACTACACTGGGAGTCGACTTATATCTGGTATTTTTCCCTGGCGTTATAATGATTTTGCTATTTGGAATACTCGGAGATAAACTTTTTCACAAAGTTGCATTTAAGATTTATGCTGACAAATCAAAAATGCTGCTATAAGTTCTGTGAGAAAAAGTAAAAAAAATTGCATTATGGTGTGAGCTAATGTCATCTCCCTTTATGGTATTAGAATATTTGTTTGAGGTTAAGCATAACGTTTTTTTTTAGATGGCTAGGTTATATAGGTTATTAGGCGAAGTTAATCAATACAATGCTTTATCAACAGCTTGGTTGTTTAAGATAGGAAAAAAAGACAGCATTGAAAATGAAAAGGTGGTATCAAGACTTCTGTAAATGTTGTACAAATTCACAAGAAATATGGTCAAACAAAATGAAAAGCCCTTCATAAAGGTTTATATGCAATTCCTTTTCCATTTGAGACCACAAAAGTTGCTGCCAATCAGAAAAGTCCAGCTGACATTGACTGGTTTTGCTTCATGCAAGTTGTGACTGATGGTTGAAGTGATGCTCTTTTCTCTGTTGCCTTACCCCCCCCTAAGATCTTTCTTTGTCTGGTTTCTCTCATCTGTCTCGAAACAGCTAAAGCCTCCTCTTCACTCCCCAAGCCAATAAGGTGGTGACACAAGGCGTCCCTTCTGTATTGACAACGCTGGAAAAATCCCATTAAGTGAATGCTTTAGGTCCAGTGAAGGCTGATATTTGCCTCGTCATCCTTGAATTTGCCATCCCTGCACGGGGAATTTAAAATTTGACCCAGCGTATCATCGGGCAGGATGAGAAAATGGGAGAGGTCAAAGACTTGTAAAGAAAGCCAGGAAGTCAAATTGACTATGAATCTGAAAGAACATTAATAATGTGGTTTACAAAAGTAAGTCAAGATTTCAAAATACATTCTATTATTTATTCCACCTTTCAAGCATGATCTTAGCTAATTCTAGTTTAGTAATCAAGTTATGTTGACTGATTTAGGTTAGCGTAGCAAGCATGTGGGGTAAAGAATGCTTACCTTTCAACAAAAGACAATTCTGGAAATGTCAGTATGCATTCCTTGGTCATTGAAATTGTTAATTACATATTAACTAAATGAATTGATAATAATTGATAAGGTTAAGGCAAGTTCAATTGCCAAGATGTGTTGCATTAGCTCCTATCCACATTACCCGTGTGCTGATCATGTCCAAACGGCAAATGGGACCTTCCAATGGGCCTTTTAGTAGAGGGAATTTGGACTATACCATGTGCAATCAATTAAGGGGGTTTCATTGTCTCAAGGTCTTTTTGAAGTTTGCAAATAACTTGGATTGTTAATATTCTTATGCGAGGACAATTATAATATGGTGATACATTGTTTTTTAATGTTTACATAGAATTGTTGGATTATGCAGTAGTAGCAGTAGCACTTCCTGAGAAGAAGCTCCAAAAGAGTAGTTCATAGTTGATGGTACATTTTTTTTTACAGTATGATGATCTGTATGTAGTACAAAGCTAATTTAGTAACTTCAAACTACCATACGTACTTATTACCATCACTTTGAGTGCTGTCAGGCATTGCAACATTAACTTAAGCCATGAACAAAACCTTCTTTGGGGAGGAGCTTGTAGTAACCAACATTTAAAACAAATGAGACACATTGTAATAATAATATACATTAAACGTTCTATCAACCAAAACTAATTTAACAAAACCCATGTATACTGGTGTGAATGTACATGCATCCAAAGAGACAAGAGGTGCATTTTTTTCTTTTATGTAAGAGAAGTGTGCTAGCGATGAATTACATCTGCCCTGTCTACTCCACCACAACTCCTTTTCAGACTCCTGAACCCATTACATCAAACTTTTTTGTGGAGCCAGCAACTAATTTAAACCCTGACATTGTAGCTCAAAAGCTGTCAACAAGTTCAGTGACATGCTGCACACTGCTACATAATATACAGGGGTGTCACTGTGTTCAGGTGGTCTTTAAAAATACTAAACACAAGTCAACTGAGTTCAAACGGAAACAAAAGATTATCAAAGCTTCCTGGATAAGGAGAACAATAAACCTACGCATACTTGCAGTAAAAAGCAACATAAACCCTGACAGATAATAGAAATTGACAGTTCAAAGATACAACCACAATTGGAAGAACGCAAATGGTTTACATTCATCTCAAATGTATTAAATCACAAACTATTGTTGCCGTTTCTCTTGGGGTCTTCGCACTGAATATACAAGAGAAATAAAGGAGTACATTCGGAGAGAAACACAGTATCTACAACAAATGCATCTCTCCAAGGGGTCCGACACTTTGATCGCTAATTTAGATGCACACACACTCCGTCTGAATGCACACAAACATGATGTGGGACACTGAACTGCATCCAAAAGTCTTTTTTCAAGCCTTTGATGCTTCCATATTAACTTGTTTGACTCAACAATTGCAGCAGTGATTTTGATAGCTGTGTTGTGTTCTGAGGGTGGACTCTCACTATGTTGTTCCAGAGTTGTGAAGCAGAACTAACAGAACATCTTAAATGGCAACGTGTAAGGTTTTGTTACTGCTTCAAGCGACAACACCCCACCCCCCCTTCTCTTCTACCGCCATGTTCTTATTAAGTTTTTCTCTCTTTATGATAAATTATTCAGGATCTGTGAGTATGTGAAAGAAAGATAGACGGAAGCAGACTTGTAAAAGTTACCCATCAAAAAAATAATCAAGACTTTATAAGGTCATTTGAGGAAAATTCCCGGAAAAAACATTTCTCTTTGAGTTTGATGCCTTTAGTGTGTTGAGTCACACTTTAAATGTAGCTCGTCTGATATGTCTCACTGGTTGGTAGGTTTGACTGGTTTTAGACAAATGCATAACAATTGTGAAGACACTCAGTTGGGGCAAAAAACCTTACGCTAATGCACATTAAATTGAACGTGTTTCTTTCAGTTTTTTCAAATTAGTAACTTATTTAGTGATGGAATATCTAAGGACATGATGAGCAACACTATATCTTCCTTATATACTTTGCTATGCAAGTCTTGGAGCTCCTTTCAGTACCGGGATTTCCCTAAAAACAGCAATACAATCACAAACTACAACCTGGCCTTAAATGTAGAAACATTAAAGAACAACATCTTCTCCCCTCTCTTTCTGCAGTAGAAAGTCAGCACTGGCTCAGCTGCAGTCCAGCAGCCCTGGAGATATTCATTGACTTCAGCAGTGCAAAGTCTTGCTGACGTGGGGTCTTGACCCTGTGTCCCAACTCAGGCCCGGGGGGTCCCAACCACTTAGCCTACTATCTGATCAAATTACCTGTGCAGTCCTGGACTGCATTCAGTTTTGATTGATGTGGTCAAGCAAGACTAAATAAAAAAAACAATGAAGAATGTTTTTGAGTGAAAGCCGTGAACTATCTATTCAAAGCACGACTGTGTCCAAAAGTTACACAGATGGCCTCACTTTTTAACATTTTAAGTTTGATCCGTACAAAACAGAAAAGGAAATGTTGACATTTTGCAGATGGGTATACACTGGACTATTTCTTGGTCCGCACCAGTACATTTCTTAACCCCCAATGTTTTATGGGCAACTTGTCCGGCCATTTTCTTTCTTTGAGATGTACTGTTGATAAAGTTAGGGATAACAGCATTTTCAACAGCAGCACAATTCACACATTTTCCACTTAAAGGAATACCTAAAAATTATCTTTTTGGAACCTGAATAACATTTTGTTTTCCTCCTACATCTCAACATTACACAAAGGATCCAAAAACGGAATTCACTTTGAATAAAAGGCGAAAAAAATGATTTGTTTTACAACTCAAGGTTATACAGGGTAACGTGAACATACCATTTTATGCCAAAATGTTTTCAACTGCACTTATCAATAGTATCTGATCAAACCAACTCTAATGATAAGGCAGATTAGCATGGTTTTTGAGTGTTTAAGTATTAATACAAAAGTTTGTTGTTAAGTGCCATTAATAATAAAAATCACTTAGATATACTTGAACTACAAAGTCTCCCACAAAGCCAAGCCGTCAGAAACTCTTCAGATGAATCCCTCATTGACTCCTTTGCAGTCATGTTTGTGAGAAATGTCATTAGTGGTGCAGAGTCCCCCCAGTGCTCTGCAAAGCCACATACCCGTGTTTTCGTTCCTCTTTTGGCAGTGTAATTTGAATACTGGCAGCTGTGCAGCATTTAATCAATCGGAGCCACACTTTTCATCACTGTCAATAAGCTGACATTTATCATTCGCTGTATACTTGCTGGGAGACAGGGCTGCGCTGATGCACTTCACCGTGGTACAATTAGACAGCCTCCTAAATCAAACTCGCCTGTTGATGTACCACTGCGCACAACAGTCAATTCTCCTCAGCATGTTAGCCCGGCAGATTCTGCTTTCTGTCTCTTGGCAGTCTTTCCTTTCACATCTGTTGATCAATGCCTTGGATGGATTATATGATGACATTTACCAAGAGAGAATAAAAATATGTCAACTATCAGAGATGTTACTGTTTACAGTCAGGTGGCTATCCCTTCTTTGATATCTAAGGCTGTAAATAGCAATGTAGGAAAATAGCATTGTTTACATCATTGCTTACTAGTAGTGTTTCTTTACTATCTTTGTTGGCATATTGCTTTAATTTGTGTAGATAAGTGGAAAAGTATGAAATCAGATGATGAAATTGATGAATAATTTACATATTTAATGTGACAATGCATGTCTTAATACTTTATTTTAAAATGTATCAGTGAACGAGCAACCATTTGATATTAAAAGTTACTTTATACCTAATTCCATATTATTCCATAGGATATGTTTATAAAATCCATCCCATAAGTCATTAAAATGCTTTATTTATATTCATTCATCACAATAAAAACATGCATAAAAAGTTGTTTTAGATAGCTTTTATATTGCGCACAGCAACTCTTTACCAATGGTTTATGAGACCCAATTATCCGGACATATTCTATGGGGATAAATTCTGTACTTCAGGACAGATCTACGAAAGCCCATAGGCTAACCAGTGTTGCATATATAGATGTGAAGCATGGAGATGGATGATCACATACTGTACACAGAGAGGTAGGAGCGAGCAGGAGAGAAGAGAGCGGGAGTGCAGAGGAGGAGGTAGAGAGATAGAGCAGAAGATGAGCAGAGAAGGATGAGGAGAGGAGAGAGAGAGAGAAGAGAGAGAGAGAGAGAGAGAGCGAGAGAGAGAGAGAGAGAGAGAGAAGAGAGAGAGAGAAGAGAGAGAGAAGAGAGAGAGAAGGAGAGAGAGAGAGAGAGAGAGACGAGAGAGAAGATAGAAGAGAGAGAGAGAGATATGAAGAATGAGAGAGAGAGAGGATAGAGTAGCGAGATCGAGCGTCTATAGTCTCTATCTATCTCTCTCTCTCTCTCTCTCTCTCTCTTTTCTCTCTCTCTCTCTCTCTCTCTCTCCTCTCTCTCTTCTCTTCCCCCCTCTCTCTCTCCCCTCTCTCTCTCTCCCTCCCTGACGCAAGAGCCCATGCCAACACATCACACAAACATACATTAAAATGCCTTATTTATATCCTCATAAATCAATAATTCACGAAAGACATAGCACATGCTTAACACATCTCCACTTTCCACAAATGTGTACTTAATTGAGGTGTTGACAAATATTATAGGGTTTGACTTACTCCCAGTCTGTTCTGCAGTGCATCTACAAGTGAAAAACAATTTATCTCTGTAATCCTGAACCCTGGTTCCTGTAATCATTTAATAAAGTAAGGAAAGAGTAGGAGGAAGCAATGCATTCGTAACAATATTGAAAGTTAAAGAATACAGCTCCAATAGACCTTAAAGAGCATTAAAAGTATTGTAATTCATAGTGCATTATGGTAAAGTATACATAAAGTATGTCTGTAAAGCCCTCATTAGCAGCGCTGTCTGACATAGAAATTACTCCAGACTTTCCCCAATTAAATATTTTAAATGACTTGTTTCTCAAACAAAGTGAGCCAGCTGCTCATTGCCATTCTGAAACAAAGCCGGTGCTGCGAGCCAAGAATGAAAAATATTTGAGTTAGAGAAGCCAAGCTTCATGTGTGTGAGACATTGATTAATGTGGGCGCCGATTTGAAGTGTTGCTGAATTGCAGATGCATCAGTGTAGAGTTTGAGACGAGAGAGTTGTAGGTGAGGAAGGATGAGACAGTGTGTGGTGATTTAATACATTTTGCTTCAAGGTGTTTGGATAATGCAAATGCATTTTAAGTCAGTTGTAAAGAATAGAGGACTGAAGGTTCTGAAAACACTTTCTACAGCATAGGAAGTGAGAATTACATTCTTTTGAAAGTCCAACTGAAATCAGATTTAGTCATCCCTTTTTGCAGTCAAGTGTCAATAACGTTTGCTTTTCAAGCTTTTATTAAAGGTTATTTTAATTAAAAAGGGATAATTTAAGTTATTGAAAAAAAAGGACCAAAGATTAGCTTTGGTATAAAACTATGGCAGTAGAAAAAGAGAAAAGTAAACAAACGTGCACTCCTTGTCAACACGTATTAGCCAGACAATGTGATGCAAGCAGTTGTATTGAGAAGTATGGGCCACAAGTATTACTTTTAAATATGTTTTAATACTGTTTAATGAAGTTGAGAAGCTTTAAATACTGCTTAATGAAGTTGAGAAGCTAATTAGCCATGTAGCCTGCACACAGACTTTAGCAGTGGACTTTCCTACTGTTGTACATTGATTCATTCAGCAAGCTATGGTGGCATGAAATTGTTCCATTATTCTAAAACCCCAACAGCCTGAAAAATGTTCCTTTGGACCAAAAGCTAATTTGTCCAACAGCCCCTTACCGAAAACAAACGCCCAAGCTTTCTCTTACGAGACGTGTGCAGGATGTTGTTTAAACCATGTGGCTTGCATAGAGCAGCAGGCAGCTAAATAACACTCTTAGCTAGACAAAGTGCCTACATAGTTCCCACAGATCTTGAAAATAAAGTAGGGGATGCCATCATGAAAACAAAATATACATTTTTCCTTTTTAGAATCAGATTTTTTCCTACGGAGAACACAGTCCTTGATTTATATAACGGATATGCATGCTAGCGAAGAAACAACAATATCCATTTAGTTTTGGTTTCACTTACAGTGGGGCAAAAAAGTATTTAGTCAGCCACCAATTGTGCAAGTTCTCCCACTCAAAAAGATGAGGCCTGTAATTTTCATCCTAGGTACACTTCAACTATGAGAGACAGAATGGGGGGAAAGAATCCAGGAAATCACATTGTAGGATTTGTAATGAATTAATTGGTAAATTCCTCGGTAAAATAAGTATTTGGTCACCTACAAACAAACAAGATTTCTGGCTCTCACAGATCTGTAACTTCTTCTTTAAGAGCCTCCTCTGTCCTCCACTCGTTAACTGTATTAATGGCACCTGTTTGAACTCGTTATCAGTATAAAAAGACACCTGTCCACAACCTCAAACAGTCACACTCCAAACTCCACTATGGCCAAGACCAAAGAGCTGTCAAAGGACACCAGAAACACAATTGTACAGTAGACCTGCACCAGGCTGGGAAGACTGAATCTGCAATAGGTAAGCAGCTTGGTGTGAAGAAATCAACTGTGGGAGCAATTATTAGAAAATGGAAGACATACAAGACCACTGATAATCTCCCTCGATCTGGGTCTCCACGCAAGATCTCACCCCGTGGGGTCAAAATGCTCACATGAACGGTGAGCAAAAATCCCAGAACCACACGGGGGGACCTAGTCAATGACCTGCAGAGAGCTGGGACCAAAGTAACAAAGGCTACCATCAGTAACACACTACGCCGCCAGGGACTCAAATCCTGCAGTGCCAGACGTGTCCCCCTGCTTAAGCCAGTACATGTCCAGGCCCGTCTGAAGTTTGCAAGAGAGCATTTATGATCCAGAAGAGGATTGGGAGAATGTCATATGGTCAGATGAAACCAAAATAGAACTTTTTGGTTAAAAACTCAACTAGACGTGTTTGGAGGAGAAAGAATGCTGAGTTGCATCCAAAGAACACCATACCTACTGTGAAACATGGGGGTGGAAACATCATGCTTTGGGGCTGTTTTTTCTGCAAAGGGACCAGGACGACTGATCCGTGTAAAGGAAAGAATTAATGGGGCCATGTATCGTGAGATTTTGAGTGACAACCTCCTTCCATCAGCAAGGGCATTGAAGATGAAACGTGGCTGGGTCTTTCAGCATGACAATGATCCCAAACACACCGCCCGGGCAACGAAGGAGTGGCTTCGTAAGAAGCATTTCAAGGTCCTGGAGTGGCCTAGCCAGTCTCCAGATCTCAACCCCATAGAAAATCTTTGGAGGGAGTTGAAAGTTCGTGTTGCCCAGCGACAGCCCCAAAACATCACTGCTCTAGAGGAGATCTGCATGGAGGAATGGGCCAAAATACCAGCAACAGTGTGTGAAAACCTTGTGAAGACTTACAGAAAACGTTTGACCTCTGTCATTGCCAACAAAGGGTATATAACAAAGTATTGAGATGAACTTTTGTTATTGACCAAATACTTATTTTCCACCATAATTTGCAAATAAATTATTTAAAAATCAGACGGTGATTTTCTGGATTTATTTTCCTCATTTTGTCTCTTATAGTTGAGGTATACCTAGGATGAAAATTACAGGCCTCTCTCATCTTTAAGTGGGAGAACTTGCACAATTGGTGGCTGACTAAATACTTTTTTGCCCCACTGTATATGACAAATAGCCAAGTAACCAAGCCTTCTCTTCAAACTATAGCCGTTTCTGTATTGCTTGTGTTTTATTGTGCAGAGATTGTTTATGAAAAAGAACCTGCGAATAGTGTGAATGCTAGTAAAACACAAACAGTATTTTAAAAAATGAGCTTGATTTATTTTGAGGTAGATAAAAACGCAAGTTAATAGTTTGTCCTCCGTTTTATTTTCCCCCACTTTATTGGACCACCTCTCTATAGGCATTTCACACTTGCACCATATCCTGCATATTTTCCCTCACAACTGTTGAGTTGAAGAATGTGCTTCCTGTTTCAGTTCAAGCCCCTGTTAGCAGCAGCAGACTTGCAGGTCAAAGGTCACGGTTGTTAAAATCTGACCTGCAAATAGAAAAAAACTGCATGTTGTTTATCAAATGTATTTATCATAATTTGAACACTTCGGTGTACATTGCACAGTTTGTACAATATCACACTACCAAACTAATATCGTTTTTCATACTTCGCTCTTTATTCAATTATGTCAGATCTGTGACATCACATCTTTTTCTGGTAATTTAATGTAATTCTGTCATCTGGCACAGACACAAAAATGTATTCATTACATTACATTGCATTTAGCTGACGCTTTTATCCAAAGCGACTTACAATAAGTACATTCGACCAGGAAGACACAACCTTGAAGAAAACAGAATCATATAAGTACATCGGGTATCATAGAGCCAAACATTTCAAGTGCTACTCAACTGGCTATAGGTAAGCCAGTCCTTTATTAGTATATAGGTGCCTTGTTAGTAATTCTATCGCTCGAAGTGGAGTCAAAAGAGATGAGTTTTCAGTCTCGCCGGAAGATGTGCAGGCTTTTTGCTGTCCTAATGTCAATGGAGAGCTCATTCCACCATTTTGGAGCCAGGATAGCAAACCCATGTATTCCTGTCACCATGGTGTCACCAAAGCAATTTCTTTCATATTTAGAATCTCTTTTGCCCCAGCATGTGGCCTCCTGTCCCACAATACCTCCCTGTTTAGCCCTAATGAACAGCTGCTAAGCCCCTTCATCTTCAACCTCTGACAGGAAATGACTGACTGGGAGACATTTAACCTCATGACCTCACTGACCCTGAAAAGGTCATAAAGTAGCGCAGTCCATTATAGTGTTTACATTGTTCCTTACTACGTTTGAGCATGAGGTCAGAACTGTGCCCGATCTCCTGGACTTTTCAAAGGTTACGAAGCTGGATTAGAGTCGAAGGAGAAAGTTTAAGGGGTTAATTAATTAGAAAAGTGAGTGCTGTGGCATAAAACGTTTTGAGATACCACAATGTGAATCCATTAACTAATGTCAGTTAAAGATGAAGCTCTCCTTTGCCTCTCGGGTGCCCTATCCCGACAACAGAATGTGAAGACTTTTGTTATTGCTACTGAAAGAGCTGGGTGTTCAGGGCAGAATATTTACATTTCATGCACATAATGCATTTTATTTTATTAATTGTAAACACCTCCCTTAGCTCAGGATGTGTCCCTGCTGCCTTCAAACATGCCGTGGTTAAGCCATTACTTAAAAAGAAACATCTCGACCCCTCCTTTCTCGAAAATTTTAGGCCCATTTCCCAGCTACCTTTTTTATCAAAAGCCCTGGAGAGAGTAGTCTACGCCCAGCTGCAGTCTTTTTTAACCACGCATGGAATCCACGAAAAGTTTCAGTCTGGCTTCAAACCCATGCACAGCACTGAAACAGCCCTTTTAAGAGTTTTTAATGATCTGCTCCTAGCCGCCGACTCAGGTAGCCCAGCTGTCTTGGTGCTGTTAGACCTGACAGCTGCTTTTGACACTGTGGACCATAGCATCCTGTTGTCACGGCTTGAACAGTCCGCTGGCATCACAGGCTCTGCCCTTGCATGGTTCAGGTCCTACCTGACAGACCGTAGCTTCGCTGTGCAGCTAGGTGCCTTCTCCTCTGCAAAAGCCCCTCTTACCTGTGGGGTTCCCCAAGGCTCGATTCTGGGCCCCATCCTTTTCCTACTGTACTTACTGCCCCTAGGCTCAATTCTCACAAAACATAATATTCCCTTCCACTGCTACGCCGACGATGTACAGATATATCTCCCTCTCGAAGCAAGTGTCACACACTCATTACAACAGTTGATGGACTGCTTAACTGAGATAAAATCCTGGCTGAGCAAAAACTTTCTAAACCTCAACGAAAGCAAGACTGAGGTCATCTTTTTTGGACCCCAACCTCCAGCCTCCCAGGTTGATATTCTGGGCTCCCTCCAACAAAACATCCTCCCCTCGGTCACGAACCTTGGGGTGACCTTCTCCAGTACTTTTAAATTCGACAAGCAGGTCAGCAGCGTAGTCAAATCCTGCTTTTTTAAAATAAGACTTTTGGCCAAAACCAAGTCGTATTTATCTTTTAAAGACCTGGAAAGGGTTATTAACGCCTTTGTGACCTCGAGACTGGACTACTGCAACGCCCTGTATATGGGTATGGACCAGGCATCAATTAAACGCCTGCAGCTAGTCCAGAACGCAGCTGCACGTTTGCTGACTGGCCATAAAAAGCGTGACCACATCACCCCAATTCTGGCCTCACTGCACTGGCTTCCAGTTCGGTACAGAATTGATTTTAAAATCCTTTTATTTGTTTTTAAAGCACTAAATGGGCTGGCTCCGGCCTATATAGCTGAACTCCTCCAGCGCTACACCCCAGCCAGAGCTTTAAGGTCTGCTGACCATCTGCTGCTGGTAGTGCCCAAGACCAGGCTCAAAACCCGAGGGCACCGAGCCTTCGCAGCAGCTGGCCCCAGGCTCTGGAACACTCTGCCCCTCCACGTGAGGTCGGCCCAGACCCTAGGGGTTTTTAAATCCTCACTAAAGACTCACTTCTTCTCTCAGGCCTTCTAGTCAGAGCGGAGCACGACTCCTGACTATTCCCTGTGTTTGTTTTATATCTGTTGTAAATTATTGTCTTTTATTGTGATTATAAGTGTTTTTTATTGCATGTACAGCACTTTGGCTCGACCAAAATCGCTTTTAAATGTGCTATATAAATAAAACTTGATTTGATTTGATTTGATTTGAATGCAAAATATATAGACTTACCGATACAGGCATAAGCTTAACAGTTGCGATTTTGACAATTAAATACATACATTACTGTTCAAAAGTCTGGAGTTACCCATTATATTGATGTTTTTTTTTCTACTTTCCTCAATAACATCTAATTAACCTTAACAAAACATTAAAGTTCCGGCAAAAATATTTAAATTGTATTTTCGGATCCTGAACGAGGATCGCCAGAGCGCGTCTCCCCGTTACCCGCAGAAGGAAGCCATGCACGCAGCGCATCCCCGCTCTCTTTAACTCCAGGTGACTTTCTGCCGCTTTCCTCCGTGGTGCTGATCGTTTCACCACAGAGAGGAAAGCACTTCACTAATTGCAGTAGCCTACCCATAAGGAGCTGTACAAATGCCGCAGTTTTTGCGTGGCTGTGTATTTAGTTGAAAGCCCAGTGGCGATCTGCTCATCTCTCATCGAAATAATATGCTACAAAGGGGCGGACTGGCCATCTGTGTGTTGAGCTTTCCTGTCGGCTCCCAGACCGTAGTCGAGGAGGGCAGAAGCCAGACCCGGCGGCAGACATACGTCTCTGGGCGGGCATTTGATTTACCAGGGCGGGCCCACCCCAAAACTTACATTTCCCGGGAATTCTCGAGATTTGTGGGGGGGGGGGGGGTTAGGTTGCCATAAGGCTGTTGACGGTCTTATTATAGGCTACATCCATTGGTTGGTTTTGTGGCACATTTGTAACGCTGTGCCAACTTGGGCAAGCACGCAGGCAAACTTGAGCGCACACAGGGTGGAGAGGTGGAGTAAGGTTGAGCATTGAGAAAGGGAGAGAGAGAGATTGAGCGAGGCAGAGAGCGTCTGCAGCGGTCTGCTTGCGCACAGAGCAGGAGTTTGTGAGAGAGCCGGCTTGAGAGTCAATTTCTCTTCAAAATATAATTGATTGCCAGCTTCCCTTGTCCCTGACTGGCTTGCTAGCTCGTTGGTAACGTAACTGATGTCTTCTAATGTGCCTGCATCTGGCGCTGAGTTGCCATATTCCTTTCATTAACCACTTCCTGATATCCATTGTTGCAGATAAATATAAATGATAATAGCCAAACTAACCTAGCAAGAGTAAACTGACAGGCTGCTGTGCCGCATCTCACTCAAAAACACACACGACTCAACCCAGCGAAAAAAACAGTCTCGCGCGCAGCCTTTCATTCAGAATTTCATAGCAAAATAAAAAAATGATATTAAACTAATCTTTCAACATAGTTTAAAACAAAAATAAATATTAGGACAAAGCCCTACAAATAACAACAATAAACATAATCAGTGGCGGCTCCAGAGTATTTTTGTTGGGTAATCTACGGTAGGGCTAACCCATACAGTGGTGGGGCTCAAGTCAGTATTTGCAATGTAATTACATACACGCTCCCCTTGACAGTGAAACGCCACGCGTGAGGTTTAGATTATTTCCCTATCTCAATCCAAATTGAACTGTATGAAATAAAAAGGCACATTTGTCTTGTAGTAAATAAAAAGGGCGACCTGGAACCAATCCTGCAATTTCTCCACAGGTGAAAGAGTTGACCTGCTGAAAACCCAACCCCTGCAGGGGGGTCTGGGGGGATTCTCCACGAGGAGATTTTTTGAAATACTAACATAAAAAACACATTCTGGTACTCTCTTGAGAAGAAAAATAAATACATCTATTACTACACGACATATTTAAAAAAATGAATGTCATTTTAGTTTTTTGTTACTTTGTTCTGAAAGCTGAACCTGCTGCTCCTCACAGAGAGAAGAGGGAAGAGGCTGTGAATTACTTTACATTGTGGATAAGGGTGGATAGCCCCCATTGTTCTGTGTGTCAAAATGAAAGACAGCCCACACACCTATCAATCATCAAACCGTGGGGTCTTATTCCATTATGTGTTGATTTCTATCAACACGTAATGTTGTATCGATGTATATAGAGATTTACTACAGCAAAAGTATTCTCCGTCGGGACTTCCTGCAACAACACCACGTCGTTATCGTGATTCTGATTGGCCAGAAGACATTATCAAAGATGTTCTATTGAGAAGATGATCACTACGTGACAAAAGTTTTCAAACCGTTTCTCGTCTTCAGTAAATGTACTGCTGTCTGTGCAATTTACTCTGCGCGAGTTGGCGGACTTTATTTTGCTTACTTTAAAATCATTTTTCATGGTGGGGCTAAGCCATTTCTTGATATGGCTGTAGCCTACCCCAGTATACCCTGGCACCGCCACTGAACATAATAATAAAACAATTCAAATGTTGTATTCAGCCCTGATTAAAACAGCGATCCCAAATCCTGGATGGGCGGGCCCAAATCCTGGATGGGCGGGCTCGGCCCCATGGGGCCCGCCCATGACGCCGGGTCTGGCAGAAGCAACAAGCTTCAGGTTCAATAACCCACTTTAGCTTAAATGACTGAGAGGCGAGCTCTTCTTGGGAGGCCGTTGCATTTATTTAGCTGTTCTTCTGTTTCACAACATACATCACAGACCTCTGTTTTTCTGCTGCCTCGTTTCACTTCCAGAAACATACACACGTTCCCTCACTGTCGCTCTACCATCCACAAACACGTATGCACAAGCCACACCCCCTCTCTCTCTCTTAAAGGAACAGTGATCTCATCTCACTCTGCATGACCCTAATATCATAACATGTGTGTTCTGGAGAATCATAGAACGGACAATCGTCCTTATTATTATGCCGTTTAAACCAATTATTTAAATGTGTTGTTAAATTCGGCATCATGTAAGTTGCGCTGACAGGTCCACACACTGCTTCCCCGCAGCGAGGCTCCCCCGCCATCCTGCTCCTCAACCCCCCCCCCCCCCTTTTTCCCCAAAATACCCTTTGATTTTGGATTTGTTTTACAGTCCAGAAAAGTGAAATCGGTATTGAAACACAACAATGTCCTCAATATTTTAGTGTTCTCCTATGGATGATATTCCCTGATGCAATTCTAGTGGTGCTTACCGATAGCCTGACCTTCTCTTTTCCACTTCTTATAAAGGCATTCTTTTTGCACTCTGCACTTAAACAGCAACCTATTCCAATTGAATCTGCACACATTTGTTTGCCAAGTTTCCAAATCATTTTACCAAGTACTGTGATTTCTTATATTTGTATTTAACCGTTTTTCAAAAAAGGTGTTTTTTCTGTTCTTTCCAATTTATTGTTTGGTTGAACTTCTGCAGAGTTTTTGCTAACTTTTAAAAAAAAAAAAAAAAATCTCTTTGTAAAGAGGACATTCTGGGACCTGAAGTATGAAAGACCATTGAAATATAGAAAGTACTCCTCTAAGCTATCTGACCATCAGACCTTTGTGGATGGTGATTTTCTTTTGAACAGCAGCGTATCTTTTTTATTTCAGTTGACAGCTAAGTGGTGACTGCATATGACAACCATCATATTTGGGATTTGTGCAGGATCTGCAGTACCTGTCCAAGCATGGCAAAATGAGCATTTTAAATTAAGAGAATTTTTCATTATGTGTGTTTTTTACACTCTAATGTTGCTAGGTTTGCATGTTGACTTCAATTCGGTTTATTGTGAGTGTTTTTTTAGAGTTAGTCAGCCACATAAGTGTTACCACAATATATTTAGCTGCCACAGAGGAAATACATTTGAGTGCAAGACTTTCAAAACATATCCTGATATCTTTACTGCAGAAATGGACTTGGAACCAAACCATCAGTCAAGCAGTGGGGAACATTTGTAGTCGTGAAATATAATAATGAGGACTGTAAAAACAGTTGGACAAATTCTATCAGCAAGTGGTTTACAGGTTTCTGCTCTGTACATGTGAAGCAACTGGAATCACGTATGATTTTCCAAATTTTCTTTCGATGTTCAGAAATTGAGATTCAAAGATTGAAGTATTAGAAGAACAAAAAACTATGTTGGGTTGCTCAAATTGAATTGATCAAATTCTGATCCATGTCCATGAATCGTATCCATCCTTGTCAAATAGCAATATCCAGGCTACCAAGACAGGAAATGCAATCGAACCTGAATTCGATTTTGGCCACTTTATGATGTCATAAGGATTTTATGGCTTATGTAACCATTAGCCAATAACCAACCAAGGTAACCCCCCCCCCCCCCCCCCCCTTATCACCTGAATCTCCTCCTAGAGCACCATTGTGTTCTTTTTAACCAAATATCTCTCAGAGGGGCGTGGGGAGTGGCTCCTTATTTTTCATCTAAAGTAACAGACAGAGAATCAGCACTTTTGAAACAGGGCTGAAACAGAGGGGATTATGGGATGCTGCATTGATCTGTTTGGTATTTGGAGCCGAGCAAACAGACAGACAGACAGACAGAGAGAGATAGAGAGATAGATAGAGAGAGATAGAGAGAGATTTGCGAGTTGCATAAGAACTGGTAAAATAGTTCAAATGTAAATACGCGTCTCTTATTTGCTTCCCCACTGGCAGTTGGATGTTTCTTTAGGTGTAGAGAAGTAACATAGGTATTTTGGCTTGAAAAAAAAAATGATTTGACAAGAAAAAGAGTATCTTCTGAATGACATAAGCAAATAAACACATATCACACAAATGTAAATTTCTCACAATCAAGCAATCTTCTGCTTCTTATGTTGCTCTCCGCCAAAGACATTTCTCTCTGTATACCGTATTCTCGCAACATCCTTGGGCGCAAAGATGCTAACATTATTCAAAGCGGTTGTAGCAGCTTCACATTTCATATCGGCAGCTTATTCAGAGAGAGATGGTTTACTTAAAGTATTACACTGGGATGATGCGGGATGCAAGGAATGAAACCTTTGCTTAAGTATGTTTGACTGAGAAGCTCCTGGAACCAAATGGCACATCCTGAGCGTAAACACGATTCACTGATGAAACGAAGGACGTGGTCTCATTTGTGCAAACAGATAAGATCAAAGAGGGAGAGTATAGGGGGATAAAAAGAGAGGGCAATTGCGGGTGACATGCTGCCTGAATTACACGTTTAATCAAACAGAAAATTGAGGCTGGATTGTGAGTTGGTGGAAGAGGGAGAATTAATCCTTGCTCGGAAATCATTCCTCTACTCTGATGCATTCCCCACAGTACACCTTACCCAAAACTGCTTCAAATTAAACATGACCTCTCTCTCCTTCTTTAAATATTTTCATGCTAATTGTGTACTCGGGGTTTACTCTTGCAATCTTTATCCATCTGTCTGAAACCCTCCAAGTGGGTGATAAATAAAGCTGTGCCACAATGTAAAAACATTTGACTTTTAGGGAAATCCTATGTTGAATTCAGATAGGTATCACAACAAGTGTTAATGAGTTTAATTAATTTAATTCAGTCAGTGTAACAAAATGCCAAAGTTGGATTGTTTTATTTAGAGAGAGAAAACAGAATCTGCAAAGTACAGGACTGAACTACAGTTATATAAATTCCAAAGCTGCACTCAGGTCAACAGGCAGCACCTCTGAAAATGAATCGGAGGAGGTTGTGAGTAAAAAATCACAGACCAATTGTGTGCCGATTGTTTAGGTGACCATGACAGACAGCCTCAACTTGAAAAAAGGGCAAACACGCTGTCTTGTAGATGTTAAAGGTTATTTGTTGCCGACTCAAAATAAATAAAACATCCACAGAGAAGTGGGACCTCGCATTATATTTCATATTGAATCCATCATTGCACCACAGAGTCCCTAAAGTGGGAGGCCCCATAAATTAAGCCATTTACATGCACAGATCAGAAGAAATACAATCCCACAAATAATTTAAAAAAGAGTGCTCACTTTCCATTCCCCAAAAGTTCCATCACAAGACACCGTATGCTCGATAATCCTCTGTCATTGTGCATTAGCTTTTGTAATTTCAATGATCAGAAATGTTAGTTTGATTTATCTGATTGTTTTCCACGGATACACCTTTTCCATTTTTTTTTAAACAGACCAATGTTGACATGTTTTTAAAATAGTAGGCCGAATGGCATGCCGAAAAATGTGTTGCATAACAGATGTTTGAAATGTTCCTGCCTGTTTCTTTAAAAGTCGATCAGTCTACTGCCACAGCCTGTAAACCAGTGTCAACAAGATATGTCGACTTGTATTTGTGCTTCCATTATTGATTTTGCAAACATTTTCTCCTCATTTTCTCTTCTTTTTTTACCGAAAGCATATTTTGATCCGTCCTCTTAGCAAAGTGCATGTATTTAACTGTAGGGAACAGTGAACATTGATCATCAGTGAAACATTTTGAGTTTCAGCAGGAAGCACAACTTGATGTGTGGGAGAGTACAAATCTGAATCCGGTTTAAACCACTCACTGCATTTAACAATGTGGGCATTATTCAGTGAAAATAAAAAACAAGGAAACAATGAGCCTCATTTTACTGAACAGATCAGTACATCCACGCCATCGCTTTCTTTTTAGCCCTCAAATTATCCGGCCCAGTTGATATTTTTAGCATCGTTTGTGCATACATTATATAATGTTTCCTGTGGATCCACAATGGACTTGGCACATTGTCGGCCTCTGCCTAACAGATATGTGACAAAGCTTCCGTGACAAATAGGCATCAGGAAGAATAAAGTATACACACGTATATAAGCCCTTATATTGTTTACCAGTGGACATCAAAGAACAAATAAATATGCATCGCAGCAGGAAAAGAAATGATGCTTTCCCGTGACTAGATTGTTTAGTGAGGTTTAAGGAGTAAAGAAAAGTAGTGATGTCCGTCAGAGTTTTGAGCCTTTTTCTTAACTATCAACAATGAATCTCAATATATTCACACATGACATTTGTTTTATCATCTTAAAAATATAACCGTTACCGTCCCACCTCAAATTCAATGCGGGTTCAGGAAAAAAAAACCCTGGGGACATTGTTGGGTTTGGTTTTGTTGTTTAGCACACTTGAGTTCCAGGTAATGAGTTGTAATTCGACTGCTTTCCTCAGATTGTTTTCAGTAAACATAGAAGACAGACAGTTGAGAAAAGGCACCACAAACAATAAAAGTAATCCTTTACATTCTAGCCCACTATGTTGCAAGCAGATGGCAGGCACACACTCCACCGAAAAACGCTCAATCATTTCAGGAAGAATTTTTCTCTGCCGCAGACACAATGAGTTTATAACGGGACACAAGTCTGACTTGTTGAAAGGATACAGTACATTGTGATGGACATGTGACACTCCGTTCCCATCTAGCTGGAGGTGTGAATGTCATTTCCAAGACACCTGGGAGGAAAATGTGTCGTCATTTGCATGTTTGTGTGTGCGAGTGTGACAGCAGGGATTACGATGCGACTGTAAGTGAATCATCTAATCCCAGGTTTAGGAACAGCTGGTTGTGCGGCGTGCTGCGACTCAACTACTGTCTGTTCCTGGAGGCAGCAAGGAGGAAGATGGGGAGAAGGAAATGTTAGGAAAGAGGTAGAGAGGCAAAGAAAAGATGAGAATACAAAGTAATTTGATTCAACGAGAAAGACAAAAGAAGAGAGGGAGAGTGAAATAAGGAAAAACAATAAAAGGTAATTGTGGAAACTCATAAGGTGGAAAGACAAAAAAGAAGTTAAGGAGGATGCAGAAAGAGAAATCAAGTTATTGGGAGAAATCAGGTTGAAGCAGAACATTGCACAACGCATTGATATGCACCGCAATAAGCCAGGGTCGCGTTAATCAAGCATTTGTAAGCAGTTTTATGAGTAAACTGTGCGTGCTCACATTGCCACACCAAACCTCATTTATCAGTTTCTTCTTATGTCTGACAGTGTGTGTGTGTGTGTGTGTGTGTGTGTGTGTGTGTGTGTGTGTTTAGAGGCACTCCTGACAACAGAAAGCTCTGCCTGAAGAAAACGCCTCAGAAATACATGCACCAAACACACATTAATCTTACACGGAATTAGCATACTTGTTAGATTGATTGCCAAGTACTAAAAGAGCCCACCCATATATTGTTTGCAATGATGCAGACAATGACGGGCCCTTCTGTTTCTGATGATAGGACAGAAGGGATTTTTATCCAAGGACTTCTTCTTTTTTTTCGGGGACTGCAGGAACCTCTGCTGTGACTGTTAATCACTGCCTTGTTTGCCATTGGCGACATTTGCTTTGTCTGTGCCAGCAGCAACTAACCTCTATTTTTGAGAGGCCAGCAAGATACACCAGTGGCATCCCTGTGCACGTTCCAGTCCTATAAACTCTGGATGTTTAATTAGTGTGGCACATCTAGCTAGATTGCACAGAAGGCACAAATACAATCCAGCAAACACTGTAATCATCGCACATGTATCCATTGCATACAACGAATCTTGATTTGATTATCAAACCTTGTATGTCAAGTCATAAATCATCATAAAACAGAAGTATGGATGGATAGATGGGGGGATATTTCTTGTTCTAAGTGAAGGAAAGACTTTGAAAAAATGTCACCAGAGATTCAAGATAAACAAACGTATGGAGCCAATTAGGACATCCCCCTGTAACTGGAGCTTAATTCAAGAGGGACAAGTTTTAGTGTCTCCAGTGAGGGAAAAAAAGCCCCAAACCTTCTTTGAAGTTCTTCTCTCTATGGGCGGTCATGTGGCATGGCACCCAGCCAAAGCCCACAGACACAAGGAATGAATAACGCTCGCCCAGTGCCCCCTGACAGAGGATAAGGGAGAAGACTGTAAAGGGAATACATACTTAAACCTACAGACACCTGACAAATTATGACTCCCCTAAAGTCAAACTTCTATTTGTTCTTTAACTCTGCACATCTCAAAGCTCCACAGTTCCAAAATTGGAAAACAAATGTCATGTGAACAAACGCGTCTCTCATAATTGTTTAAGAAGGAGTAATATTGCTACGGTCACATTTTAGGCAGGGTATGAAGAGGCTTCTTCTTTAGCAGTTGGATTAAGTTGAGTTTTGAATGCATCACCTCTGGGTAATCGCAAACTACATCACAGCGAAAAGGTCCCTCACCAGTATATAATTGATTTTCTGTCAAAAGCTCAGTTAATCAATATCACATGAAGATGTTTTTAATCTCTGTGGCTTAAATGGATATAGAAAAAACATCAATCAAAAAAGCAATTGACGTAAACCAGGAATAGTGAACGTCATAAGACAATGGTACTATATTATTCCACTAATGAGTATACAGACTAACGATACAAATAATAATCCGTAGCTTTGAAACAACACGTTTTTACAATGCTATGCATCTTTGTAATTGCATTCAACGTTTTAGAAGGGAATTTATGAGCGTGTATTTATGGATTGTCCTTAGGTTCAGTTCATAAGGCCCACACGAATGCCACGAAATAGCTGCCATGTGTTACTATAACGCCCCTTATAAAGAAGACATGTCTCTCTAGTGTTGGCCGAGGAATGCCGGCAACTGGCATGTCAACAGTAAGTATGCACATGCAGAAATACACACACATACATGGCATGTGTGTTTGTCTCCATATGTGTTCAACTCTGTATTTTTCAAAACCAAAAAGAGCCTGGCCCTACTCAGAAAATATAACTGTGGTCTGAAATGTCCACAAAGAACTTGAAACTCAGCAGACTGTTAATGGCTAATGATAAGAAGTTAAGTATCAACACTGGACTAACACACAGTGGGCTTAATTTCCAGTTATAGTTGGATGGAGATGTATCTTATCTCAACCACCCACTCAATCTCTCTCCCGCCTCCTGTCTAATTCTCTTCATTTCACTTGGACTTTCTCAGAAATGGGATTATGGCAGTCTCGCAATTGACTCTAAATATAAGCGATAGCCCCCTTCCCTTTATTTCCCCCCCATCTGCTCGGCCATGACTTGTTAAGAAATGACAAATGAGACCATCTATGAGATCACCAATGTGGCGGCGGCACACACGCAAGCAAGCATACATACATTTATAAAAAGGGACACATGAGAAGAAAGTGATATGCACACATGCAAAACCAAACACTTATTATTATTCTGCCAATTTCTGCAAGCAATTTCAGAGTAGCTTTGTTGTTGATTTCAGGTTTCCTTGATGTACTATTAAAGAAGCCTATTGGCAGGGATATAGATTATTTTGGGCTTTAGCATGGAAGCCAGCGCAACACCAGAAACCACTGTAATTACAAGATCTGCTCGGCACTTTGAATAGCAATGGCAACCAAAACCTTGATCTGGTCGAAGACAAGAAGGAGAGGCGGGGCGCCCCGGGTTAAAATAGAACTGTCCACATGGAGTTGATTTGAGGTTTTCTATATGGGGAGCCCGGGAGTGGGTCTGCTCAAGTAATGAAGTCAGTTCAAACCATTGGAAAAAGACTATCGCGTGCAGCTCTGTTGTGGCAGAGAGCACCCACTTGCCCACATAAAAAGTACATCACTACCGTAAAAAACTGCCAGATATTTGTGATGTGTTGACCATTTTCCTCAAGAAACTAGAAACAAATAATCTGGTATGATTCAACTTTGAGTTTGTGAGTCAAGATCATTTAAATCATTCTGCTTTTAAACAAACAAGCCAACAGAGAGATGAATACCGTGTGTATTTATAGATCACATAAAATACCCTTGCAATGCTTGAACAAATGTCTCCAAAATGAATCTTGTGGCCACTAAAAACATGAAGCAAAAGTGTTGCATCCGTCTCACATCAGTCCCTCACTACCATGCTGCAGTGGCCGTCAATACAGTCCTGCCTCAAATCTTTGTTGAAGTGGCCTCTGAGGAAATTATAAACTCTTGACATCTCCTCAGAACTGTAACACTTAGCAAAACTGTGATGACAGATTGGATTGGAGTGGATTAAAGGACTGGTTTGCTTCCACAGTTACTCCCTCTTCCTGAGAAGCTGTGAATGTGCTACATATTACACGCTGAACTGTCTCCTGTGTCAATTATTGCGGCATGACATATTCCATCTCCCACTTGACGATCCATGGGAAAAAAGGGTCCTTGCCCTGGATATAATCATGATATGGCGCTACAGGAAGAAAGGTCACACAGCTTGAAGTGGGTTATCGGTGCTAAAAGTGTCCTATGATCTGGGATGACACGGCAAGGAAGAAAAATACAAGGGAAGTAGCATGCTGTGCGACTTATTAAGAGTTTTTCCCTTTACTTGTTCGATTATTTGCTCGTACTCATCCTCATGCGTTACAGTTATCGACAGCAGCTACCTCAAAATATCTTATGTAACATTACAAAGTGAACTCTCTCTCATTACATATTTAAGAAAAAGTGACCCCAACTCCATGATGATATATATTCTCTTCCTTTTTATAATTTAATGCGTTTCCTTTTGAGACCCTGCCTCGTTCATAACTTATTTCAGCAAGGAAATTCCTCCATTGCACTCTCCCTTGACTGTCACAGTGTCCCATTTTCTTTTTGAGCCCCCCTCCACCTCTGGGCCTCTGGGTGTAATCAGAAGAACCCATGATGTTCTAATAGGAAAAAGCCTTCTATCTGGATTGGAAGAAGAAAAACTGAAGGAAAGAGACTGAAGGACTGAGGGGACAGAATATGATACTGGTGAAATGCACAAAGAGAGAGCTAATGAGGGGTGGTGGTACTGGTGCCGGGCAGGCTCGTTGCATGAGAACTCAGTGTTATGAGGTCTAGTGGGTAGGGAGACCAAGTGGGACTGTTGGTGGGAGGAGGCGGAGGAGGCGTCTACCAGGCTTTTTTTTTCTTCTCTCCCTCTCTCTCTCTTCTATTCCCTGGACGCGAGAGCAGATGGTATTCCCATTGAAGAAATCAGAAAGCAGAATGGGAATCAGAAGCAGACTGGCAGGGTGTGGTGGTCCCATCAGGCACACAACTCATTTTCTGTTTATTTCCTACAATTCATTTGGTGTACACCTATCCAGCAATGTATTGATTCAATGATCAACGAGCCAATATAATCGATTTTGAGGTGAAAACATTGATAAAAATCGCCTGTTTGTCGAGTTTTTGATCAATGGTCAGAGGGATTATAGATGGAACTAGCAGTGACATTACAGCTGTGTGTAGCAGTGAGGCGTGTCCACTCCACAGTTGAGCTTATTTGTTGATGAATAAATGTCTGCTGCTGATTAAAGTGAAATGCGTTTGCATAGATAGAACAACAGGTCTGTTTATTTAAAAAGGTAGTTAATTTAAATGTTTGGAAAAGCCCAGTCATAAATTGTCTTAGACGGGCATATGATATCATCTAATATTGTAAAATAATCAATATGTTCATTATGATATGGTGTTGTGGTGAAACTTGTGATTTACAACCCTACAATACTGTTCCTTACTGAAAAAGATGAAATCCTGGCCAGACAGACATGCTTTAAGGTTGGCCTCTACAGGATTAATAGTATTCAAAAAAGGTACTTTTATAAGTAGCTGATCTGGTCACCTCACTCTTATGACGGCTGCTAAAGTAAGGAAAGCAATGCTTCCGTATATCCCCATAAGGAGCTCTGTCGTGCTAGTTTACTGCAAAAATACAGCCATCAGGAGTAAATGGATATGATGAGCAAAACATGCAGATTTCATTATGGCTGTTATGTAGCAGTTTCCCAAAATGCTGAAATAGCAAATTAGTTGTCTGCAGTTATATATCGGGTTAGATAACAACAAATCTAGAAGCTGGATGTCTCAGAGCTGTGCTTAAGTTTGTGGTTCAGCTAATTACGATCGCAGTGTATAGTATTTACAAGTAGGGAGGGGGTCTTTTGGCACTCGAGCACGACTAAAAGCCAAGTGATGCTGCACAGTGGCTCTGAAGTGAAATGGGGCTGGGAAGCAGCATAGCTGGAGATCAGGACACGGCTCTGTGGGCAGGTTGTTCTTGCGGACCGGGTCCCAGATGTATAGCACTTATGAACACAACTGGGCCGAGATCGGAGAACCCACTTAAAACCTCAACAACCAATTATCCAACCGCTCCCAACAGCTGAGAGCAATCGCATCAATGCAGGGGAAGTCTTATTTAAATGTCAATCAGACGGTCGCAGGGGGGGGACTGTGTCTTTGTACGAGTGCTCATCTGTACATCTGTCAGTCCAGCTCCCTAGGTAACCCTGATATCCTTCCACACCAAACCAACAACCTGAGAAAAAGCTGTGTCTGCCTTTGTTAACAAGACCAGTTATTACACTCCGGTGTACAATGCCATTCACTGTCATTGTGGCTTTTGATGAAAACACACACGAGTCAAAGGAAGTCAAACCTAGCTAGGGTTTTGGGAAACTGTGAGTGGCACTATCCTGTTATTTTCTTAGAATGAATGGACGGTAAACCCAATCAATCATGAAAATAATTCACAGATTAATAAGAAAAGGCAATGAGCATTTGTCGCAACCCTACTTCTATTTTGAATGCTCAGACATTAAATGGTACTTAAAATCTACAGTACATAGGTGACAAATCCAGACCTATACTTGGATGAAGTAATTATGTAAAATATTAGTTTGTGCTGCCAATATTATTTAGAATATAGATTCCGCACCCTACTTAACATTTGTTTTGATTTGTAGGTTCTTAAAAAAAAAATGTGGGCAGCTGCTCTTAGCACACAGCTCATACAAACAGTCATGCACCAAGATTTGAAGAAGGGCATAATTAAACACAAAGCTTATCAGCAGAGCTAATACCTCTAGAACAGGGGTGTCAAACTCAAGGCCCGGGGGCCAAATCCGGCCCACCGCTTCATTTTATGTGGCCCTGCAAGAGCTTACAAAGAATATAATGAGTTTATTATAATGTTATGTGCCGCTTTACAGGAGAATATTGCCCATAAACTACATGTCCCACAATGCATCTCATTTTGTGACATGCGCAATGAAGAGACTTGCAATTATTTTCCCTAGACTTCTGCTTTCAGGCGTAGTTAATTATGAAGTTATTACCGTATCCGATAATAATCCAATGAAGAGGCAATAGTGTAAAATACATTATTGTATATTTATCTATGTATATTTATCTAGTCTTAAAGTTACCACCGGCCCTTTGAGTGCAACCATAATTCTAATGTGGCCGCGATGAAATTGAGTTTGACACCCCTGCTCTAGAACAATAAACACAGATAGACTTCTCAATAGTTGCTGATGAACCAAAAGAGGAACAACACTCCTGAGCTTTGCACACTGGATGTGTGGTGAGAAAAAGGACTCCAGTGATGATCATATTGCTCTGTTTCTTGCTGGATGTGTTAGAAACCAAATGTTTGCTCAGTGCTCACATACTCAAACGTAGCATGGATAATATAGCATCAAGGCAGCTTTAAGGATAGCCTGCCCAACACAACTTTCATCCAACCCCCCAATGTCTTAAATCGCCAGTGGAAGAAAAAGATTAAAGCAACTACAAGGAAACATGTAATGATAAGACCCTGTGCGGTTGTCCTCAACCATGTTGTTGAGATAAGGGAAGATTCATGTCTGCTAGGGCTGTAACGGTACACCTACCCGTACCAAAATTATTCGGTACGGGCCCTTCGGTTCGGTACACATGTGTACCGAAGTGTACCGAACGAATATAACGTTAAACGTAAAAAATGTCATGATGAGTAATTTGCTCACATTGGGTTCAACGCGCCATAGTGCCAGCAGATCTGCTCTTTCGGTAAGCAATGTGGACAAGTTAATTTTTCTTTAAAAAAACATGAAAATACAATGACAACCAAGTCATAATGTCAAACGGGCTGCTTAGGTACTAGTACAGTACAGTTCAAATACAGATTATTTCAGTTCATCGAAATGCTGCACCTTAAATGTTTATTTTATTATATTTTGTATTTTATTTATTTTATTACAGTTTAATAATAATTAAAAATCCCAAACTAGTTTGTTTTGTGGGAAACATCTTCTGCTGTACCGAAAACGTATCGAACCGAACCGTGACCTAAAAACCGAGGTACGTACCGAACCGAAATATTTGAGAACCGTTACACCCCTAATGTCTGAAGCTAAGAGTATCTAAGACTAAGAACATGAAGTTGACTTCTTGTAGCACACATACAAAAAGGTAGTTAGTTGATGTGGTACAGCAATAGACATACTTCATGCCTAAGTAAAGGGTTCATCCTCAAGCTTCTGTTAAAAAGAAAGAGCAAAGATGCAGTGCACCTGACACTGACACAAGACAGAAGTTGGCAGCAGCAGACATGAATAAAACGATGCAAATGAGAAATATATGTAGATATTAGAGCCATTTAAACAAAGCATTAATTATGCTGCTTTCAAAGATTTAGTCATTTGCAGAAACTTCTTTCATCTGCAGCTCAATACACTCCAACCACAAAGCTGACGTTTATTTTGGGTCTAACCTATCGATCGAAATATGATATAATAGCTTTAATTTGCTCAGCTCATTGGAAGGCTTACAGTGGGTCTAATTAATAATCATAAAGCATCCTTTCAAAAATAAATTAGAAGAGTATTCATAAAAGAGATGTATTGGTTTGCACCTTAGTTTCACAGCTATCATTAAATACAACTTTTTGATATGCAGCTCATAGCCTTAAGATGTTAACTGTCAATCAAGTGGCTGTTTTGTTTAATTGGTTTAGGAGGATATTTTGCATCATCACATCTGATTTAAGTGTATATTTTAAACCCAGTCATTGTTTAAAGGCACAAGGTGACATATTGGATCAGTCTTTGAGAGGTATCACTGGGAAGAGGAAATATCTAATAAGGTCTTATGGCTTGGTGTGTCACTCACTGTGTTGGAAGTGAGCCCCGTCTGCCACTCATCAGTGCAGGATACTAAGTCAGCATGCAGTGGAGGAGGTCGATATTCCACCAAGACAAATAGGCTACATTTACATGTATTTATTCCAGGCCATTACAGGGATCTGCTTTGCAGAACAGGCTCCCATTTCATTTTCCATCACATCCAGCCTGCATTTGCCCCCGTGCTGAGGACTGCTGCGAGGTGTTAACATTCAGATCAAGTATGGAGAGTGTTCTGCCTATAAAAGTAGGGTAAAACTGCCCATTCAAAGAGAGGGCTTTGGTTGAAAAACACAACATTATACGGCATGTTTCTAGTGGTGATATTAAGCAAAAAAAACTTCCGGTCCCACCGTGTCAAAAAGTCGTAATAACTAGCAAAACTTCATAGAAAATGTAGAGAACTTACCACCCCGGTGTCTAGCTGCTCGTTAGTCAGGGAAGGAGCCGCTCCAGTCAGAGGTAAAAACCACAAAATAGGCACCAACAGAAGCATCTCCGGAGAAATATTCCTCATCCACTTGTGAAGCACCAGAGAAACCATGCTGCCCTATGAGTATGACAGGCTGCTCCTGCAGGGCTCAGACACCGACCCCGACAGCTGCATCCACCGGATAAATCTCACGCCAATACTCCTGTAAAAATGTGCTCGATTAAGGTCTACCTCACTGTTGAGCGCAAACACATTAAAACACCGCTGGCTGTAAGTTTTTTCTCCACAAAACGGCACTTGTAACTACCACCTACGTGTTCATTATCAGATGGAAAATGTGTATTCTTGTCTTATATCAAGTCCATCTGAGGTGATATCCCTGCAGCAAGTGGCGCGAGGTCCCTTTCCTGCTCGCGGAGGCTCCAGCTCTGGTAATGAAAGCAGCTGCGTGCGGTTTTGTCCCGAGCAAACGCACACGCACTGAGAGTGAATGAGTATTTGGCCCGGAGGATTCAGGGAGAAGGAGGGGGGGGGGGGGGGGGGGGGGGGAGTTCAGCGTCTTCTTAGCACACTTCAAACTGAATTCATGACGAGCCTACTACGTAATTTGAGAGACTCAAGGGTCCAGAACAAAATGACTCAGGGTGTATGTGAGATTAGAGAGGGTGCAGTGGTAAAGTGCTATTTGTATAAATGGGGAGTGGACCCAACACCCTCTAGGAGGGTCCTCACCTCCACTAGGGGGTCCTGGGGCATGCTCCCCCGGGAAGATTTTTTTTTAAATATTGAAGTTGAAAGCATCAATCTGGTGCACTTTGAGAGCAAAATTAAGAGCTCTATGGATCTATGGGCTCTTTGCTTGATTCATGCCTTCCCAGTCCCTTATCACGTAGGCCAGGGATGGGCAACTTTGATGGTGGTGGGGGCCACATCATTGATGTACTGGCCACCAGGGGGCCGCAGATTCACTTGGAACACACACACACAACAATTCCATGTGTTGTATGTAATTATTAACAAATATACTAAGTCTGACATCTTCATTGACATTTTACAATCAAAGGGAACATCCCCAAAAAATGGGAACATCCTCTAATAAGCTCACTAAACAAATATCAGTTCACATAAATGTTATTTCATGTTTACAAGTGGCATGTTTGTATTGAACAGGTTATTAAACAGTGGAATAAAGCTATTTTAAACTATTGGAAAGCACGGAAAATGTGTGTATATTGAGATTAACCATTAAGATGACATAAACATGAAGTCATGAACACTAACCCAGACATTAGTTGTCTAACTTGAACCTAAAACACTTGTAGCCAGTCTCTGCATTCCCCTTATTCCACAATAAAGGGAATGTCAACACGCCCTGTTAGGATATTATTATGGATTTACGCACCACGTTTCTAATATCCCCGCGTCCTTCGTGAGCTGTGTTATATGGAAGGAGTTCAGTGCCACCAAGTCAACCATACTCTACTTTTAATGGCAATATCACAATGCACCAGAAATCATTACATTCAATACAAGAATACATACAATAATACAATACTTACAACACAAAACATATACAACACAAATACACACAACACAAAACATACATACAACCTGGTGATCACGTCAGCCGGCCAGCAGAAAAAGAGTGAACCCAGTTGCGTCTCTGTATTTATGCTGAAGCAATGGGAGGGATCTCTGATTCCCCTACTTTGATTGGCAGCCCAAATGTCCCCCCATCACCCCAAATCTTGAGTTCCTTCACTCACATGTGGCGAGAGCATTTGCATACAGTGCAAGTCAACAGATGCTGTCACCTCCCCCGCCAAATCCTTTGTCCTCCAAAACCACATGGTCTTCTCTGAAGTCACATGTGCTTGCTCCAAAGTCCAGCTCAGTTTTAACCCAAATCACTCATTTTTAAACTTATACATTTGGAGCTAACATGAATACATTCAAATATTCTACTGCAATCCCCCTTTTGATTTAAATCTAATAAATCAATTACTTTCAAGACATTCACATTCGTTCTGGGATTCAGACTATTTAAACGTTCAGAAATGGCTCCACATATCAACTTCATACGACCATGTTAGAAATACCAAAATATGTAAATAACTCCATACATCAATTAGTAACAACAAAGTTAAAACCCTTCAATCATTCTGATTGAGTATAGTCAATCGTCATAAGGTATAACCTTCACAGTGGTGATTCAATTAATCTGTAATCGGCAAAATTGCAGTGTCTTCAAGCTTTAACATTACTTCATGTATGCTTCATTCCGCTTTAGTTTCAGAGCCACACATGAGATATTTAGGAGACAGCAAGTCTGTCTTCTCATAAATATGAACAACCTGAAATGCCCTGCCTCCTTTCATCAGGAGAGGCAGCTGCAAGGTCAAATTCATATACAGTTCAGAGCCACACATGATATCAGTGCATTAAAACTTCCCAAAGAGTGGAGACAGTATGTCTCCAACATATCCCTCCTGTTTATACTCCGGAATAACATAGAACCTGGAAAGATACAAATGATATCAAAAATTCATATACAAAAGTACCCAAACGTCTGAGGTAGGTAAATTGTATAGGCACATGTTTTAATGTAATCCCCATGGTCCAATTCTTTCTCTGTACATCGTCAGTTTCTATCCCTCAGACCCGTTACTGTTTCCCTGCTCACGTCCACTCTTTAAATTCCACTGGGTTCTGTTGGTTTCTTCACTGGTTTGAGACAAGTGCCCCTAGTGGAACACCTCCCTTTGTAGCCAGACTTCACCACAGTAGAGGCGAGTTTCTGTGTTTCAGGTTTAAACAGCTTCACAGTCAGATGTATCCAGGATGGTCTCTTCGCCACTCTAACTGCAGTCGATGTAGACAGGAGTGTTTGTTAGGGACCCTCCCCCTTTGGCGAGTGCCTGCTCCTCCTCTTTATCGCTCTGGTGAACACTCACTTTCCTGGTTTCACTGTCTGCGTAGTGTCAGGTACTTCCATCCGTGGCGAGACCCGGAACTCCTGATACTGCGTCCTTGGATACGCTTCCCACACCGTGGAGTCGCCACCCTTGCTTGGTCAGGTACAGCAGGCCCAGCACGCGGAAGATGACAGCTTTCACACATCCTTCCTGGAGGTTTCCCCACTGCGCACTGATTCCAGTGGTACCAGATGTCTCCTTTCCCTTCCAAGCGGACAGCGTGAGATGTCCTCTGCATCGCCCGATGGGGTCCAGAGAACCTGGGTCCCAGCCAGTTGGGGTTTGATGTCCCCCTTTTGCCTCTGTAATCTGTGTGGAGAAATCTGATACAAATCTCTCAACCCTACGATCAGGGCTCCTGGGAACTGGTGACCATGAGTGAGCTCAAAGGAGACAAACCTGTCCCTTTGTTAATTGAGCTCCTGATTTACATAAGAACTAGGGGCCATGCGTCTAACCATTTCATGCCTGTCTCTTCACATGTTTTCTTATATCTTAGTAATATATTTTATTTCATGTTTTGTACTCATAAAACAATATGACATTGTCCAGAATAGTAGTTAACTTTATATAACTTTTACTCTTTCTAATCTTTTCAAACATCTTATTTGTCTTGTCTCTCTCTCTCTCTCTCCTACATACTTTTCCAACTTCACTCGTGGTATTTTAACCACCTTTTATCCTTCTGAGCAAGATATCACTTCAACACATTTAATATCTTGCCCTGTCCATCTATTTCAGTCTTCTTCTAATCATCTGTTCTCTTTTCTCTTCAGCAACCTTTTCTTATTTCCATTTCTAACCAGTCTTTTACTTATAATCTGTCCCTTTCCTAGGACAGGTAAATACATCCTGCTACTGTAGTGTTCACAAATAAATCTCCATGCAAACTGCTACTGTACACTCAAAAGTGATCGGTTTCATTTTGAAAAGTCAGCTTTTTGAAAACCAACATGGCTCAGTTCAAACTTCTGTTTCAAAACCAAACTCCTCATCTCTTCCCGACATGATTTAACATAAAGATGATTTGCTACCACTATTTCTCATTGTGATATTTGTTCAAAACAGAGACTGCATCTGTCTCTGGATTTAAATAAATGCCTGATGGCAGTATATGCATAAAAATAAAATAAGTGTCCAGGTTTTTTAACCTCTGTCATTAAAGGACTGTATAAAAATAAGACATGTCATCTGATTAATCTAAAATCCGAATTTAACAGATAATTTGTGTAGTACATCCCACCATTTTTAGGGACGCCTAATTAACATTCTCAAATCTTCAATTAACTTCACCTAAAAAGCTAAAACAGTGTTGTTTTATGATACCTAAAAAAATACTACAATAGATTTTAGACTATAAAAATGTAAATATCAAATTGCCATTGTCTAACAACTCACTCCCCCTTTTCTGAAAAAGAATCCTGTGGATTCATTTTCAGAAACATGAAGAAAGAATGGTAATGCATAGGAGGCAGAGGCACATGCTGTGCCCTGGGACCTTTACGACCCCGGCGTCCTGCTTCAAAGTGCCCTCAGGTTTTTGTTTTACGACACTGGCCTCCTGCTTCATCGTAAATGAAGTTTGGGCTCAGTTTGAGATTTGTGATCTGAGTTAGAGACAACAGTATTTTGCATTGTTCTAGGGAACAGAAGAGTGTTAACTTCATCTGTTTTTATGGGGCTGTGGATAGCCATTGCACCCGTGAGATTTCGGTCTGTGACGGGAGGAATTGTAATTCCCATCATTGCGAGGGCAGCATTGTGACAAACCCTCCTCAATCTATCTAGAGCCTGCATCTGTTTGTTTAGGTGTGCAATTTGCTTTACAATCTGTCTTTCATCTAAGTTAAATCTATCCATGTTGTGTTACAAGCATGGTTAGATTTGTAACAGAATACAAAATTAACTGTATTTAGCGCTATATTTGCCTAAACATGTTAACAAACACCAACTACAAATTAAAGATAAATTGATTTAGCAAAATGAACTCTTATGTGATTCAAAAATGTGACAAAAGAACAATGATTTGTCTTACCCAAGATTGTAGGCTAACAGAATGGCTCTTGACCACATGGGGTCAAATAACTTGGATGACCGGGGGCAGGGAAAAGGAGACTCAAACATGTGCAGAGAGAAATCACACTGCTTGCAGTCTGAGTTCACTAACAATTAAACCATACAAGGCCAGTTCATAACACACAAATTGTCCTCTTTGTATGTCTAAATCTAGGTAGAATAATCCACTATTATATTTAATTTGAATGTACTTAATTCTCTGAAAATCAATCTCTTAATCTGTTCCCATTGTACCCGGTAACTACCCGGAATTTCAGAATCGTGTTAAGCATTCTGTCGTTCCATATTCACTTCGCTTTTATTTATCTGACTCAATTAACATGTGCTCACATGTATTAATATACTGGGCTATTGTCGTAGTTACTATTAACGCGCTTCCCGTCTTCAATACCGGTCAGCAATGTAATATTTAAACTCAGCGCTTGAAGCTAAATTCATATAAGAATGTAAAAGGTGTACTACCCCCTTTCAGCCACTAGATGGCAGCAGCAGACCACAAATGAGCCTCACTCTTCCGAGAGCTTCATTGAGATCTATAAATATTGAGTAATTACCATATCACAGAACTCCGGCTCTTAGCTAAAAAGCGTTCGTCTGTGCTGTAAAACCCCTCAGTTTTAGGCGGCGACCCGATCTGAAATATCGGGTTTCCAGGTCTGGCGTGTGGGAATGAAACCACACAACCCCCAGCCCTGCACCGTCTCTACGCCACTGTGGACTGAACTACCACAGATCCGCGCTAAACCGTTCTTATGTACGCGACTCAGGACTTTATCTACCTGTAGATCCGCGCCAAACTGTAATCAATATGTAACTGTCTATGTACGTCACGCCGGACTCTATCTACCTGCGATCAACGACTATGTTTCTAAATATGCATTGTATATCCCATTTAAACTTTAAAAACACTGTGAAACGCCTCCAGACAATCCTAACATTTTAGTGTATTCAATCACAGACAATCGGTTTATACAACAGGAGTCTGAAATACCTTTGAGTCGTGCAGGGCCCTTGTGATTGTCTGAAGCGTTTAAAAGCGCTTATTCTCGACCCAATCCGGTCGTCTGAATCCTCCTCAGCTCATTATCTTGTACGTCGGGTGCACCATCTGTTAGGATATTATTATGGATTTACGCACCACGTTTCTAATATCCCCGCGTCCTTCGTGAGCTGTGTTATATGGAAGGAGTTCAGTGCCACCAAGTCAACCATACTCTACTTTTAATGGCAATATCACAATGCACCAGAAATCATTACATTCAATACAAGAATACATACAATAATACAATACTTACAACACAAAACATATACAACACAAATACACACAACACAAAACATACATACAACCTGGTGATCACGTCAGCCGGCCAGCAGAAAAAGAGTGAACCCAGTTGCGTCTCTGTATTTATGCTGAAGCAATGGGAGGGATCTCTGATTCCCCTACTTTGATTGGCAGCCCAAATGTCCCCCCATCACCCCAAATCTTGAGTTCCTTCACTCACATGTGGCGAGAGCATTTGCATACAGTGCAAGTCAACAGATGCTGTCACCTCCCCCGCCAAATCCTTTGTCCTCCAAAACCACATGGTCTTCTCTGAAGTCACATGTGCTTGCTCCAAAGTCCAGCTCAGTTTTAACCCAAATCACTCATTTTAAACTTATACATTTGGAGCTAACATGAATACATTCAAATATTCTACTGCAGCCCACACTCTGCTGTTCCTCAGCGTCACTCCCCCTCCCTCCCGCTGAAATTATGAATGAAAGTGTATAATCATAGATAACACGGCAGGGTCCGTGACAGTTTGTTTTCATCTGATTTCAAATAAACAAAGTCTTGGTTTTAAGAATATTAAACTTGTTTCGCCAAATTCAGATGATAAATACAACTTTTAAGCTTGTAAAGGCATAATTACAAGAGGCAACTTAACGTCACAGCAGGCATAACAACAGTCAGTGTTTCTTGTGAGGGTTTCCCAGGGAAACAAACACAATACACACAAATGCGTCACAGATTATTTTGCGGTATTTGAAATCATGTACGCGACGTAACTAGAAGTCTATTGGACGGTATCAGTACTACAAGTAAAACTAATTAAAAATATATTTTTTCAAAACATTTAACATTTTTTTTTATTAATTACGTTGTTTAGAAATTAATCTGAGGGCCGCAAAAAGAGGAGGTGGGGGCCGCATGCGGGCCGCGAGCCGCCATTTGCCCATCCCTGACGTAGGCTATAGCCTATAGAGCAGGGGTCGGCAACCCCTGGCACGGTGCCGCGTACCAATGCTGGCACGCGGCACCGTAACCAGTGGCACACTAGGAATAAGTGGAATAAGTGTGCAAAAATATAATAAATTGTATTTTCGGATCCTGAACGAGACCGCTGCCAGAGCGCTTCTCCCCGTTACCCGCAGAAGGAAGCCATGCACGCAACGCAGTCCCGCTCTCTTTATCTCCAGGTGACTTTCTGCCGCTTTCCTCCGTGGCGCAGTGCAGCTGATCGTTTCACCACGGAGGAAAACACTTCACTAATTGCAGTACCCATAAGGAGCTGTACAAATGCCGCAGGTTTTGCGTGGCTGTGTCTTTAGTTGAAAGCCCAGTGGCGATCTGCTCATCTCTCATCGAAATAATATGCTACAAAGGGGCGGACTGGCCATCTGTGTGTTGAACCTTCCTGTCGGCTCCCAGACCGTAGTCGAGGAGGGCAGAAGCAACAAGCTTCAGGTTCAATAACCCACTTTAGCTTCAATGACTGGAGAGAGGCGAGCTCTTCTTGGGAGGCCGTTGCATTTATTTAGTTGTTCTTCTGTTTCACAAAATACATCACAGACCTCTGTTTTTCTGCTTCCTCGTTTCACTTCCAGAAACATACTCTCTCTCACTGTCACTCTACCATCCACAAACACACATGCACAAGCCACACCTCTCTCTCTCTCTCTCTCTCTCTCTCTCTCTCTCTCTCTCTCTCTCTCTCTCTCTCTCTCTCTCTCTCTCTCTCTCTCTCTCTCTCTCTCTCTCTCTCTCTCTCTCTCTCTCTCTCTCTCTCTCTCTCTCTCTCTTAAAGGGACAGCGATCTCATCTCACTCTGCATGACCCTAATATCATAACATGTGTGTTCTGGAGAATCACAGAACGGACAATCGTCTTTATTATTATGCCGTTTAAACCAATTATTTAAATGTGTTTGTTAAATTCGACATCATGTAAGTTGCGCTGACAGGTCCACACACTGCCTCCCCGCAGCGAGGCTCCCCCGCCCTCCTGCTGATAGTTGAGGAGCGTCAAGCTCCTAAACCCCCCCCCCCCCTTGATAATTCTCGATCGTTGGCACGCTGATACATTTTTTTTTTCTAAAATGGCACTTCATATCAAAAAGGTTGCCGACCCCTGCTATAGAGCATGGCGCCAGTTGTTGTAGCCAGTTGTGGTGAAGGCATCTGACTTACTTGAACCGAAATGTCTACATGCATAGCAGAAGATGGCATCTTTTTTACAGGAATATTCCAGCCAATCTCTGTTTTGAAACCATGAGCTGCAAAATGAGCGCCTTACCCCACTGTACAGGCGAGTTGGGTACTTTTTTAAATATGCCTGGGCAGGCTCTGTTTTGCCGAGGTCCTCTGGCACTTGCGGGCCACTGAGGGGTGGCGGTGTTTGGGGCAGCGAAGGCGGCTGCGGCTGCTCCGCCTCCGTGGGCGAGGCGGGCAAAGCCGGCGAGTGTCCACGACAGTGGCCGCGGGTAACGTAATGTCCCCATGATCTGAACTGTTATTACCTGCAGTAGATGCATTGTTACTGCTGGCGATAAGGGCTGGTTGTTTTAACCATTTTCTGATGTCCATTCATCAGATGATGAACGTGCAGCGGCACAGGTCACGCGCACCTGACATAATAACGTTACTTACCATTTAAATAGACCAAATAAATGCAGCAGACAATGTTATTTAACCAAAATTACAATTTATTTGATTTCAACTATATTCTTCTTCTTCTTCTTCTTCTTCTTCTTCTTCTTCTTCTTCTTCTTCTTCTTCTTCTTCTTCTTCTTCTTCTTCTTCTTCTTCTTCTTCTTCTTCTTCTTCTTCTTCTTATTATTATTATTATTATTATTACTACTACTATTATTATTATTGTTATTATATATGTAATATTTTTCACTTTTAATTTTTCAAATGAGGGTGCATAACGACTCAACTGAGGGTGCAATGCACCTTTATGCACCCCCGTAGAACCGGGCCTCGTCCAGACTAAAAGACGTAAAACAATGTGTCCGTGTTGCTCATCATCGTTGCATGAGAAGATATGTCGGCGTAGAGTGGGTTTGAAATACCTTGGAGAGAATCCAAGTGTTGGACCAGCAGCTTCATGTTTTATGTTATCTTATGCCAGCAATGCATAACAGGAGTTAGAGAAGCAGATACCGATAAGAAACATTTTATTATCTTTTTTATGCTCATGGTTCATCATCATCATCATCATCATCATCATCATCACATCTTCAAGTGTTATAGGCACTTTCACACCAAGTACTTTGCCGTACTTAGTTCCCAGTACTTAGTTCATCGGAACTCTTTAGTTCCCGGAGCAGATCGCGTTCACACCGGAATAAATCCCTGAGGACGGGAGGATTAGGCCAGAGCCCAGGGCTGCGGTCGAATAGTCGAAAAAATCAGCTCCTAACGTCTATCCCTATCGTCCCTTGACCTCTGTGTCACGTCACGGGGTTAAGGGATAGTGGATAGGATTCATTTAATTTCAAACCTTTATTTATGCAGGTGAATCCCATTGAGATCATTGATCTCTTTTTCAAGGGTGACCTGAGGATAATTCAAAAGGATTTAGGAGACGAGACTGCGGTACTTTAGAGCAGTGGTTCTCAACTGGTGGGTCGCGACCAAGCGGCAAACTCTGGGGAACAGCCGGGACGCCAATAAGGAAATCTAAGGATCTAAGGATAGAGGGTGTCGTTTTTCTCATACTGATATTCTGAACAATCTGTGCTGTTGTATTTGCTGTAAAGTGTTTCTACTGTAGGCTATTTTTATTATATGTACAGCACTTTGGCTCGACCAAAAATCGTTTATAAATGTGTTATATAAATAAAACTTGATTTGATTTGAAATGCCACACACTGCAGTTCATCTAGTGGCCAGTAGGAGCAGTCTGCAGAAGGGAGCAATTTCCATAGACCCCATGTTAGAATGCCCAACTTTACAGCAGAAATAAATATGTTTACATCGTGGTTCAAAAAACCATATTCTCTGTATAGTTTGATCCCCCTTCATGAATATGGATTGGGGGGGTGCATTTTTTCTCAACTCATCTGTTTAATTAATATTAAGCCTTAAGGTGATGCATATATTAGGGCGTGGTCACATTGAGTGACAGCTCTGTCAAGTGACTGCTGCTGTTAGCTTCTTGTCTCTCTGCTAGCAGCTCCGTGAAGCTACAGGGACTCTGCCTGGTCAGTTCATCCAGGGAACACAACTTGAAACTTCATGCTTATATATGACTAATTTCCTGCCATAACTCCACAAACAAACTAAACAGGTTTTACAAATGCCTCTTGATTCACTAACAATGTGGTTTGCAAATACAAAACACCATCTACAAACTAATGCATTTAGTTTTGCAAAGAAAAAAGGTATCTATCAAATAAACACATACCATTTTTCTAATAAATCATGTTTCAGAGACAAATTCAGCTTTTTTACAACTACAACACTTGTTTTTACAAGTACAAAACTTTTTCTTCTCACGGCGGAATATTACTGCCAAAAGTCACGTGACTTTTGGCAGTACTTATTGTGTACAACTACAAGAATGCATGTTTTTCTTTTAATAAGCGTTAAAAAACATTTCTTCCTGAGACTGATATTGTTGGACGGAGTATTTTAAGAGGATGGTGGACATGATATCAGCAATACTTTCAGTCAGCGGCAGCAACATTTTTACACCTTGGAAAGTCTTTAGAGACTGGCCTGGATAGCTGGTCACAAATATCCTTCAGCAAAGTGACAAACCCTTGTGACTCTTGTTGGCCTCTTATGGGGCTGCTGTCTTTTAATATATAATTATTCCTCTGCCGCTAGTTCGTACCTCGCAGATTCTTCAGTCTCATCAGCCTCATCCTTCCATCAGGCCCAGTCAACGCCTCCAGCACACTTCCAGTGTCTGACTCCATATGATATTGTCCTGATGCTGTAAGGGTGATGCCCCATGATCACAAAATTACCCCTCTAAAGTCTGAGTGCCAAGGACCTCATATTATGTCTGTCATTAATGTTACATCACCCATTTTAGCAATTATCTTTCCTTTTTGCTCTTCTCTTAACTAAATAGTGCTGTCTTTAAGTATAACCCAATGTAAAGTCCTTTTCCTGCACCATTTTAAGGCTTCAAAACAGGCATTTTTACTGTATGTGTTTGGAGAAATTACACAATCAATGGCCCAGAATTGTACTTTATAAACTATGAATCTTGTGGTGCTTGAAGAAATACAGACTGGTTAAGCCGGCCAGGTTATATTTATATGCCTTTTTTGGAGCCCTTTTTTTCAATATTTATTAAAATGTCACTAGTTATTTAAACAAACCACTATCTGAGGATAATACAAGCAACCATAAAACGCCCTTTATCTAGAGAGCCATTGATCCATGAATAACTTTTTCTTTCCACAAATCTTTTCAACTGCTGTATTAATAAAGTTGCCACGTGTTTTCAAATTCAAGTTAATCCACTATCTGTGCAGAACATTACAAATATTCTTCATTTGCAGTATTTTAAAAGTGTTCAGAAAGACTGCATCAATTATATGCTATATATCTATATAATATCAATATTATTATTAACTTCAACCAAAGTCAATTTAAATAGCGGGCAAAAGTGGGTTAATTGCCATGGATGTGGTGTTTGATATAGTTTACGTTCAATTTTAACTATTTTAGGCAGAAAAACGTATATTGACGAAACCTTTTTTAATAATTTACTATAATTTAGAAAGGTTTTTATGAGAAATCATTTCAAAAGTAAACTTATTTTTCATTTTATATTTCAATTTGAAATGTTTGCACACAACATTATTAATTTATACATTTTTATAAAAAATGTAAATTATAAACCCATTTATTGTATTTCCATGAGGCTGGGGAAGATATCCAGCATGTGGTTCAACATGTAATACAAGTAAGTATATGTACAACATGGAAAAGTAAATAAAATAAGTTTAATAGGATGTGGATTTATTTTCTCTCACCTTGTAATTACACAATCAAACAATCTATAATTTAGCTCTGACCTTCCCAAAAACATTTTGTTGAATTGGACACATTTTTCGAAGCTCTATTGAATGACATGCAATGACTGGGACTGATGGAAGAATCTGAGAGGAATGAACTAGGAGCAGAGAAATAATCATATTTAAAAGACAGCATTGTCATAAGAGGCCAACAAGAGTCACATGGGTGTGTCACTTTGCTGAAGGATATTTGTGACCAGCTATCCAGGCCAGACTCTAAAGACTTTCCAAGGTGTAAAAATGCTGCTGCTGGAGTACTGACTGGAAGTATTGCTGATATCATGTCTACCATCCTCTTAAAATACTCTGTCCAACAATATCAGTCTCATAAGAAAGGTGTTTTAATGCTTATTCAAAATAGCAGAGAAACATGCATTAGTGTACTCAGGAGGGGACATTGACAGAGGATTACTGAAAAAGTACACAGTAAAAGTACTTCATAGTACTTGTGGGACTAGTACTGAGTCCAACATTGTCAATCTCACGAAGAACTAATGGAAAAACACATTTTTTTTCCCTCATCAAACTTAGCAGAAGTGGCTTGATTAGGTTCTCAGGAGGGGACTTTGACAGAGGATTTAAAAAAAACACACACACTATAGTACTTCAATGTATTGTGATAGTAGGTGTAAGAATACTGAGTACAGCAGTCTCAATATCATTAAGAACTTATGGTAAAATTGTCTTTTTATCACTCATCAAAGATAGCAGAACACATGCATTATACGGAGGGGACTCTGACAGAGGATTACTCACAAAGTACACAGTAAAGTACTTCATTTTATTTCTGGTAGCAGTCAACTAGTACCGAGTCCAACAGTATCAGTTTTATTCAGAACTTATGGTAACAAATATTTGTATCACTCATTGAATATAGCAGGAAAGAAAATGAAGAGCAGCTGATTGACCGAGTGCAGAGTCGCTGTACGTTTAAATCTCCTTACAATGTTGTCCATTTTAGACAAAGGCTTATTATATTTACAGCCCTAATAACATTCATTTTCTGGTCTCAATATGTGTCTTGGCTGTTTTCGTTGTGATCGCTAAATTCACCTTGTTTATTATCACTATAACACTGACCCAGATGCTGTCATCAGGCTGGCAAGAGCTGTTCCATGCTCTGCTCAACCTCCCGGCGGGAGGCTCCCGCCTTCCCCAATGGACTCAGTAGCGCCCCCTGCTGCCGTGGAGCATGTGCCAGCCACTGCGGAATATTACTGCCAAAAGTCACGTGACTTTTGGCAGTAATATTCCGGCGTGAGAAGAAAAAGTTTTGTAGTTGTAAAAACAAGTTTTGTACTTGTAAAAAAAAGTGTTGTAGTTGTAAAAAAAATGTGTGAACTTGTAAAACCTAACCTGAATTTGTCTCTGAAACATGATTTATTAGAACAATGTTATGTGTTTGTTTGATAGATATGTTTTTTCTTTGCAAAACTAAATGCATTAGTTTGTAGATGGTGTTTTGTATTTGCAAACCACATTGTGTTTGTTAGTGAATCATGAGGCATTTGTAAAACCTGTTTAGTTTGTTTGTGGAGTTATGGCAGGAAATTAGCTCCATACTATAGACTATTGTGACTCGCTCTGCGGTTAAAACAGACGGTGCATGAATGCGGTTTCGCGGTAAGTGAAATTTGAGTACTTTATTTATGTGTTAATGATTTTAATCAGCTACGTAATGAATGTTAAGGCTTGGGTTAGCGTGTGAGCGAGTGGTAGCTACATCGGTACTAACGATGCTAATAGTAGCCTCCAAGTTAAAATCATAGACTATATATAAAGGTTAAAACGAAATAGACAAGTATTAAGCGTTAAGTGGGACAATACTGTTGAACAAACAGCTTCTGTTTGAGGTTGATAAAATAAGGTCATCCATGTAACTTAGAGAGATATGTTATTATGTAGGTAGGAACTGTATGCATCGCTAAGGTTAATTTAAATTGGCTATGCTCAAGTATGTAGACAAGCTAACGTCGAAGTAGTGTATGTGAAATCAACCTCACAATAAGATGTGTGTATATTACAAATAATAATGTCATATTTCAAGATGATTAGTTAGATATTACAATATGGTTGGTTGAGCTGGAGTTCATTATTGAGCTTACACGTTAACGTCACAGTCATCTGAACAACGAAGCCAAACCTTGTTGTTTGTATTAATTGCATTACCAAATGGGTATCAAATAAACAGTAAGCATTGGTAACACAACTTCCAAAGTTACAGTAAAATAAAAAGGACCCTGACTCGGACAATACACAATCCAACATGTTCAACAGAAGAGAATCAGTTGTATTGTTTGTACACATGGTACTATACATATATATCTGTTTGTTTAAAGTGTCCAGGTGATGCAGACAGGCTGGACCAGAGAGTGAGAGACAGAACTGGACTCCTCACAGCAGTGAACTTCAGCACAGGTACAAAGACTCTATTTTTCATACTGTACAAAGAATCAAGAAAGATATTGGTTTAAATAAATGAAGTATTGACTTTAATACACTGATATACATTCCATTAAACAATACTTAATACTAGATCACCTACACATCAGTGAAGTTGAAGTTTACATTTAGATATTTAGCAATATGACTTTGTCAGCTTTCTAATTTAATGTATTGAAGGCAAAGATATTTAACACATAGTGAGAACCGCTACTATTTATCTCTCAATATTGTCTGTAAAAAACGTGGTAAAAGTTATTCTTTCAGTGAGACAACAGAGCAAGCTTCGACAGTTGCACTCCTTTTTAATAACAGTTAAATATAATAAAATATATTTCAATGTTGATGAACTTCATATGTTTTATGTTTCCTGTCATTTTTGTTAGGAAAGGACATGCCTGAAAGACACAACATTTTCTCCTTCTCTGAGGGTCAAGAAGAACATCCAAGAGGAACATTAAAAGCTGATGTTATGAGATTTTAAGACCAGTACAGGACATTCACTAAGAAACTACTTTTATTGTGAAAACACAGTCAGCTGATCGAATGCAGCTATTTCCACATCTACACTCCATCATCTGATTATTTCTATTTGCCTCACTTTATGAGCTTCACAACACTTGTGCCTTGTAACGCTGTGTTTTGCTTGCTCCTTCACTGCTCGCTAGATAGAAATCTATTTCACTACTTAATGTAAGTTAGTCAATATCTTATCAACATCCTGTGTCATCTTTGTGTCTTCTAATGACATGAAATAACGCCAATTAAATACATTTTTCAGGAAGCAGCTATGGATAATGCTACCAGAACTACAGATGATAATTAAGAGAAAAACAATAAAGAATTTCATTTAAAATGTAGACAGTGTGCGTTCAAATAGTTAAATTAGACCCAACTAAATGTACATATCAGCAGAAGCTCTACTGAAGTAGAGAAACTGCATGTGTTTTATTTTGTACCCCTCATTACACTTCTATGTTCACCATATTTGAGAAAACACCAGAGGAAAGCACAAAACAATTTGCTGAGCTGCAGAGATAATTATTACATGAAACAGTTTCTTTCTTCGTCCAAGAAAAGACTCTTAAAAGACACTTAATTATTTATTTTGTGTAGCGCCATAGTCAAATCCGCCAGGTAATAAAGGAACATATTGTAATGACTAACAATCACTAAGAGCTATACATGTCCCAGTAGTATAGCATTTAAAACTGGTCTTTGATGCACCAGTAAATTAAGGAATCTGAGTAAAATATGAGCTTAGTTGGTTTTCCTAAATTCACTAGGTTCTTGTTTTTGGTAAAACAGAGGCACATGCACAAATACACATACTTCAATTTTTCATTCAAATCCATTACAGCAGTCGTTCATCACTTGTCCAAGGAAGAACGACATGAAAAATACGTTTTCTGCTCAGCAGTATTAAGTTCTGCTGTCCAAGTTTACTGCCTCCAGTTACTTGTCGCAAAGCCACAGAATTATGATAATCGTAGCATCTGGATATTGTATCGAACATAATGTCTGAAAGTAAAAATAAGCTTCAGTCGTTCAGATTTACATTAACAGAAGGTCAAAACATCCATTTACTCGTCCCAGATGGTTGTGCACATTTGACCTGAAGTGGCTCACCATCTCTTAAGAGTATTTCCTAGAGAAATCCGGCTCATTTTCTTTGGACAAACCGTACAATTACAGGAAAACTCATTGCCCAGTGTGGACGTGGACTGAATTTAGTTCTGAGAGCTGCCATTATAATTCATGATTTTTAATATTTATTGGAGCATTTCGTGCCAAGATGGCTGCAGACCTCATGCACTGTTGTGAGGTTAAAACTCCAAAGATACACTGAACAAAAATATAAACGCAACACTTTTGTTTTTGCTCCCATTTTTCATGAGATGAACTCAAAGATCTAAAACATTTTCTATATACACAAAATAACAATTTTTCTCAAATATTGTTCACAAATCTGAAAAAATCTGTGATAGTGAGCACTTCTCCTTTGCCGAGATAATCCATCCCAGGGCCACTCTGAAACGAGCATTTTTGCTTTATTGGGGGGGTCTGGGGGGGTCCGAAAACCAGTCAGTATCTGGTGTGAGGGGTTAGGGTTAGGGTTACTGTAATGTTGTGAATCGAGTGGCCCATGGTGGTGGTGGGGTTATGGTATGGGCAGGCGTATGTTATGGATGACGAACACAGGCCACTTGATTCACAACATTACCCTAACCCTAACCCTACCCCTAACCCTACCCCTCATACCAGATACTGACTGGTTTTCGGACCCTCCCAGACCCCCCCCCCCAATAAAGCAAAACTGCACGTTTCAGAGTGGCCTTTTATTGTGGCCAGCCTAAGGCACACCTGTGCAATAATCATGCTGTCTAATCAGCATCTTGATATGCCACACCTGTGAGGTGGGATGGATTATCTCGGCAAAGGAGAAGTGCTCACTATCACAGATTTGTTCAGATTTGTGAACAATATTTGAGAGAAATGGTTATTTTGTGTATAAAGAAAATGTTTTAGATCTTTGAGTTCATCTCATGAAAAATGGGAGCAAAAACAAAAGTGTTGCGCTTATATTTTTGTTCAGTGTAGATGAATATTGTCAAAAAACTGTATTTACCATTTCTTACTGCCTTGTAGTGCTGCTGAGGTGTGATGTGAATGCTTTATGCAGCTTAGTGGTTGTTAAATATTAAATATGTTTAATTCTTCCTATGACAATACATCATTTGACTCATGTTGTTTGTTCTAAAACAAACTAAATCTTGGAGACCTTAAAACCCTGTGGAATAAGATTGTGCCCATGAATGGGGATGATTGAAAACATTGTCATATTTAAGTGAAACTTGTACATAGATAAAGCTCCTTGTATAATTTGCTCTGAACTTTGATAATAGTTGGAAGATTAAATGGAGAGTTACTATTATCTAAAGACATTACTGTCATATGTGCTTATTGAAACGCACTCTCTTGGGCTGGTCCAGGATATATAAGTAATTAAAGTTTCACAAAGACAAAGATCTGCATTTGGAGCTAACATCGAGTCAGTTAAGACACCAGCCAATACTTTGTGTCAAAAATTAAATATGTTGTGAAAGGTTTATATTTCAAAATACAGTTTCTTTTTTTTTGTACAAGTCTTTTATTCATTATACAGTAGTGTACAGTAATCGATGCCATTTCATTTACATTGTAATATCATAGTACACTCACAACACTCCCCCCTCCCTCCCTCCACCCGCACATGCCCACACAGGCAAAACCAAAACATGCTTATCAAGTTAACTTAAACAACAGAGCCATGAAAATAAACATAAAAAGGAAAACAAAAAACAAAACAAAAAAAAACACATCGAAGTAAAACAAACAAATAATTATACAATACAGCGACAATGTAGACAATGACAACACCACAATTAGTATTTCCGGCCGTCAGGACAAATAGACACAGACACCATTCAGACACCATTCCATCACTGGTCATATCTCAGATATATTTTCCAAATAAGAAAACAATGGCGACCCGACCACGGATAAGCGGAAGAAGTTGGATGGATGGATGGAAGAAAACAATGGCAACCACAGAGATATGTCCACGATTATATTTTTCTAATGTCATTTTCTCCAGAGGTAAACAATGTGTTATCTGATCAATGAAAAGTTTAAATGTTGGGGGACGTTCTTTCTTCCAGAATAAAAGTATACATTTCTTGGCAAAATATGTTTGGGATTCAGTTTTCGGATTTAACAGGAAAAAACATGGATTTAGGCTAATTTCGATTTCTAAAAGGGCTTTTGTGAGAGCATGAATCGAATCCCAGAGAGAGATCACAATCCCAAGACAGATGCATAAATGTCCCTTCTTTTATTTTACATCTCTGACATTTTGGAGAGTTTTCTTTGGACATTTGATGCATCTTTACGGGTGTGAGGTAATATATATATATATATATATATATATATATATATATATATATATCATAAGCTACAATACATTACACGAAAAAGAACCAACATAGCATGGCATCTTTCTATATAACTTTATTGTTGGGAATGACCAATAAGATCATTTGGCCAAATAAATAAAAAACCTAAACCACCCCCTAATTGCTGAGCAGGTCCTGTCACTGTTTTATGTCCAGTCTGGTATAGCAGTGACAAGTGAGAGACACTGTCCTTTCTCTGACTCCTAAAAATTCTGTTTATAATGTTTGACAAAGAGTTTGACTTCCCCTTGGGAAACGCCGCCATGCATAAATAGTATACAAACTTTACTAAACCCAATTTAGCCTGCCAGTGTGCAATCTCTGCACTGTAAACAATGTTTTCCAAAACCATGTTTCGGTTTGGAGGACTTGTCAATATCACTCTAGACAGTAAAATCAATGATAGTAATGGATGAGTTGTAATGAATCAATGTTACACGGTGTATGTGCGTGTGTCACTGCCCCAAATTCATCTCCTGAAACCTCTACATCTCTCTTTCCTCCCTCCCTGTCCGGCTCAATCTTTCTTGCACAGACTCGCAGGCTTTTGATGTACAGTTCTAGTCAGTCCACAGCACCTTGGGGCTCCTGCCATACAATCTATAGTGGAAGCGCATTAAGACTTTTCAGGCCTTCATGCACACTTTCTGTAAATTTGCTTTGCTTGAGGACATAATCCATTATTCATAATGTGTCTTTTAAAGTGGGGATGGCAGAAGAAGCCCAGAAGTGTCCAAAAATAAATAAAGCACAAAGAGAATAAACAGAGCTGGCAAGATGGGTGTTTAGGTCATTTTCCAGTGCTTATAGTTGTTTATCCTATGTGAGGACATTTTGAGCCACGCCATATGCTTTACTCCAGGGATCGAAATGTCGGGGGGTCAGAATTTAAGTTCACAACTTTTGTTGAGAAAACGTTTTTAGAAATATCGCAACAATGACTAATGGGTTGCAATTAAATTGTGTGAAAACATGCATGGTCCCACAAGGATGAAGCCTGCTGACTTTGGTGATCCTTTTTTTCTTGGGTTTCATTTATTTTGGGTCTCTGTGGACAGTTTATAGCAATAAGCTAGTTGTTTTCGACCAGAAAACAGTGGTTTTGGTTAATTACCCTGACAAAAACAAAGAACGCCTGACATTGCAACTCTTCTCTTTAGTCTTTAGCAGTAAAATATTCAGAAAACATTTTTTCTGACTTAACTCCTCCCAGTTCTTGCAGCGTTTACCTTGTTTTCCCTCCATATAAATATATATATTGGCAGGTGCTGACTGTGATGTGTTTTTCACTCAGGGGGGACGGATTGTGGTGACTGCACTTACAGTGACATCATATGTATACCCTCTGCACTGATCCCTGCTCAAGAGCACTTGACTATAACTTACACCCGCAGCTGTGAAGGGCACTCCTTTTTAAGGGGGAGGGTATAAATAGGCAACCTGTGGGACATTCTTGCCGCACTCCTCCATTAGCATGAACCACGAGCCACAATGCATGCTGATAGACACCCTGCTCACACAGCTGTTGTGTCTTACAATGTGTTGTCAAATAAGTGCAATATTTTTTAAATGACAGACCTGGGGAGGAGGTAATAATCAGAGAAAAAGATAAGAATGTATGTGATCATAGGGGGGAGTTTTCTTTCTATCTTTGTGTATACTTGCATCTGTAACCCCAAAGTGTTATTTCCGAAATAAATAACCACGTGAATAAGTTCGGTAAAATGCGCTAATCAGGTGTAAAACTAACAATTTGGGCTTCAAATTATTGGGTTTTTACCTCTGTGCTTTCAGAACTAATCTTGTGTTATGCTGTGTTTCACAGAAAATGGATGCATATTTAGTTTTTTGTTGTAAGTAGTGATAGATCACAGAATGACACTTAATACAAATGCTAAGTCATATTTAAAAGTAATAAGAATAATAAATGTTCCTTCAAATCTACACTTTGTTTTTGTTAAACATGTTTGAATAAAAAAATGTGTCCATAAGCCGTAATACATTGTTGAAATCTGTTGGGCAGGATTTGATGGATGGTTATTATGTTATGGTTAAGGGGTAGCAGAGTTAAGGGAAAAAAGCTTTCTGTCAGTTGGTGACCTCACTCTGGTTATGACAAAGACAACAACAAGTGTCTGGAGGTATCAGTCATTAAACGAAGCACTTGTCCAATTTCATTTCACTAAGATGTGCTCACACTCTGTTGTATAAATCTTGTTGTCAGTAGTCATATAAAAGCTCTTTTCAGACATTAAAAAGCAGAGAGGGTATAAACAAATACACGTTTCACGTTAAAAAAAAACAACAGATGGAAGAAGCAGAGGGGGCATTGTATCATTCAGTTAAAATCACAAATCATGTTCTTCATGTTTAGTTTTTTTGATTTAAAAATTGAATTATTTTTTTAAAGAAATATAGGCAACCTTTAGGTCAATCGTAGTTTGGTTAGCACATAATTAACTACAGAAACTGATTTACTTTAAGTATACAATTAAAAAAGACCCTTACATCAATGATTTTTACAAATAATTGTATTTGTATTATTTAATTATTTTCTCAAATAGTCAATGCTTTGTGTAACAGCACATGCACTTTGTAGCTGACGTTTTATGATTTTTCTGCCTATAGATGTTAAAGAAATGTTTTCCATTAATTCATCCATGTTTTATCTTTACATCTACTTTATATGTGGAGAGATTTATAGACATTCACACTTTTTTATGTAAAGCTTAACCCATTATTAATATGCTAGGTGTTATTGTGTGTTTGACCCTGTGAGATCTGTACCTTGAATCTGAAATGTTATGTGAACTAATCATAATATCCTAACATTGTGCGTACCTTCGCAAAGCAGAAGCTCACACTAGTATGCATGGTTTCCCCTCAATCAATCAACTTTCAATTATAGACCAAATTATTCAAATTAAGGCTTTAAAGTGGATTCTTATGAGAAAATAATTCATTACAGGTTACATTTGATGTATAAGAAGAGAGGAGGTTTCAGTTACTGTGATAGCCATGTATAATTGATGTCTCTCTCTGCTTGATTTCATACAAGATGCAACAGGCTCCGCTGCTCAGCGTTTACTGCCGAGAGGTTCTGTGTGGAACGCATATTGATCACGAGATGTGTTTGTGGTTAGTGATAATCGTATTATTAGACCCTTTGATTAAATCTTTACCAGCATGGTTGCAGCACAGCATAATGAAATCTGATTTCCTGCCTGAGAGACGGCTGCATGCAGACAGGCACTGTTGTAAAAAAAGATGAATGTCCGTAGAATCTGCCGTCTCCTAGATGTTAGATAGTGAAATGAGAAAGGCCAAGAGGTTGTGCATGCAATGGATATGCACCTTTTTTCAGTCCTTGTTAATCGGAGTGAAAAGAAAAAGCTGATGGTTCTTCCAGCCTGGAGGCTCGGGGAGACTTATGTCCTAGATTGGAAGTGGTTCTCTGAAACTGTGCCTGGGGCTCACACACACCCAGAGGTAATCTTTCACCTCCCTGCTTCCATGTCCTTCCAGCTGCACAATGGTGATAAACACAGCATGAAAAAACAACTAGTTGATACATTTCTACAAGTGGATATCTCTGTTTGTCTGTGGGTCGGAGCATGGCTTCGATGTGTATGTTTTAACTGTAAAAGTACCACTCTGTACAACCTGTAGTCTCCCACTCTGCCTCTACAGTGTGTGTGGGCGTATAGGGTGGGCTAATTGGCTTAATTTCTCCAATATTAAGTGTCAGCGGAGGAAGGGCTAGTTAATATCGCCTGCTCTCCCACAGTTTAAAGGTGCTGTGACCCTGACAGATAATAAAGAGCTGTACCATAGGGGATTCAGACGAGCAATGCATCATCGAAGCAATGTTCTAGTCATTCTGCTGTCCTCCTTTCTCCCATTGAATACGCTCTTCATCTCCTCCTCACACATCACCTGTCAGGCTGAGAATATGCATTTGTTATCACACTAAGTAGCCTTTGGATTGTGATGGCTGCTACTGACCACAAAGGCCATAAGGAAGAAAATAACCAAATAATGTAAAAAAAATAAACATTTATTTTTTTGACTTATTATTTATGTGAAGTGGTGTTGTCTTGTACTCATACTTCTTATTTTTTTTTTTTTTTAATTAGAACCATTTGGAGAGAACACATTTGAGCTGCTGATTATGCACCAGCCTCCCTTCAGTAATTAATAAAGACTGGTTGTGTTGCCAATGTTATTTTCCAAATGTGATTTTCAAATGGATTTTTGTATGGTTAATTCTTGTTTAATTTTGTTATTGATATGCAAAATACACACATTAGTCATTCTCAAATTTGATAAATGAAGCCTGAACAATAATTAGCTTAGTTATACAATGTTCTATGAAAGGCAGTACTGTTAAACAGGCAAAGCGTTTTTGCATCTTTGCAGATTACAGTTTTGATTTTCTTTTAAGGCTTAACTATAAACCTCATTCACTCAATGCACATACATATTAAGAGCCTGTCTGCATTGTTACATTGAATACACAACCAAACTCTTGTATCAAAGACCTTTTAAACAGTAGGTACAAAGCATCTCTTGCATAAGGAAGAAGCCCTCTATTTTAAATTAAATAGATTTTTTTAAATGGCAAAAGGGTGTGTGTAGCCTTCTTACAGTGCAGACGCTTTTCTGCTTGCTCTTGCCTCTGCTTACTTTTTTATGCTGTTTTTCTATTTTTCTTTTCTGAAAACTTCGAGCAGCGGCTCCTGGACATTAACCTATCACTGGGACAGTTATTCTTCGTAAATAGACGGAGGGTTTCAGCCATATTTCAATATTTTTACGACGACCTCTGTCTTACAGTAGCGTGGCCTATCAACAGCTAAAGCCTGGTAGGCTACTGCATGCTATTTAGCTTAAGCTAGTTAGCAGCAAAATGCCTCCGTTCTCTACAGATGACTTCCACAAACTTCTACAGAAGATGGCCGTGTTGGAAATGAAAATGCAACGGTTGGAAGTTAACGTGGAAGTGAATGGACTAGGTTGGAATGACACCACTTTACCAGTGTTGCAAAAGAATGGACAAAGGCATGCTAACTCAAAGCTAGTTAGCAGCTACAAGGATTCCAAGGAACAGGAGGGCTGTGTACTGGGTAATAAATCTACAAGTGGTAGCCCTCCCTCAAACTCTCTGGGTGCAAGGCCGAAGAGTAAATAATTTCCATGGGATTTGGGAGGACGAACAACAGGCAGAGCCCAGCGCTCTGAAATCTGTGATGCGACCGGCTGGCCTGCATTGTTATCACCCAGGAAGAGAGCCTCTTCAACCCCTGTTCCTACTAGGAAACAGCCGTGGACAGCTGCTAAAGGGAGAACTACAAACAATCCTCCTAAACCACCGAGTGTGCCAATCCAGAACAGATACGCTCCGCTGACCGAGAACCGGAGATCTCTTTCTGATGACCTGGATAACCTGTCCTCTTCACACAGCAGGGTAAGGACCAATAGCTTCTCCAAAAGTAAAAGGCTAGAGGGAAAGCTAACAACTGGGCCTGAAACTCTGATTGTGGGTGACTCTGCTGTAAGAGATGTAAAAGGTCTGTGTAGTAAGAACAACACCAAAGTACTCTGTTTTCCCAAGGATGTGGTCTCTGACTTGGCTGAGAAGATCCTGCATATTGGGGCTGAACTTCCAACTGTGAAGAATGTGGTACTGCACATTGGAACAAATAATGTTGTGAAACAACAGTCAGAAGTGCTGAAAAAAGACTTTAAATGTCTGTTGGAAACTGTCAGCTCTCTAAATGCAGAGGTGTTCATCAGTGGCCATCTACCGCCTGTCAGAAGAGGAGTGGAGAGATTCAGCAGATTGTTTGCACTGAATACCTGGCTTTCCACTGCCTGTACTGACCATTCTGTTAATTTTATTGACAACTTTAACTTTTTCTGGGACCGCAGACATCTTTTTAAGGCAAATTGTTTGTCTGAACAAGTCAGGAGTGAAATTGTTTATCTCTAACGTTTTCAACTGCCTACGTCATCAATCTGTTCCCTCTGCCAAGGACAAGCAACAAGCAGGGGCGGACTGGGACTAAAATTCAGTCCAGCCACATGAAAAATTCAGTCCGGCCACATGAAATGTCAAATGTTAGAAATCCGCTGTTTATTATTTAAAGTTTTACGTCCGATTCACTCCTTTTTTCCTCTCTGTACACAGCTCAAGTTTGATCATTTGCCTGTCATCAGATTTCATTTGTAGTTGCTGCTGTAGCGGAAGTTTAGTACAATTATTTTTGATTAAATACTCCAAATCTCCACCCTCCATAATTGCACTTGCTTCAGTTGCTTACTACTTTTTAAGGGCAGTGAATACAGTTACAATACGAACTGAAGTTGATGCGATTTGATTGGATTGTGAGGCATGACGTGAGCCTCATCTGATTGGTCAATCCCTAAAAAAAATTTCACCAAGGGAAGCCAATTTCGGCTGGCCTCCTCTCGCAACAGAGAGTGCAATCTACTGTTTCACCATAACATCTAGAGGGGCGCTGTTTCACTTTTTGTAAAATACTCAATAGCCACTGAGTTCAAGGGATAATTCTCACCCACCTCTTGCTCTTGCCCTGCACTTGTATACGAGCTCAACTCTGTCCCTCATCATGAACGCAGGAGGCTGGCTGTCAATCAATCAATCAATGTTTATTTATATAGCCCAATATCACAAATGTTACATTTGTCTCAGTGGACTTCACAGTTTGTACAAAATATCAGTATGACAATACGACATCCTCTGTCCTTAGACCCTCACATCTTACAAGGAAAAACTTCCGAAGAAAACCCACAGTTTAAAGGGAAAAATGGGAGAAACCTCAGTGAGAGCAACAGAGGAGGGATCCCTCTCCCAGGACGGACAGTCGTGCAATAGATGCCGTGTGTAAATGTATATCTGAACTCGCGCCCACATCACTCTCTTCATCATCTTGCACTTGTTTTAAGCTGCTGATGATAGTGCTTGTAGCAGCGCTGCTGCCAAAAAGGTCTGTCGATTTGCGACATTTATATGCTCCACCTGCGAGTGACTTCACCTTTTTTTCTCTTGCCTTCTCGGCCCACCTTTTTCTTTTCGTTTTCTTTGATTTGTATCCATGTTTTTTCATTCTCCCTGTCTGCCGCGGCGTCTAATCCCTTCTCTTCTCTTTTTCTTCTTCGTGTGTGATTATTTGACATAAGAACCACACAACTGCATTAGCGGCCGCTGTTGCCTTCTGTCGCCCGTTGGCGCAATTTAAATGATGACGTTAAACCTTTTTTTTTTTAAAGTGCCGGCCGTCAACGGCCCTTGACGACCGGCCGTTCTGTGGTTCTCCAGATTCTACAGATGGCCAGTCCGCCCCTGGCAACAAGAGGAATCAAAACAACAGAAAGACACAACATATCGCTCAGAAAACCTTGAAAATCTATCACTGCACCCGCCTGAGGAATGTCTTGATTATGGGAGTCTCCACAGCCCTTCACCCCCCCTATCACCTCTGAGGATACTCTTCCTTCACCCCACAGCTCTCTCTACTCTCCGTTCACCCTCGCCCACCCTCCTGGAGATCGCTGAACACACGAAGGAGATACAGAGGGTTGGCACCGATTCCTTCCTGGAGTTCAAAGTCCAAACTAAGGCGATACGCAGGGTTGGCAGCATGTCCTTTACCCCCGCTCCTCAACGACACCAACCAAAATCACAGCAGAGACGCGCACCATCTCCCTCGTCTTCATCACCGTGCCTACGTCAACCACCTCCCCCCCCCTGGCAGCATGTCCTTTACCCCCGCACCATCTCCCCCGTCTCCATCACCGTGCCTACGTCAACCACCTCCCCTCCCTTCAAGAAAGCATCTGCAGTCTCCGAAGCCTGATAAGGATGTGTGTGGACAAAATGCAACAAACACTTACTGATATGTGCTGGGTCCAGGCTCAAGGGCGTATGGCACTCTCAACTCTTTCCAGGACATGCCGGGGCCCTGCCTGCCAGTAATTGTGCCGATATCTGTGTTGATAGGTAATAGATTAAGAGCGGTGAATCAGCTTAGAAACAGGAAGCGCTCAAAAGTTTGTGTGAGTTTATCAAATTTAGCAGTGATTCCATGTCAGCCACAGCTTGTCACAAAAAATCTTACTGATAGTGTGTTTAACGAACTTAAACTAGCTTTATTAAATGGCAGGTCTCTGGCAGGAAAAACATTTGTAATCAATGATTTTATCACTGAGCACAATCTTGATTTTATGTTTTTAACGGAAACTTGGATTGAACAAAATAACAGTGCAGCTGTTCTTATCGAATCAACCCCTCCCAACTTTAGTTTTATGAGTCAGGAAAGAATGCATAAGAGAGGAGGTGGAGTTGCTATTTTGTTCAATGATTCCATTCAATGCAGGAAAACATCTTATGGGAACTTTGCTTCTTTTGAATATGTGGCCCTTCAGCTGAAATGCTCCACTCGAGCTCTGTTCCTAAATATCTATAGACCACCCAAATACTGTGCAAGCTTTTCTGATGACTTTACTGAACTGCTGTCTATAGTGTGTATTGACTTTGACCGTCTAGTCGTTGTTGGTGATTTTAACATCCATGTTGACAACCCCCAGGACTAAAGAGGGGCTAAAGAACTGTTTTGTGTTCTTAATAACTATGGACTGACTCAGCGTGTGATGGAGCCCACGCACAATAAGGGGCACACTCTGTACTTAATTATCTCAAAGGGTCTGAATATCTCTAAGGTTGTGGTGACTGACGTTGCACTCTCTGATCATTTCTGTGTTTTCTTTGAGAGCTCTATTTATGTTCACAAAAATGTTCAAAAAGAGGTAACCACAAAGCGATATTTAACTGAAAATACTAGGGAAATGTTTACTCAGAATTTTTCTTTCACACTTGCCCCTGCTAACATCTCAGTAAATGAGCTAGTAGATCATTTTAATTCAAAAATTAAAAATGTTATAGATGCCATTGCTCCAACTAAGGTAAAGGAAGTGACTGGGAAGAAAATATCTCCATGGAGAAAGGCCATGACCGTGAGAGCAGAAAAAAGAGAGTGTCGAAAAGCTGAACGTAGGTGGCGAAAAACAAATCTCCAGGTTCACTTTGAAATCTATAAAGAGAGACTTGGCCTTTATAATTTGGAATTGAAAAACGCACGACAGTCTTTCTTCTCTGACATCATTACCAAAAACAAAAACAATGCACGTGCCTTGTTTGCTACCGTCGACAGACTAACTAACCCCCCGGTGTCAGTAGCCTCTGAACTTCTATCCACCAAGGCGTGCAATGATTTTGCCTCCTTCTTCACTGACAAAATTCAGAAAATCAAACAAGCAGTCAGTGCCTCTGCATCAGGTACAGCAAAAGTGTTGTCTCTGTGTCCACTTAAAATCAATTCAAACACCATGACACAATTCCATCAGATTAATGATAAAAACCTAGAGGACATTATACAACTTCTGAAATCCTCCTCCTGCTGCCTTGATATTATTCCAACAGGATTTTTCAAAGATGTTTTGCCTTGCATGGCCTCAGATCTACTTCATATAGTAAACAAATCTCTTCACTCAGGTATTTTTCCACAGGCCCTGAAAACTGCAGTCATTACACCACTCTTAAAAAATAATAATCTAGATGCTTCAGTAATGAACAATTACAGGCCCATATCAAACCTGCCATTTCTAGGTAAAATCATTGTTGAGTAATTTCTTGCATTTAAATAGTTGTTTCAATGTGTTCCAGTCAGGCTTTCGTCCAAACCACAGCACTGAGACTGCTCTTGTAAAGGTCTTCAATGATATCCACTTAAACACAGACAGTGGCAGAACTTCAGTGTTAGTATTATTAGATCTCAGTGTTGCGTTTGACACTGTCGACCACAACATATTACTAGACCGATTAGAAAACTGGGTGGGACTTTCGGAAACAGTTCTAAATTGGTTTGAATTCTACTTAAAGGACAGAAAAAACTTTGTTTCTATAGGTAAATACAAATCTGAGTTGACAAATATGACATGTGGGGTTCCTCAAGGCTCCATCTTGGGGCCTCTTCTCTTTAACATCTACATGCTACCACAGGCTCAGATAATGAAAAACAACAAAATAAGTTACCATAGCTATGCGGATGACACAGAAATGTACATAACAATTCCACCAGGAGACTATGCTCCAATTCAAACACTGAGTAAGTGCATTGCACAAATCAATGACTGGATGTGTCAGAACTTTCTCCAATTAAACAAAGATAAAACTGAGGTAATGTTTTTTGGAGCCAAGGCAGAACGTATACAAGTTAGCGCTGAGCTTCAGTCTGCAATGTTCAAAACAACAGATAAAGCCAGAAATCTAGGTGTAGTCATGGACTCTGACCTGAGTTTCAACAGTCACATTAAAACAGTTACTAAATCAGCCTACTATCACCTAAAGAATATATCTAGGATTAAAAGATTATGTCACAGCAGGATTTGGAAAAACTTGTCCATGCTTTTATCTTCAGTATACTGTACTACTGTAATGGTGTCTTTGCAGGTCTCACTAAATATTAGAAAGCTGCAGCTAATTCAGAAAGCTGCTGCTCGAGTCCTCACTAACACTAAGAAAGTGGATCACATCACTCCTGTTGTGGATTCTTTACACTGGCTTCCTGTGTGTCAAATAATAGATTTCAAAATACTGCTGCTGGTTTATAAAGCTTTGAATGGTTTAGGCCCAAAATACATTTCTGACCTACTGCTAAATTATGAACCATCCAGATCACTCAGGTCTTCAGGGACTGTTCAGCTTTCTGTCCCCAGAGTCAGAACTAAACATGGTAAAGCAGCGTTTAGTTATTATGCTCCAAATATCTGGAACAAACTCCCAGAAAACTGCAGGTCCGCTGCAACTCTGACTACTTTTAAATCCAGACTTAAAGAGCCTGTGACAGCATCCCAACAACTGTTGTGCAATGAAATATTCGGCTACTAGTGATCTCGAACCGTCAGTTTAAAAAAGAAGTTGCGATACCGTTCCGATAAATATCAATAATTTCGATCATCGCGGGGAAATTCCTTCGACTCATTTTGAGGTTTTGGGGGAAGCCGGAAGTGACGTCGATGCGGGAACGCTTCACTGTGCGGCGAGAGAGCCAAACACGGACAAAGTGTGTTGTCATGCGTAGAAATGGTGAATTACTGAGTTTAGGCGCGTTAATAACGTTGTAATGAAGTTGACTACAGTATATTCATATTTGTCAGTGCTTTCATGTCAATTCGGCGAACATAAACATAAATGATCGTGGTGAAGATGATGATTAAATTAGGATTAAAAATCAGTAGTGAGAGCTGCTGAATTTCCTCCCGTCGGATGTGATATAAAAACAAATCGATTATTTTTGTAGTTGTAAACTCAAGTGGATGAAACTACATTTATTAGTGCTTTCATGTCAATTCGGTGAACATATGATACATTAAATGATCGTAAGGATGATGATTAAAAATCGTTTGTTTGAGCCGGTTTGCATTTCCTGATGAGAAAACAAACCGATGCTTTTTGTAGTTGTAGTACACCAACGTGGATTAAACGTGTGGTTTTTTACCACAATGTTGGGAAATTAATGGATAAAATGCACGGATTATTATTATTATTATTATTATTCCCACTCCGATCGGGACTCTCGGTCCACCGTTTCCCCGCAGCGAGTCTCCCCCCGTTGACAGTTTACGTGGGCTGGGTGCAGTGGCGGACTGGCCATCGGGACGAATCCCGATGGGCCGGTACCGAAGTGGGCCGGTCGGATAAGTCACTATCACATCCCCCATAGGCGGCGCGTGAGGCTCAGGTTTGGGAAGGCTTAATAACTTGTTTTACCTGACGCTGCCCGCCTCCGGCGTCTATAGAAAAGAGATCAACTCAGTGTGCGGAGTTTAAATCTTTCAAGTCATATTACAGGATTAGGAAATACAGTTTAAACTGCCGTATGCAGAGAAGACGTCGACGTGTCGCACTTATCATTCATATTATCCCATCGATCAGATCATCGATCATATAATATCATAATATATCATATATGTCCTTATCTGAGTTAGCTTCTCCAGCCGTATCTGGCCGTGCAATACTTACAGTGTCACATACTGTATGCAGAAGTATTATTTTAAGCAACACATTGTTGACGAAACACTCGAGTCAAATATAATTAAAGTCAGATCCACTCGTGTCTTAGACGTGAACGCGCTCTCAGCTGGTGAGAGAAACCCTGGCTTGATTTACCGAGTTGATAACCAGCGTCGTAGGACCGCTTTATGAGATCTCGTTTGTTAGTTTGTTGTTGTTAGTTAGTTTGTTACTCAAACATATCCAGGGTATGTTGAACTGGCTTCGTAGTACAGGGCACAGGTGGCTAGCAGCGCTAATGTCAAAGACACAGACATCATACATTATATTTGTATTTTACCAGGATGCAGTGACACAAATATTTGGGAAGGCTTAGCCTTCCCTAGCCTACAGCACCCGGCGCCCCTGACCTCTCCCACTCCCCCCGTTGACAATTTACTAGCGGTACCGAAGTGGGCCGGTCGAGAGTCCTGGGAAGATTTTTAGTCCCATTCCACCACTGGATACATGACTGTATGATCGCCCATATTGACGCACCTAATTCCTAAACTTCTAACAGATAGAACATAAACCGATCCTTCAGCCTCATATGAGCTCTCAGACACGTTCAAAATTAAACTGTCATCGCTGTCTGAGCTTGCTGCTGTGTGCGCCATCGTGTGTTTACATGCAGATGCTGGGATCCTGAACGGTGCAGCTGGAGCGCTGTGCCCGCAATGACGTCACACGTAATTTGGCAGAACTTGAAGAATCCCCGAGAAGATCCAGAAAATGGTCAACATTGAAGGGCAGATTAATTAATCAAAGTACAAATATCCAAAATCAGTTCAGTAACAGTTTTCAAGGGGACAATATTTACTCAAATTGATGGGTTTGGATGATGGGGGAAACTCGTGTCACAGGCTCTTTAAGACTTTTCTTTTTGTCGCTGCTTTTAATTGAACTATTCACATCTTAGACTGCACTGTAACTTTGTGTATTTTTTTTCCATGGTTTTTTCTTTTTTTTCCTTTTAATGTTTATTTTATTATCTTTTCTTTTTAATGACTGATTTTAAATGCCATTTTCTTAATGTCTTTCATTTTTTGTAAAGCACTTTGAATTGCCTTGGGTTGAAAGGTGCTATATAAATAAACTTGCCTTGCCTTGCCTAAATAGCTGTTCTTTAAAAACACATTCATCATTATAATTGCAGTTTGATAAATGGTTATCTTTGCCAAAGTGCTTCTCATTTCTGACACTAGACACAAGGCCATGTTAAGAAGAACAATTTCAAATATTGATAGAACCAAGCAAAAGAGATACAACTAAAATAAGCGCTTTGCTCATCCAACTATCACACCAAAGCTTCCTGTGAGCCTTTTGAAACGGTCAGACCCCTGGGTGTGCAGGCGGATCAAAAATGACCTGAGATTCTGCCAAGTAATGACATAATCTCACATTTAATCAACATTGTTTCCTTCCTGGATGATTTCATCAGTCCCTTGACAGTGCAAAAAGTCCAACAATACGTTAAAACTATGGAAACAAATACAGAATATTCTAACGTGTTAGCTTTGCTAAAGTCATGCTTTAACCTTTCCCTTAAAAATGTTAAGGTTTAGAAGCGTATTCCTTTCCCAGAACAAAAACTGAGGGTATCAAAGAGGACTTTTTAACTAACAAGACACAGATCTGCTAAACTAACATTTTCAGAAAGATAATTATAGACCCAACCATTAATAATATGCAGCACCACGATGAGCATAAATTGTGTTAATATTAGCTGCTACTGGAGGGCATTAAAAGACGTTGAAGTTTGCCAAGTTTAAGAACCACCCCATTTTTTCTTTGTGTATGGAGGATTGTTCTTTTCAAGTCAGTGTTTTACATTTGTGTGTGTGTGTGTGTTGTGCCTTTTTTGAGCTGACCTTCATATGAACAAGAACTAAAGTAACATTGCAGTAAAATAAAACTAAGCAAGATGCTCCTAATCTATATATAACACCATGTTTCCATTTGGCGGATACGTCTTGGCGACTTGGGATTTCATTCTTGCTTTAATTTTCTTTGAGTAATTACATGGAGACAAAGACGTCAGTCCTCAAAAACAAAAGGCAGCTATTTTTAGTTTGGGTCTAGAACCAAACACAAGGGCCTTAGCGTTCCCTAAAACTTCTGCTGTCAGTAAGCTGCTCTACAATTATACAGAGCTCACTCACATGTTTTCCTTCAAACATTTCAGGTCCCTCTCCACAACAATAATGGCTGAGTAAGCATTATAAAAGAGCTTATGTGCACAGTTCTTCAATGGTATAAAACAACCAAAAGAAGGCACTAACACAGATCATCTTGAGGTGCCCCAAAACGTAGTTGTATTGTGAGCCATTAATCTTCTGTGATTGAAACAGAGTAAGCCAAATATGTAATATAAGATTCATTCATAAGTCCCATGTTCCCAAATGTTCATTAACCATATTCCCAGCATAATTTGTAATGGAAATAATTCATTTGAAGGATTAAATGTTGTAGATATTGGCACTGAGCTGGAATCGATTGGATGCCAGACAACTTGGCTATTGGCCGTTTCCATCTTAACGTTTTGGAACCAGAAGTGACAGAAGTGGAAGGAGTGCTAAACAAGACACTGCTTTATGGCATATTTGACTCTGAATCATTCACTAAATGAACACCATGCTGTATTGAACAAGGAGTGGAACCAGTGATTGAGACCTTAAACCTTAGAGGGTAACAGGTTGCAGAGAAGGCCTAGCCCGGCCGGGGAGTGTGGAACGTAGCCACAGACCTACTCCGTACCTCTAACCAATTCAGGTTCCAGTGGGCACCTTTCTCCCTGTGTGCCTCTCCACCTCTGTTTCCTACTTCTTACTTGCTACCCCTTTCCCTTAACCTATCCTAAGGGAGTGCATGTATGTAGACACGTTAGTTTAGCTGCTATAGGCTTGGACTGTTGGGGGGGGCACCTTACTCCGTCTTTCTGGCTGTTTGTACCCGTGTACTCTCATGTTCCGATTAACCCAGCTTCCCCCGAATCTCTTTTTTATGTCCATATATACGCCGGGATCCTGAGTCGAGGCTAATCCTGTTGCTGTGGTCGTGTGTCCTGGATCCTCTATCCTGAGTACTGGATCTGAGTCCTGGACTTCGAGTCGTGGCTGAACCTGTCTCTGCGGTCCTGCCTGACTCTCATCATACTACTTCCCTGATGGCTCCCTCAAGATTGCTGACGTCCTCGTGGATTCATCTTCTTATTATAGACACATGCATTTCCAAACATTTGGTCTACCTATGTTGTAAATGTATCATCTTTTAGATTTACACACGGCATCTATTGCACGTCTGTCCGTCCTGGGAGAGGGATCCCTCCTCTGTTGCTCTCCCTGAGGTTTCTCCCATTTTCCTCTTTAAACTGTGGGTTTTCTCTGGAAGTTTTTCCTTGTACGATGTGAGGGTCTAAGGACAGAGGGTGTCGTATTGTCATACTGATATTCTGTACAAACTGTGAAGACCACTGAGACAAATGTAACATTTGTGATATTGGGCTATATAAATAAACATTGATTGATTGATTGATAAACTCATTCTAAAATGTTAACAAAAAGTTAATAAATCAAGTGAGTAGTAGGCTTATTTCCTAATAGTGCTTCTACACACTGCTGGCCATTAAAACCTTCAGACCTGGAGGTTGTCAGTTGGTCAAAACAAAGAAATACTCAGTTTGGCTAGATTTGTTAACTCTTCATAAAGTTTGACATATTGTTATCATATTGAATTTAGTGCTAACAGTTTCTTGATGTGCAATAAAAAAATATGTGAGTTTGTGTTAACCTTACTCACATCTGTTGTGTCTTCTCCAGGGTGTTTGGTCTAAGATACTCCCCAGGGTATCTGGTGCTACTTAATTTTAAGCGGCTTGGGTTTGGTTTGGGTTTTTACTGATTCTATTGTATATTTATGAATGAGATCATGCAGATTATTGATATTAGTTTAGTAGAAATTGACTTAATTGTGTATTGCTGTGTTTTATTTTAAATGTTTAAAGGTAAGAGGCAGATATCCCTCTAATGTTCTAGTGGTCAAGTTCATAACCAGTAGCGGGTTGGGAGCAGCTGTAGAATTGTGTTGGACACATGTGGGGTTAAAGTGTATTGGATTTGCAGAGAGGATAGCTGGAAGATCATTAAATATGAAACATTAAATGGACATTCCATCTGGTAAGGTGAAAGCTAAAACACTTTAAAAAGAAAAGAGTGAGAGAGAGAGCTCCTTGCAGATGTTGCTGCTTCTCAGGAAAGTGGTCATGAAGCTGCTGGATGTAGTGGAAGACAATTGCTTCGAGGAGGAGTGGGAAGACAAAAGACAAACAGCAAGAAAAGTACCTGCACTGCTAAGGTAATCACTGTGAGGATCAGCACAGTGTACGAGAGAATGAGGGAGGTAAAAGTGAATAAAATAAGAAGGATTTTTATATGCTGAAGCTGGTAAGAGAATGAAGAGAAAAAACAAAATGATGGCAGTGCCTGAAGAACTGGAGATTTGCAACAAGTGAGAACATTGGGTCTTGGTTATAGAATGACAATGTTGTGAAATATAATTGAAACTTCGGCAACTTCGTTGAGGATAGACAATAAGATCAGATGATTTTATACCATAAGTCTACACAACGTTACAGTAGATGAACGTATCCACCATTAAAGTTAATTAATAATCATCTGCTCCAGGGCTTACGGTGTCATACATGTATTCAGTCCCTCTTGCTTTAGTCGGCCCAGAGTTCACACGGAGGATGGGACAAAGACGTTTTTTCCATATTATTTTAACAAATTCATTTCAAGCTATGTTGTCAGCTTTGGCATTTTCTTGGCCAAAAAACTGCATGTGATGTTCAAAACCAGTGGTTTTTCTGCAGCCTTCAATCTGTTGGCCACATCTGACTGCACCGTGCCTTGTGTTGCGAGACTGCAAATATCAGACGCTCCTATGAGTCTCCCTCTCTCTGCACTGCGTCTGTGAACACCAGCATGTTCCCAAAGTCCCCGGAGGGTGAAGCAACTTCTCAGAGTTTCTTTCCCGGTAGGTTGGGCTCATTTTGATTGGTAATTGAATGGTTTCTATGTGGTGTTTTGGGACCATCATCATAAGGACTTCATTCGCCTGGGAGCAACTGAGACATAAAGAAAATGAGTATTTTAAGAATAGTGCAACCATCATCCATCTGGATCAGTTCCAACAGATTGTTCACACTGTATAATTGCCAGAAGCCAGTAAAGCATCAGTTTTATTTCCTCAGTATATTCTGTACCAAGACATATACCGTGATAAGCACCCTCCTCCTTAATTTCAGGCTCTATAGAGATCACATCTTGCTGTAGAAGTTTTTAAATGTCAATGCAGAAAACAGTTGACATTTTGGCTTAATGATGGCTTAAGAGAAAAGGTTGAAGTGTCAACACAACAATTAGGGTTCAATAAGGGCCAATCTGAACAGTGTAGGAAGGGCTGACAGGGTCACAAACTGGAATTGCCCTCATTAAAGACTTTTCAAATTAGCGGGTTAAATAGATTTAATCATGAAACACTCAATATGGAGGGAAAAAAACCCGTCATAGAACAATGACATTCTGTATGATGTATGTAACCCAGATACACACTTTCATATATAAACTAGGATACTATGGTTTAGAGCCATAAGCATGCACTGACCCTGAGCCAACATGAAAAACAATGACTACAAATGAGAGACAGTGACTCATTCTATGGTAATTACATGATGACAGTTTCTGCCGGCTCATGCCTTATTGCAGATAACAAGGTTTTAAAGATGATGAAAGGCCGGAAGATTGCAAGAAAAAATATTGTTCTGAAACTTTCACAGAATCCAGACAGTAGTGCACGAGACAAAAACAAATCAGGTTTCTCTGTTTGCCCATAATAGCATTTCCAAGATTGCAGTGCACCTGAAAGAAAACAACCAATCAGAGCAAAAGACTCTCTGACGCTGTCTCAATCGTGTGAACGGCAGTCAAACTATCAAACAAGACTCGCTCATCAATTATGAATCAAGATGTTGTTATTTTATGGCTTATTGTACATTGTTTTGCGATGCTTGGTAATTGCTCGACTGATTTCAAAGTCTCAAACTTTGTCATTTCGCATCAGAGAAATATACTAAAAATTGCTTCTGAAAACATTTGAAGCGAGAAATAGGCAACACAAAAACAGAATCTTGATTGCCTTGCCCTGCCTATAGGTTGCTCTGATTGGTTGTTTTCATTCGGGCGCAGTGGAAACTTAAAAGGTTATCAGAAGCACTGGTGGGAAATGGAGACAAATATTTTTCAGATCTGGCCTATGCATTACTTTTAGGACAGTTGACAGCAAATAATAATACAAAAAGTAACATTTGAAAGAGTTGCCAACTGCAGCTTTAAAGCTTACTATCCTATGTTGTGCACTACCACACTATTTAATTAAAGTCAACGCTTCAGTTTTTTCAGTGCATAGTTTTCATTATCTTGCAGTTTCACCCTGTCAAAAGTCTTTCAACACACTACAGACTCTATTTTTTCACAAATGTATTGTGAAATGGTATTATGCCTATGTACTGCTGTGAAAATAAAGATTCAATGCATCAATTAGAAGGAATGGGTTCAGCCTATACTGGACATATCTCACTAGATTTCTCCAAATGAAAAAGAAAATCAGCCATGAAAGATTGACAGTAAGACCCTAAAGAGAGAATATCTCATCTTGCTTAATCATATACTGTATACAATGTGCAAAGGCTACAGCGACAGCTTTCTAACAATAGGTTTGATTTGCTTAAATGTTCTCGCTTCTGCACAAAGCAAGTGGAATAGAAGATGCATCTCATGACGTTATTAGTAGCCTTTCACTTGATTACTCATTCATAGGAACATAGTTCAGATGAATGCACTCTGGTTACTGCTTTCTAAATATCCCATTCCCCCCTGGATTGGTCTGTTAAATTAACATTAATGGAATAATCTGAGTGCAAGTAAACAAACGTCAATAAATACAACCTCTTTACTTCAGTCATCCTCTTTCCTTTTATGAATAATGTCTCATACAGCATGTGTTTGTTTTGTGAGGTTTACATGATTTAAAGAAAACTTCTACAAAACCAGTAGGACACCAATTATTTCAGTATTGTTCTTGATATTTATAAAATGTTCATTATTTTCGGCTTTTATCTGGATCTGATAAGATCAGATTTTTTTTCCATTTGTGAAAATATTGCCTGTAATATAGGTATATATGTTGGATTGCACTGCAATAGCCCGGCTATATGTAGCCCGGCTATATGTAGCCCGTCGTGCAATCATTGCACACTGCACCCAAATGTCACACCTCTGCTACAGTACATAAAACATGGTTGTTTACATGCTTAACATGCACTGTCAAGAAGGGTTAACACTTCTAAGAGTGTCTTGCAATAGAAGCAACACATTTGGATGCATTTAGTCCTCTTGGAGTATCTGTGCTTCAACACTTTGAGGGTGTTGTTGTGGAATATTTTCCAAGGCCCATAACTTTGACCCAGTTTATCAGTTCAAACTGTCCTGACTGAGCACACGCACTTCGTAACCTTGGCTGCTGTGCTCTCAGTGTTCTGTCTCCCTGTTCCTGCCTGTTGACGTCAGCTGATAGAGGTGTTATGATTCTATGTTGTTATGCAGCATGTTGATGATGCTCTCAGAACTAGCTAAATACATGGGTCTGAGGTAAAGTTCTTTAGAATTGACGTGGCAACTCTCCCGTGCAGTCTCACCGTGACTGATGTGACTTGTGATGTGAATCTCTCCGGCCGTAACTCCAAATAAATCATCAGTGTTTGACATCGGAGTTCCTGCTCCTCCTGTGTCTCTTTCCTGAGTCGGTGACTCCCACTGCATTGCTACACAAGTTTCCTCTACAGGTGTTATCATTATATTTCATGACATATAATCCAAATTAATGTGACTCCATAAATAAGCATTGTATGGGTTCTGTTATTCTAATTTCAAAGTGCTAAAAGTAGACAACTTTAACCTGAAAATGGCAAGAACAACTGTCACTTTGTATTGTATTTGACCTATGATGCTCACAATATGTGTTGTTGCACTGACTGCCCTCTTCTCACTGTGTGAGCTTAACTCAAAACATCTCTGAACTCCGGGTTCAGATTTAAATAATATGGCAAATGAAAGGGGATTCTTTATTTTTGCACTCAAGTACAGCAGGCCAAGCAAGCACTTCTCAAAATAATGTGGTCTGAGAGACTACCATCCTACCGATTGATTCCAGAGCCAACAGAGGAAACATATGGCCCTGCTGTCTGTGGCACCAGCAGAATACTGTTTGATCAGGTTTGTGGCTAGACCTTGTCCATGTTGTCTGCCTTCCTTTTGATGTATAACTTGAAATTAGATTATGCATGCTTCACTCATCTATTTGTCCTACAACCATGACGTAAGCCAGTGTGTCGATGTTTGGGCACAAGTTTCCTTTAGACAAAGCGTCTGAATCTACGTCTTTGGCATTCTCTCTCCATCTCTAACATTTTTCTGTTTTTGATAAGTAGAAATGTTGCATTATTCATTGGCCCCACACATTATCAAACCAACACACATATTTCGAATTTGTCTTTTCACCTCCTGTCTTTTACAGTCCCAATTGTTCATTTGAATTGTAACCATAACTCAGTTTTGCTCAGTCACTAATTAGAGCTGCTTAAATAAACTAAACATCCGGTGTCCAGTATTGCATAATGTGCTGGGTCTTAAAATAACTATATTAATAAATAATGCCACTGAACTATGCGTGGATCAATCTGTTGTAATCATCAACTTTCAAATCTGTATGTCAAAACACCGTTTAGCCAGACTGTGTCTCTTTATACTGAACGTTAAACAAGTTTTGTCAGGATGTCACAAATGCAGGATTTGAAACAACACTGCATGCAATTACATTTCCCAAAAATGTACATAGGAAATTAGTGCTGTATAATTGTTGCACTAAGTACTCTAGGGTTTGAGGTTGCAAACAAGTGGGCTGCATACTGTACATTTAAAATGGCATTTTGCTGCATGCTCAACTGCAGGACATATGTAATATTCAAAGGTATTAAGGTTTGTAAACTTTCCCCGGAAATGGTGAATTAAATTCAGAAAAGGCTATGCTTGCCCAACTAAACTAAAGGTGTAGGGTGGTGGAGATTGGGACAATCAATGTGCAGGAGACTTTCACTTTAAGGATGGATACCCAGAAGGTCGGGTGTTTGGGTCATTTCCTCTGGTTTCCTCAGGTCTGCACAGAAAACAGTGTTAACTTAATGATCCTAGTGGACCTTTCCAATATTTTGAACTCAGATGCTGTGCTCGAAGGTGATGTCTAGGGGACAAAGAGAAATAGTATAAATTAGGCCTTCAGGGCTCTCTCAGCAGGTTTGGCACATCAGTATGTTCTGCACAACTTCATCTGTTTGACTTTAAGAGTGCTCAGACCTCTAAATAAAAAATGGCTATATATTAGTATTTTATCTACAAAAAAAAAATCATTATTATTTTAATATGATTTAGTTGCACAGATACAGTATAGCTCCTTTCAATATAAGACATATGAACGTGAGAGCAATTTCAGCCTTATCTTTATATTAAGCCACCATAACCCAGTTACTATGTATCAGAGGCTCCACACAATACAGTGTGACATGAATTTGAAAACATTTGCTCTTCATTACTTCATCTATCGCCTGGCAGAAGTGTACAAATGGGCTCATGATAGCTTTCTTTTGACTTTGTGATTGATATATTATTGTATTACAGTAAACAAAACCACTTGCAGTTGGAGAGCTACTTAGAGGGAAGATAGATTAGAAATGTGGTGTTGGTAGACATATAAAATGTGAGCGAGAATAATGTGCTTCTAGGCATTGCAGTTAATATTGTGCGTGGGCGTCTGATGGTGTGTGATCGTAGTCGATACGGTCTGTGCATGGGAGTGTCCAACGATTGTGCCAGTGCATTTGTGTATTTACTCATAACCAACATGAAATACAATTATACTTATTTGTGTAAGTCATTCTCCAAAGGAATACCCAGAACTATTAAATAATAGCTTAGAGTTATGGTTATTGTACTGTTATGAGTGTCATTCGTTGCATTTTCTCATAACTGATAAGTCACATCCATAATACAAATAATTCATGCATATTTGTGTAAGTAATTCTCCATAGGATTACCCAGAACTATTAAATAATAGCTTAGGGCTATTCTTGTTTTTTCACATTGTTATTGTATTATTATTAGTGTCGTTCAGTATGGAAAAAGTATATTATTCCTCTCAACACAACATGTATGATAAACTGACTGAGGTCCCATATGGCCATTGCTTTCCAAGGAAAGTGATAATCGATGCCTTATTTGCAAATATTTAAGAGAGGACTGTTTTCCTTTTCATTTCTACACTCACTTAGGCAGCACTTCATGACTGTGAAATATGTCCCCTACTCCAGAGGGTCTTGTTCTGTTGCCATCAACATTTTGAGAGGTCGATCGTAATTTTGACTTATTTTTGATTGCTTTGATGAACATGGAAGATTCAAAGAAGTACAACAAAATAAGTTAGCAAGTATCTTAGTAGATTGTTTACTCCTTTAATATTGATTTCCCTTTGAGATTAGCCTCGAGTATTAGTTAAGGAATGAGCAAACATCATAAAGATGTTGAGCGGACTGAGGATGTTCGTGTTCGACTGATGTTTCAGTGACGCCGGCTGACATTCTCTCGTATTAAGCCAATAACAAATTGGTGTGGATCTTTTGGGAAAAGAGGGAGTTTGTTGCTGTTTGCTGATGTGGTTGAAATGCTGATTGAGAGGCATGATTTATTGAATGCCAGCTGAGGAGGATCTTTGCTAGGATGCTGCTGAACACTAAACACAAATCACTGAATGCTGTCAATTAAACAGAGTGCCTTTATTTAGTGAGAGTGTGTTTGTGCTGCACTTTTTAGAATAGCATCATGCATGGTCATTTGTAAATGTACTCTCATTCAAACACACATACAAAGCCTCTGCAAAATAAACCTTTTCTCACTGGAAAATGTTAGGCAAAGGGGGCCTATTGTGCACACAACTCAACGGCAAGCAGACATATCAGAATGGAAGTCACGTATTTTATTTCTCTGTGTTGTTCGTTAGCTTCTTTAGCTTGTTCCTTTTAGTGACTACAGGCGAAACCTAACCGAGTATTACTGGTTGTTAAACGTACATAAGGTGTAATAGGAAATGTTTTTGTAGATAATGGAATGCAGCCCGGTGGTTTGGTTTACATCCAAACACTGCAAACTCTGTCATGTCAAAACTTTCCCTATATGCTAATGCTAACTCTCGCTATTGTAAAGCTCTGTGCTACAGATTTCAGGTTTCTCCGGCATTATGTTGAAGACAAATTCCCTATAGATATGTCTCAGCATTTAAGGGAACATAACACCTAAGAAAAACGAGGATTGGGGGGGGGGGGGGGGGGGATCTTTAACTTTGAAAGAAAACCCACACAAAGCTACTAAAACAAATGGACACGACCCTATGTGTAACTACTTAACCGCACAGCTACCTCTGGCATCTTTTCAGTGCTGTTTGTTAGCTGATACAAATCTTCAGAAGTCAGTGGGAGGAGGCGAGAAAAGTGGGTGAAGGGACACGAACAGAGCTCAGTGATCAGAGCAAACGGAAGCAGGGTGACTCAGAGTAATGCCAGTAGAACCAAAGCCAGAGAGGAGGATACAGGCTGATGAATTCTCCAGAGCCTTTGGGCAATAAAGCGTACAGTAACATAAGAACACTTCATTCTTGGAGAAGATTACGGATCTAAAGAGGGTCAGTATGTCATTACGCCCTTGAAAATGGAAGCATGTGTGATACATGTCAGTTAAAGTATACATAGTGTATCTAAATTATGATCGGATTAGATGTCCCTTTGTGTATTTGAGCGTACACACACTGTACATGCATGTATGCAACTGTATGTGGCAGCATCTCTTAGTATATTCTACAGATTGCAGTAAATGCTGCCTGACTTCCAGGAATGTAGTGTACAGTCTGAGATTATTCATTTTGTCCTCCAGTGGATCATTGTATCTGCATGTGAGCATGAGGCAGCCATCAACCAGCCACCTACTCATGCTAGATGGAGATAAAAACCAGACACACTCCGTTGCACCAGCAGTGAAGTAAAGCAGCCAACTGATGCTGAATATCTGGGCAGAAAGACAGAGGTATTGATAGATATCGGACAGTGTTTGATACATGCTGCATCAAATAAGAATCTCAATAAATGTATGAAATTGGGAATAGCTTTTTGCGCAACATTTTTCGAACTTTTGTTATGAAATGTTCCTTTGTGGCAATTTTAAAAGCGTGCACTGAACACAACAGTGTATTATCTTTCTGTAGGTACTAGGTATAGTTCACGTAGTAACCTGCATACTTTCAAATAGCCAGCAAAGGGGGACTCCACTGGTTTTAAAGAGAAGTCACATTTTGTAGAAAACTATGGAAAAATGACCTTATTCGTCACTTATATTTTGAGTTTATGGCCTTAATCACAACTTCAAAACAAAAACTGCTCAATCAAAACAGCAGTACATTCATTGTGAAAATGGTGAAACTAAGAGTAAAATAGACTACAAAGAAGAGTTTGCTGGAGTGCATAGCTACGCTTACGGTACGTCCACACGGCAGCGTTGCATGCTTGAACGGAGAAGCTTCCCATTCACTTTGAATGGGGTGACGTCACGCTATGCCAAACTGCATTGTGGTTCCGTCACGTCGCTTTGCTTCCGTTGCTTGCTTCGAAAGTTGAGAAAGGTTCAACTTTTCAAGCGTCGACGGAAGCACCAGCCAATCAAATCATACGCCAGTACAAGCACCAGCCAATCAAATAATATGGCAGTACAAGCTCTAGCCAATCAAACCGTGTGCTTGTGTGTCCGGGGCGGGAGATTAATATGATTGGCTGTTGGTCACACGCCAGACACGCCCACTTGCAAGCTTCAACGCAACGCTGCCTTGTGGACGTTACGTTGCAGTAATTGACAGGAAGCTTCCACATTGTTGACTGCATTTAAATAAATATAAACAACTTTAAGAGTGTGTTTTTTCCACTCATAAAATGTAATTAAAAAACTCTGGACTTAAATGTCTGGTTACTTTCTGGATACAAAAAAACTAAGATAGCGACAAAAACAAGATTGAATAGCCAAAATGCCAAAACTGTCCATAACCCAATGGGTGTCATCCACTTCTTTAAACAGTTTATTTCGGAGATCATATCCAGCAATAGATGAGTCTCCAATGCTTCAGATTCCTGAGGAAATGAAAATCAAAACTCAAATGTCATGTCAAAAAACATCCAAGACTAAAGATGAATAACATGACTGTGACTATGAAGCATCAAGGTGATTATTTGTTACCCTCACCAGCAGATTCAATCTGAGTGACGGCAAAGGCTACGAGATGAGTGGTGGAAGCACCGGCCCGTCACATATATTATTCAGAAAAGCATATGTGAGCAGCTGTTTCCAGGCTCATTACACAGAGATCACACAGAGAATGATGATACAATGATTGATGTTATCTCACCCTTACATGCCATCTTTGAGGAACAAGGCTATCGAAGACATAACAGTGAGATAGAAGGATTGAACATGTGGACAGGTATACAATGTAGCCAGTTGCATTTCATAATACATCTAGCCCCATTTCATGCTTCATAAAGAACAAGTCTGGAAAATCACTCTTTGGCTTCATAGCATATTGATGTTTTAAACTTAGCGTAAAACGTAAATCGTGGGGCAGTTCACTACTAATGGATAGATGAAGAGAATACACACACAGGGGAGAGTTCTTCTGGAAGCTATCTCGAATCCTAGAGGGAGACAAATGTAAGCTCTATTCCCCTTTGAGTATTCCCATGATGCAAGTGTTGGCAGATGAGGAGAAAGCCTCTTCCACACCCCAACTAGTCAATCCCATAATGCCCCGCCCTGCCACTCGCTTGGATCTAGTTGCTAATTAGGGGAGTGCTATGGCAGGGTTACCCGGTGCATGCACAGGACACGAAAATCAAATTTCAGTGTTAGCTTTAGGATCATCACAGCAACTGTAAAACGATCAAGAAAATGCTTTTAGATCAGCAAATGGTTGCTTGTATACTGGTGTGGGCCTTAAAGTGTGTTTTATGGGCATTATGCTAAGTTGTGCTTTATTGTGTCCTACGTTTGTACATGCATGGACATGAGCATCTCGCTTCAGTGGGTTTCCGTTAGTGGGCTTTGTTCTGCTCGGTTGCACAAGGGCTCGGCCCATTAAATAGATTAATTTAGGAGAATGGATGGAGATGAAAGGATGGTTGATAGTGGAAGCGGCAGTGGGGGAGAAGAAGTACATTGTAAAAAGAGAACGAGTAGATAGAAGTGAGGAATATTAAGGGAAAAAGTAGACAATCATGGGATTTGTGTGTTAGGGAGCTATTACGTTCATAGCTCACTTAAGGTCATGGAAAAGTTCTGTGGGAAAATATGTATCAGGGTCTGTGCAGCTTAAGCCATGTCATGGAGAAGAAGAAGATGATGGTAATCCAGTTACATTTGAAAAGTGGGAATGTGTATGCATCCTCGTTCAGACTCTTTTAAATCCTGTGTTACAGTCATGCAGCCAGATCGTTTATATGATTAGCACTTAGTGGGGATAATAACTTTCTTAATGCTGCAATGTTGAAATACCAACTTTTGCTGAGATGATGTTGACTAAATATGTTTTGGACAAAAAATGTTTTAACAGTGCCTTTGTGACGCTCAGTTATTTAAATATTCATGAATTTGTCCAGGCCCATTTGAATTGAGAGTGATATGAAGAGGACAGAAGGTGTACTAGGTTCATGTTTGTCTCTAATTCCTCTACCTGACTGTGTGGGCTAAAGTTGACCATCCTACACAGACAAATTATCATTGCTGTAGACTAGAGTAATTACTAATCCCTCTATTCTAGGGAAATGTAGTTGCATAAAACATATAAAAGGCACAACTGTAAATGTTCCTGTCCACCCACCTGTCACAATAAAATCATGTTTTTCTTTTTCTCCAGGTTCAGTTCAGGGTTAATGAAAATGGAGGTATTTTATTGCTGCTCAAGGCACTGAATCTGTATCCGATCGTTATGCTGTAGAGGTGTAATGGTTGGTTTGTTTCAATTGAGCTTATAGCAGCAGTGTGTATGTGTGTGTGGGTTTGTAAGCAAGGATGTAATAAATCATTACACACGCAAATGTTTTTACACAGCCCTGTCCTGAAAAATCATTATGATTTAGAAGTGTATCTGATTAGCAGTGACAGGTTTATATTGCTCAGAAGTTGAGAGCATACAAGGAGATGTTTCCCTCCCACCTCCCTCGCTGAAAAATCACCAGAAGGAAATGTACTAAATCGGATAAATGATGAATGTGCATGAGTCTGTCTCAGTGTATTGATGCACATCAGGTATTTAATTGGGAGGGAAATACAGGATAAAGTAATCAACATTGTCAAAAAGTCATAATTGGCACTAGAATTAAGAACATTTGATCAAAATGTAATTTATGGAGCAGGGCAAATAAGTCCAGATTTAACTGTATTTATGCAATGCAACTGTCATATAAACACAATAAGCAGTGATCTCTTACTAGGAAACACAGTGGGGCCAGGGTCACTGCTCTGTTATGTATTTGCTTTCTGTTGCAGCTTGCATCTTATTTGGGTCAGAATTTTTGTTGCATTGTCAAAGTCAGATTAAATGCAGACTTCCCCTGCCGAGAGGAACCCGGCAGGGCCATCACGCCTGCCAGTCAGAATGAAGCTCAGACAGGTCACTCTTTGTTCAATGTGGGGAGGCTGGGGAGTAATATAGAAAGCAGGAGGCCATGTCTGCTCTGCTGTGGCTGGCAAGGAAAGAAAATAAATCATGGAGAGGAGGAAATTATTTAATAAGGAGATTGATTCAAAGAAACATGATTGATGTCTTACACTCGCACCATTTGCCAGCAAAGAAAAAGGCAATGTAATTACACTATGAGATGCAGGTCACGGGAACACAAAAAGAGTACAAATTACAGCAATTAAGAAGCATTTTTCTCCCGCCACTCAACCAGACATGGAAGAATTGGACGGAGATAAACAATTTGAGTCCTTCATTGATCCTGTTTTTCTTTCATACCATTTGCGCTTCAATTTAAATTCGTGAAATGTGAAAACATTTTTATTTTCTGAGATTCGACTGCAATTAATATCATCAGGGGTTTTCAATTAGTTTCAATGTGGGATCATTGTTGTTTTTCTGAGTCTATACCTGCAATACCCCAATGGGGATAGTAAACTTGCTCATCTAATGTTATCCGATCCATCGTATCATGGTGAGGTTGTACCTAGTTAAGAGAAGACATTTCACTGCAGTAAAAGTGACAGAAATGTAGCGCTGAATGTATCCCATCGAAATCCTTCAGAGAGAAATACAATACAAACTCCCCGGCTTCAGGCTTGGTGGTTCATGGTCAGGCATTCAGCCTCACTCATTAGAGGTATTTTCCAATTACGGTGGGGCTGTCTGCATTTCTAATGGAACCGTTATTCAGGGACCATTGTTTAGAGAGCTCTGCCCACGTTCCAGAGTGTGCCCGGGAGGAAGAATGTGAAGGAGTTGCTTTATTATACATATGTTCCAAACAGAAAGAGAGAGCTGTTTGTCTGTGAAAGACAAGCAAGGACTGCAGCAGACATCAGGAAAGAAACAGGATAGATGGGGGGGGGGGGTGGGGGGCGTAAAAGAGACACCACCACTACTGCTGATGCTGTCCACTGACTCAGGCAAAAGCTCCAGTGTTACCCCCTGTGTTCGGTCACAGTCCGATTTGTCAAATGGCATTCCTGCATGCAGCGTTGAACATCCAGCTGAGACCTTGAGGGAAAATGCTCCAAAGAAACAGTCCAGTGCACATACAGCATGACAGCCACTGAAAGTATGTGTCTCTCTCTATGTATGACTAATTCCCTAAGACCCAGTTTAATATCTTTCCCTATTATCTATCTTGTCCTATTATTCTGCTTTTCCCCATTTTTGAAGAGAAACGCTAATTGACAAACAACCAAAATGGGTGGTAAATAAATTGCAACAGAACATTTTGAAGTAGAAATGAATAGAAAGACAAAGAGAGGGGTGGGAGGCAAAGACTTACGACAAGATAATGTGAGTGTGATGCGAGACAAATATTCAATATGAGAGCTCTGACAACATCACATGCATGAATACAATAGACTGAAATGAATGGCCCACAAATGTACTTTGTGTGTTCAAAGTTGGTACTGTAAGTGGTTTTAAAAGCACCAGGGAGGATGTGTCCCCACTGTGCAGCTCCACTTAGAGGAGTGGAATAATTGAGGCATACACTTGAACACACGCAGTACTTTTCAACAGCAGAACACTTTATAAAATGACCATAAGGACAAATAAAATGGTTTTCTTTTATCTGCTGGTTCCATAGCCTTACACTGAAAGACAGGAACAGCCTGAACAATATTATTAAAACCTGCTCTAAAGTCATCGGAGGGTTAGGGTTAGAGTTAGGGTTAGGGTATGTTCTATGTTGTGAATCGAGTGGCCTGTGTTCGTCGTCCATAACATACGCCTGCCCATACCATAACCCCACCACCACCATGGGCCACTCGATTCACAACATTACCCTAACCCTAACCCTACCCCTAACCCTAACACCAGATACTGACTGGTTTTCGGACCCCCCCAATAAAGCAAAAATGCACGTTACAGAGTGGCCTTTTATTGTGACCAGCCTAAGGCACACCTGTGCAATAATCATGCTGTCTAATCAGCATCTTGATCTGCCACACCTGTGAGGTGGGATGGATTATCTCGGCAAAGGAGAAGTGCTCACTCTCACAGATTTTTTCAGATTTGTGAACAATATTTGAGAGAAATGGTTATTTTGTGTATATAGAAAATGTTTTAGATCTTTGAGTTCATCTCATGAAAAATGGGAGCAAAAACAAAAGTGTTGCGTTTATATTTTTGTTCAGTTTATTTATTGTGTAAATTGGAATGATCCACATCCGTGCTCCCGGGTGTGTCTGTGTGTTTTCTTCCTGTATGTTCCTACCTGTGTACATGACATAAGCTGCTGCTCATAACCAATTGCCCCTTGCGGGATTAATAAAGTTGTTTATTGATTGATAAAGGTAACAAGTGAGTGTACCCTTGCATGTGTGCATCTTCCCATCAGTTTGTAACAATGATTCATTTACACCTACTGCAGTACTTTTCTTTGCTAAAGCAGCCCTGGAAAGTACAATAATATTACATTGAATCAAGTCCGGCAACTCAGCAGTACTTGTACTTTACTATCCATCTGTTTACTTTTAGGATTTGCTCTTAAGGCATCTAAGTCCAGAGCAACTTGCAAAATATGTCAAAAAGTCATTTTTGTTAACTTTGTCTGCTGGCTGATGGTGAATTATTAATCGCTTTTTGGGAACTAAGGAACTCCAGGAGTCAAACAAGAATGTCAAGGTGTACATTTTTGTATGACTTCTTACTTTTAATTCAGTTCCTTTGCAATGTTCCTACTAGTCCTAAATGTGTCATGTTGGGGTAGAAAAACGGAATTTAAATATGAATAGTTGGTGTGCAGCAACATTAAGTAATCATGGGTGACATTGCATTCAGTTGGATAAAGAAGGCAGGAAACGGAGCGTCTTCAGGAGGAAATCCCATTCTTGTGGCAGAGGAGTTCAATTCACAGACGGTTTGGGTAAATGTGGACCCTTGAGATGAACTACAGTAAGGTCGCCCAGTAAGACCGGCCGCCAGGTGTGAACAGGAGGAAATATATAGTCTGGCATTCTATAGCACAGCTAGCAAGTATAGCTCACACACCACATTGATACATTTTCACCCACAGCATAGTGTTTACAGTTCAACGACAGCAGCTTATTTATTTAGTGAACGCACAGTCCTAGAGCCAGACATGTGCTTCCTGGTCTGCTGTATGGAGGCTGATTAAACCTCCTTGTACTCTTTGGATAGGGAAGCCATCACTGATGTGTCTTATTGTTGGCTACTCGCACACAGTGGGCTTGGGTTGCTGCCCTATAAGGACTTTGCCAAATAAAATAACCCTCCCTAACCCATCATTTGTGTCTCTTATATGGGGGAAATAACCACAACAAAAAACCACACATTTGTTGCCTAGTAACCCTACAGTGATGACAAGATTACAAATTAAACAAATGAGATATGGCTCATAAATGCTCATTTGTCAATAGTTTAGGTACCATTGATAACAACCCATAATCCCCAGCTCTCAGACCTTTTACACACTTAAGCTAACGGTTTATTGACTCCTGCTTAATTCATACAGATATCAATATATTCAAGTGATATGGATCACTGCCTCAACCTCTGCAAGTAAGTTTATGGATTGCTTCACAGACTTAACTTTACAATCAGTGATCAACCTTGTGAGGACCTCTTTAGACTCAACAGAAACCCCATTATGTCCTTGTGTTAGCAAGATCATGTCCCCACAGTGTCAAATCAAACAAACACACCCAGACGCTCATTACGTCTATTCAATTCATCCAGTAAATGTAAAAAATCCTTCAAAACACAATTGTTTATACGAATACATGTAAACACAGAAAAGAGAACTCAAACCCTAATTGGATGAATCATGTACAGTACAGCGCTTGTCAAAAATAAAAAAAATGAATCTCTTCAGTTTGACTTATAATAATGTCGGTTAAAATCCCCTATCATTTATTTATTATTCATGTCAAGTGTATTCATTATCCTGGAAATTAGAACCTCACTAACCTTCATGGGGATCTTTTAAAGAAGAAATAGGGACAGAAATGCCTCCTGATATTAATGAAACCTGCACTAGTAGGACGCAGGGTTCCCCTCATATGCAGTACTCCCATGACAGTTTGGCTGTATGGCCATGGACAGCCCGTTCTGTCATCAGACCTTATTAAAACCAGGCGAAAGGCAGTAGAAAGGAAGCTGGTGTTGAAACGAGGGGTAGTGAAGGGCTGTAAAAATAAATCTGGACTTGACAGCTTTATTCTGGATTTGAACATTTTTCCAATTCAAGGTGGCATTTAAAGTTAGCCACCTGGTGCATACATCCAGAAGTACTCTGCTCAACTGTGACCTTTCCCCCTTTCTTCTTTTCACATCTGGAATAGTGGACGCAAGAGCTGAAAGTCGAACGATCCTCACACGCTTTGCAGGAATATGACAGAAAAGGAAAGTGAAAAGGATATGAGCTCATTGTAAGACACTCCACTCTATTGGACTCAAAGTTATCTATACCTCAGTTGCAGGGGACAATTACACATTGAGAAAGCCTCCTTTCGCTGCTCTATCAAAGGCAGCAGGGCTGGAGGCAGATAAAAAATATATAATCGAATAAAAGTCTTTTGACACACTTACACAGGATTGGCCAGGAGAATGGCCGAATGTTTGACCCATGTCGTATCAAGACAAGACAGATGGTTGAAAGAAAGAAGTGCCAAATAAGGCTTTCTGTGATCTCACACAACAGGATTCAAATCCCAAAACATCCAGATAAACACTCTGTATCAAGCCAGCTTTGATGTTATCTGGGGTGAATGATGTTGAAAAAGGCCCTTTGTAAACTATCTGACAGTGACTATACACAGAGAGAGAATATGAAGGTATTAGTACATGCAGAAATAATGCTTAGGCAACTCTCAATGCGTTTAGCAGAGGAACAGGCAGGGTCAATGTTTACCTCATGTAAAATAGATAGATTTTGGAATGATGGAGGTACTGAGTGTCTCCCTGGGATAGCTGTATAAGACAAAGATATTTCAAGCAATGTGCTGCATGTAAAGGTAACTAAACTACAAAAAAACCTTACCTCCCTTAAGTTTACAACGCAGTCACAGAAGTTTCAGTCTTATTAACCTAATGTTACATTACATGTCACTTGTTAGACGCTTTTATCCAAAGTGACTTACATACTCAATACTGTGGACAATCACCACAGGAGCAATTTGGGGAGAAGTGTCTTGCCCAGGGACACAACGACATGCTGACTGCAGTGGGGTTTGAACCTGTGACCCCGTGATCCGAACACCAACGCACAACCCACTGCGCCACACACCTCCGTTTTACCTAGCCTATCTCTGACTATTTGGCCTCCAACCGTAACCACAGCCTTTTATTAAGTTGCAAAATCAGGCCAGTAGTTTTTCTGTTATTCTACTGAAAAACTAACTAGAAAAACAACCACTGAAATGTCTCATTGCAAAGAGAAAGACCAGGTCCGACTGGCACTATCAAATTCATTTCATTTTTGGTTTAAATGGAATGTTTAGTCATATTTAAAACTTTATTAAAAAGTTGCATTTTTGTTTAGCTGATTTGACTTGCTAACTTGAATTATTTCCTAGACAAAGAATATCTGTGGAACACAAACATTAATTTCCTTTCTGTCTTTCCCTACAAGTTCTTGAGGAAAGGCAGACGGTATTTAAATTATATTTCATGCTGAACACAATGAGCAACACTTAAATTGAGAGCAGCAACAAATATCAATTTCCTTCCGATCATTATCTCTCTACTGCAATATTAGCAAGAGCCTGCAAACAATAAATCACTCATGGATTTAATTAGATGAACTTGATTTAACTAATCCCTCACCTTTCAAATGCAATCCACACAACATCAGCTACTTCTGCCATATCCTTTTTTAAATGTTATTGACATTTCTACACAAAAAGTGGCTCCACAATGTAGGATACAAAGCAGTAACATAAAGTAAAGGCTGTAAAACAACAGCTGAGAACCACAGGGGGAGTGCGGAGAGTGAAAAAGACAGAAAACAACGGCAGAGATAAGTAACAAAAGAACACACACCTTAACAGAGGGATTCAATATAGCCCTCTGGCATCTTCACAATTAAGCCATGCTGCGAAAAATGTCGTTATCACTTGGGAGACAAAAACAGGATAGAAGATTCTGTAACGCATAAATTATTTACCCTACTTAAAATTCTCTGCACCAAAGCATATGTCAAGTTGCAGCTGATGAGCTGTTTTTTTCTCAGTCAGGTAAAAGCAGATATTTCTCCTTTAAGGTTCGCTTCTTTATTAGACAATGCAATGCAGCCAGAAACATGTACTCATTACAGAGCTGCTGGAGCTTCAGATTAAATGAATATAAAATGAACAGATGAGAGGAGACATCTAAGCAAAGTGAATGGAAGAGTTCTCATCTAATGATTTGTAATAACTGCGACGTTTTAACTAGCACAATTTCACATGCCTTTCACATGCCTCACTGCTGGTTGTATTCCAGCAACATTCTTTTGTTTTATACTGTACTTGCACTGTATATTCACGACTCATCAATTATGAAATATGGTGCTGATAGTGACAGCTGCACAGCTGTTTTTATAGACCTTTTTGCTGTTGGAGGAAGAATGCATCTTTCAGAGGGGTTTAGTTTGCAAAACAATAAGATCAATAAAAGGAATAACAGTATAAATGTACCTGCAGGTCATGGCGGCAGTTTGGCAAGGCAGCTAGAAGTTCATAAATGGGCATTCATTTCCATGAAATGTACCCTCAAAATGACATTGTTAGTTCTTACTTTCTGTAGTCTGGAAAGGTTTCACTTGTTTCATTGTTGTTCATCATAGATGAGATATCCAACACTTAAAGAGACTCATCCATTATTTTTGTTTTATATACATAATTTAAAATGGTGGTTTTAGAAAGACTCAACTAAATGTTATCATGCAGCAATGGAAATATGAGACAAATACAAATGTAAAAATGTATTTCGTAAAAGGTAAGTCTGTTAAAAGTACCTTTGATTATATATTAGTGAGACTGACACACTATAGCAAGTGTAGGGTAATAATGCATTATGTCAACTATAGGGTTAAATAATTAAAGGACCCAATAATCATTACATGTCATTTTGCAACACAGTGATTCCCTTTTCAACAGCAAAAACAGCACCTAACAAAAAACAGTAGTTAACAGCATCTTAACATGTACAAATGTGACATCAGTGAAACATTGATCCATCAACAATGACAAACTGCCTTGCTCAGTGAAGTCTTACTTATAAGTACCGGAGCAAAGTTCAAAACTCAGACAGTTGCAGATAAATAACCTGAAATGAATTAAAGAGATGGACACTTTGACTGGTGCACCACACAATGCTTGACTGCATAAATTAAGTAGCCTGACACTTTTACAACTCAATAAAGCACCATGGCAGACAACTAAGGAGAGGCAGAGATAATATACACTGTACAGCAGCCCACAAACACGCATTAAAGCAACAAGAGGGCCACACACACACACACACACACACACACACACACACACACACACACACACACACACACACACACACACACACACACACACACACACACACACACAGTTTATTAATCTTAAATCCTGCACAAATCGTTAACATTATTAATGTATGTCCTCATCTTCGTTTCTCTTTGACTCAAACCACTCAGTTGATGATCAAACAGAGCATAACATGTTCTCCATGTTAAACAGTCTGTGTGGCCTCTTAAATCACAAACAAACAAACAAACAAACAAACAAACAAACACAGAACAAGCTTCACTAACCATGAAAGGACTGTATGGGTGGGCGCAGAGAAGAGAGTCTATTGGAGGTCCTTGATAGGAAACATCAGAATATAAAGCAATCCATGCGAAAAATATAATGCCACCTTCATCTAAAGTACACACTTATATCAGAAGTATACTTAGTATAAAGCGTTTGAACCCTCTTTGTGAGAGATACAAGTGAAAATGATTGTGTAACCTTTTAGCTATGCTCAGATTGAACCCATTAACTTGGCATGAAATGGTATAAAGACCTTTTGGCTAATTAGTATATTCAGAATATTGTGTATTGGATACTGTCAAATGCTCTTCAGCATCCATAAGTACCAGATGAGGGAGTATGACGAAACAAAGAGGACATCAAGCAGGAAAATCAGTCATCTGTCTTTAAGGATCAGCGGTCACACATATTCAGATAAGTCTTATTCAAATTATTACAAATACAGGAACACAGATGACACAGGTACAAAGCAGGGTTGCAAGGATAAAAGGGTGATTGGTGAAATACTGCAGGACTACAGGAAATGGAAAGCAACCCTTTATCTGGACGCTGGTGATTTAATCAGAGCTGAGCGAAAGGCTACGGAGCAGCTGTGAGTTAAACGAGTGCAAAAGGTACAGACACACACACACAGATACACAAGTGTCTGTTTGCGTGTGCACACTCACACACATACAGTATATTCACTCATGCTGTGGCACATTGCCAAAAGGGAATAAGCTCCAAATTCCATCTGGTACAGTGAAAGCTGATCCTGTTTTCAGTGAGCGGCTGGTGCTGCAGGCCTGCTGGGGCCGCATGCAGACCCTCTATTCACACTCTGTTGACCTCCATCAGCTGGAGCGCAAATGCTTTTTAGACTCTGAACTACGCCACACGCCTTTTGTATTCAATACTGCTTTAGCTCTTTAGGCCAGTTTTACTTCTACTCTGCTAAATGTATTGTTCTTCCAAAGACTTCTACCCGTGCCACTGCTGTGAATGTACAGTAAGGAGTTGCGTGTATCATGTATAGGTTTACCTCGCGGTAGTAAATAATTAAATCACTTGTTTTCTTTAGCAATAAAGTGTAAAAAGAATATGCTTCGTCAGGCACTGGAGGGACGTGTCACTGTCTGTGTTTGATTGACAGAAGCTGGCAGGCTGAGCACCAGCAGGGTAATAAGAGACAAGTAAACAACAACAACAACATCAACTGCCAGCTAACAAGCAATGGGCAGACAGTGTGTTGTAGTGTAATGGCTACACCGGCCTCTAAACTGATTTCAGTGGCTTTACAAGTAATGAATTGGGTGTGAGTATCTGTTGCGGTCCGCTGTTTAAAGTCATTTTAATTGGTAGGATTTCTGGGTTCATCCATAAGGACAGGGTCAGACTGTCTACCATAGACTGCTTCCATTGTGACATAGACAATTGAAAAAACAAATGAATGGATGGGTGGATAGAATAATTAATCAACTTTTAAAATAACCATTATATTGTTGCAGCAATAAGCAAACCTGAAGGGATAATATGGATGTTTTCCATGTCAATTAACTCCAACAACAAAGCAAACTAGCCTCATTAATTATTTGTACAGCAAGACCTTTCTGTCACAGTCTCATCAAACTGGACATTATAAGCACCCGTAATAAGCTCAGGGCTGATGTATACATTCATTAAAACAATGTCATTTGCTCGACACACTTTCTATTTCCTGCTGTTTGCTCAGCCAGTACCATGCACACATGTTGTGGATATGGTCATGGTTGGTTTATATCAATTTCCCATCATGACCAGAGTTCAGCTATCTTATCCCGAATTCCACAAACAAATGGGTCAATAAATGTATGGTTGCCTGCTTTGCTCCAGCTTAACATTCCCACCTTGCTCAAAGACACACTAAAGTACAGTAAGCCGCATGGCATCCACCAACTGGAAGCTTTAGAAATCAATTCTCAAGCTTGACAAGCAGAACAGTATGCTCAACATAACTATCAAACACGACGTGCAATAGAAGGAAGTTTTGTATTACCCAAATCTAAATCAAATATGGGACAGAAAATAGTCATATACCGACCCATGGTCGGCTCGAATTCTTTACTGATCCATATCATTCAGGAACATTCTTAGGTACATTTCAAAAGGTTGCTAAAAAACTCAATATTATAAAGTAAAATTGATCTGAGCCTGTGGGTATGTATGTATTTGTATTTTTTTGTTTGGACTTATAATGAAAATTTGATGACCATTTTAGTTTTCATTTCATATAGCACTGTAAATTGCATGAAATTATGAGCTGTTTTGTTTTATGTATGTTTATGTATGTTTTGAGTGTGTGAAGACCCCAGGACGAATAGCCAATGCTCATGCTAGTGCTAATGGGGATCCTAATAAAGAATAAGAACATGCCAGAAGAGGTCAAATGTATCCGATTTACAATAATACAACACATTCCATCAAACATGTCATCCATTGGGGCAGAAGAATTTCCCAATTGATTCCAGAGAAAAACACAGATCAGTTTGTGGGACATTTGGATGCTGCAGTGGAAACACCAATATGTTTGAAGAAGAAATATGCGATAGAGATTTTCATTTTTTGCACATCGCATCTCGACCCGTGTATGACGTGATAGCTCCCCTAGAATCCTGCATGAAAAGTTGTATGGAGGTAATTGGGGAATGGGAATTCACTTTTCCAAATTGCTTAAATTCAGCAGGGATAAATCAATTTCCTCCCTTTAGCGATAAGTTTAATTTCAGAGAGTTGAAAATGAAAGCACCCCCACAAAAGGAAAGGCCTGCTGAGCACAAAGCACTAAGCTGAGTGGTACAAGTATCATACAAAGGTCTTTCACTCAAGCTAGACAAATACAATATAATAACTCTTATTTACCCTGGCATTGTGCCTTCATTCTTTCTTTTCAGTCTCCTTTAAATCGATTTCAATTAACTGACAACATGCTAAAACATCACAAGGATTTGAATGCTCACAGGAAGAAATACATTTGTTCTCAAATGTTATTATAGTTTCTGCCAAAGGTCCAGACTTCAGAGTCAGCCCCGGGAAACAACCAAACCATTTTGATGCTAATTTTGATAATCCTAGCAGTATGTGATATGTTCCCAACCAAACAAAAGCTTACAAAGAAACAGAAATATGTATCCAATGACCAGTATCATGAGAAAACATGCAACTGTGAAATAATGTTAGTGTTCACTGCCAGACCTTCTTAGGGAAAATATGTACTGGAACACATTCAATATTTTTCTGATTCACATTTAAGACTTGTTCTGTTTTTCAACCTCAGTGTTTATAAAAGTATGTTTGCATTTGATGGATTTTGACTTTCCAGGGCAGGGTCAAGATGTTAGCGTGCAGTAAAGCCCCAGTGAAAGTATTGAGCTTAATAAATGCTTCAAGATGTACTTTTTATCTGCTTCACGGCACTATATAATCATAACGCAATACAATTCTGCTTTGATTTTCTTTGTTGCCAAAACCAGACAGATAAAAATAAATCACACATGACAAATCTCTTGAGAGAGGGATTTGATCTGTAGTTTAAACAGTTCAAGTCAACGTCATTGATAGCTATGTAAACTCTTCGGGTGACTTCTTTTAAAAAAATATCAAGAGTGGTATCAATTCAGTGTTCAGCAATAAATTGACATGATAAAATTGCCATATTTATTTTACTAATGTTTTACAGTGGGTTAAGGTGTTTTATTGGAGTTGTCACCACATTTCTAACTGCTTAGATCTGCTATTGTTCGGTACTTGCTTTCATATTTACAGAACCATTGTCTGTCCGTTGACAATTTATGCTCACGACATTATGCTAAATTGATTCCAGCCAGGTGACTACATTCTAAACCTTTGAAGCTCTTTAATGACCCCGGCCATGGTTGAAACTTTAATTGGTCTGAGAGTGAAGCCATAACCCTTTTACGATGCTTGATCATCCTGCTTCTAGCCCCATTATATGGACAAAAACAAGATATATCATAATAAGGCTTTATAATAAAATCTCAAATTGACAAAAATGTATGAGTTGAATAGTGCTTAGCTTCTGAAAACAATGAAGACCACAAGAGATGGATTTGCCTTCATAATGGCAGAGAGCAGTGACAACAAATGTATTTACTTCCCATATGATTTACTTTGTTACTTATAAGTTTCCACAGCTTCTGAATGGTTTCAATGAAAGACCAAAAATGAGAAGGGGTGGTCTTGGTATTCTGGATTTGTATTCACTTAGCCTACTACAATGGTAGACATATATATATATATATATATATATATATATATATAAAGCACTTATTTGGGCCAGTTAGGGAAAAAAATTGTTGCAGTAATATATTTGTCGTGTCTCCCTGAGGTATCACCCTCATGTAATAGAAATAACCCCTTTATTCTCCATGCATGTGATATAGCTACAGATCTCTTTATATTCTGGCTAATCCCTGCCTTCATGGCCAATTTGGACTAAGCCACTATTTCCAGCTGGAGGCAAAACATTTTTTAAAAGGGTTTGGCAGCAGTGAAATCATTACTTAAATTGTGTCAATTGCTTTCTAGTGACATTATGACCTAATTCAATTACCTGAAAATGCTGTTTCATTTAAAGGAGGATATCTTCTTTAAGTATACCCAGAACACAATTATGAAACATTGTATTAAATGCTGACATTGCTTAGAGCATTCCACTTAGTTATTAATCTGATGAAAAGGTATAATGATGAATAAACCAAATCAAAAACTAAATGTGTGTTAGATCTGTGTTGGCATGGCTGTGATGGACCAGGTATATTTATACAACACGCACAGCTGTATACTGAGGTATTTGGTATGTGTTGTATAAATACCCTATTGTGCCCCGTAGACCTGCAAAGTAAGTGCTCATCACATCTAATGCAACGACCAATTGATCTAGCATGTCTCTTAGTGAACATCGTTTGAAAATGAGAACATTATCATTTCAACCTGGGGATTTGGCTTAAAGACCATTTAGATTTAACATCAAACACCTCTTAAGGAGTCTCACAGCCACTACCATTTCTTCGTAGTTTGTGTTGCTCTTTTTACTTTTTTGGCACATTTCTGCCATCTACAATATGTACTTTGTGCTGTCAACCCTGTCTCTTATTAAGTTACTTCCCCATAAAACTGAATCAACATCAATCAACAAATCAAAACACAAACACAACCAAACTACAGTACTTTTAGAACAAGATCATGGTTTCGCTCTAAATAGGCATGGTTGTTAGGTCAAATATGGAAATACATTTAAAGTCAGTATAGTCTTCCTTTCATTACACACAAGACACCATTCTCCCAGGTGTGCAATCCACCCTGACCTTCCCTTTCTTCAGAACTTGATTGAAAGCATCTGAGATATTGCAAAACAAAATCCCTCGAAATGTATAAATATATATACATATTTTTTTTTTCCATTTGCAGCAGGACTGGCTTATATTGTCGCCACACTGTGACACTCCTCACCCCTTTAGTACTACTATTTTATCTTTAATAAAAGCACACATTAAATAAAAGAAACAAGTGTCCCTAAAATCTCAATCACTATACATTTAGAATAATTGTATAATAAATGCAACCACAATTGAAACCAGTGTTTGCTAATATATTTTATTTGTTGTATTATTTATTAAAGTAGAATGTGTTAGGGAGAAGTATTACCTGTCTTTCTCCCCGACTCTTGTTTTCAAGAAAGTTCGGCTTATGTTTCAAAACTTCCACTTCTCAACATTTTGAAACGGAAGGAAGGTAGGAAAATTATGTGTTGAAAATAACCCATATTTGTTCTCATAATGATGTTGACATGTCACACAAAGCACAGGTGAAAATGATAAAGTTAATGGAATATGCTGCTTTCAGGGTTTTGGCAAATTGCATTCCAGCTCTCGAGCACTATCATGGCTTACAGACACATTTGAATAGAGTTAGAGACTTTGTTAATGTTATTGGTAACACCTGTGCTTTTCCTTCTGTGACTAAGAAGAGTCTGCTGTTAAATGTGTTCCATCATTGTTATTCATTGGACTTTCAGCTCTGTTTGTGACATGAATTGGTCTGGGTCAGGTATTGTCTTTGTGTGCTCACAGATTGTTAGGTGGAAGAACGCCAGCCAGTGAAAAGTTTGAGTAAGGTGATGAATTATCAAGTTTTCTACCACAGAAGTACAGAGTCACTCGCACTTTCTGAGAGTTTCAGCAGCTGAGGAACCCACAGAGCTAATGCATAATTAGTTATGGCTGCTGGAGTGAGCAGGAAGACAGTGGCATTTGGGAAGATATCTGGTAAGCAGGTAGTGAGACAAAGAAACATGTTTTTAAAGAAAATATAAGGAGCAAAAAAGTGTGCTCAATTGGAACCGTATATAACACCTGTACATGCATGTATTGTTGGGAAATGGAAATGTCAGTTAACATAATTGAAAGGAGGAAAAGCAGAAAGAAAAATAATGGAAAAAGACATCCTTCCCATTCCATATATTATAAATGCTTCTTCACATACTGTACTGTCAGTGTTTCGAAACCATGCAGTTAAATGATGCCATCTGTAAGATTTACTCAAAGGGTCATCAGAATTGCAGCATAAGTAGGTACAATTATGGCTAACTGATAATGACAAATGCACTTGAATCTCCAAGAGGAAATGAATGTGAAGGGACATTGGGGTTATAGCATGTGAAATAACCCACAGGTGGCATTAAAATTAAAATTACGCTTTTAAATTGCTTCCATTTGAGCATATTCACATTTTAAAGCTGAGTCATAGGCTCTTAGAAACTCACAGAACATCTGAACACTTTCTTTTGGCTGAAGCATGTTACACAATGTGGGTTTCTCATTATTGTAAAATGTCAATGCTATTAAAGCTCTACAAAATACATCTTTAAGTACTCCACTAAGTTATGAAGATTGTGGTTTTTTTTACTCATTCTTCTTTCTTTTGAAAACCTTGGCGCCTATATCCGTAATGCAGTAAATAGGCGCTTCACAATTCTAAAATGTTAAAATAGATTATGAAAGAAATACTTTTAAAGGTCTGTAAATACATTCAGCTTTGTTGTTGCTTTAGCAGCCTGAATTCGTCATTTTGAGATGGTTCAGTGAAGTCTATTAAGTATGAAATGTCATCTTTGTGTTGACCAGGAATATATCTGTCTTTTTGCAGAATGGAATTTACAGTAACAGCTGCGAAAAACCACTAAGCACTTGTGATGTGATTTAGGGATTAAGATACATCTACATTTTTCTCTCCCCTGTTTCCTGTCATCTCTCCATTGGCACTTTATAACACAGGAATAAAATATCCCCCGCACACATTTTAAAAGGCCACGAAGCGTACACAATGTTGCCTGGAAATATATTCTACCCCGTCTTGATTTGTCGGCCCTACAGCAGTCTGTAACAATTTATGTTTCGAGCACCCTCAAGAAGAAATACATTTGGCTACAGATTTAAAACTCCTACTTGAAATTCCTAACATAAAATGATGTAAATGAAGTAATGTCTTTAAGGCAGTACCGCAGTAATACTTAGTTATTTTAATCACGTAGTCTTCTCTTCATTTGGTATTACTGCTCCATGTTAAACCAAGACAATTAGGTCTGACAAAAGATCCCTGAGGATAAATGATCTGCTAAAAGAACATTATATGCTCCATTATATGTCTCTGAGCTAATAACTATATGAGTCACAAACCAAGGCTCCAATTCTTTGTCCTATTAAGGCTCCTCATGCCATCCTCTCCTTGTGAGAACATCTTCTCTTGGCAACCTAGTAGAGCACATTAAAACCAAAATGAGCCACTTCAGTCTGACCTACTGGTATTAACTACTCTAACTAATACTGCAGTATTAAATATCCCAAAGCCTTTTCTCAAACTTCCTTCTGCAGTATATTCTCTTCGCAAAATCGAACTCTTTGAAAGATGGCATCAGAACCAAAATGTATTGATGCCAAACTGAATCTAAAAACTGTCTTTGCCCCTCAAAAAATATCCTTCTATGTCAAACCATTTAATTCTGTTTGACACTCATAACCTTAGGAAGTATTTTGGATTTTATCAACCACACTAGAGCAGCAGTGTTTAATTGTACGAATAATTTGCCTATAGAGAATTGAGACTGCAGGAGTGTGAGGTTGTAACTATTGAACAGGAAGATTAAATCCTGCAGATAATACTATTTTTTTCCTTTTTCAGACTCTTTATAGAGAAGAATGATTATTTAAAAAAAAAAAAAAAGGATAAAAGACATAAGGTGCTTGAACTTGCAAACTTTGTTAATATGTTGTATTCCATTACTCAAGACAATGAATAGAGATCACGGATGATAATGGATTTCTTCAATAAATACGTATAAAGTAGCAGTACCATTTTCAGTTTTTGGACAAGAAATGCAGGAAACATTTATTTTTATTTATTTTTTAAACATTTCAATCCGTTATGGTATATATGTGGCCATAATGAACAATTTAGCATTTATTACATTGTCAAAGTTAGGTAGGTAGGAATTAGTTGGCCCTTGATGTAGACAGACAGTGTGAAGATAAACATCAAGTGTTTTTGCAGAATCATTAAATATCGACATCCTTGGAGTTGTCGAAAGCAATTCTGAGTGAACAACAGTATTTTTGTTCTCACAATGTTTGATCCACTGCACCTGTCAATAAGACTTTCTGGTGTCCAAGAATGAAGTAACTGAAACATGTTTAGCACTACAGACGGTCCACAGTGGCAGAGTCCCGTTGTGCCAAGCTGTCTGTTTTGTTTGTGCTGCCAAGGAGAGGTTACACGTCCTGCTCTACTGCATGCATTAGACACATACTAATACTATATTACAGAGGAATCTAACATCTTGTATATTATGCAACTCTATCCCAATTATTAGAAAGGTGTGACATCTGAAGAGAGATATTTTCACGAACAAAGACACAAGTATTAAGGGGCCCTACTATGCTCATTCTGCCTGTGCTGCAGCACCTCTTTTCACCTTCTGTCGGAAACCAGAGCCCAGTCTGCTCTGATTGGTTGGCTGGCCAGCTCTGTTGTGATTGGTCGCTTAGACCGCTTAGCGGTTGTAACATAATGATGTCATTATGTTGTGCACAAAGGAGTCGAATCAAGGTCATAACGGGGCCTCTTTAAAAAAAATTGAAGTGAAAGGGGTCCACACATTTCTAATAATAATAATTGGTATTGATTATGTCTTGTATTGATTTGACTTTATCTTTACTGAAAACTGTATACTTAAACTTCTCTTTTAAGTAAGACATAAACTTGTACAGCTTATGTAAAATATGCACCTGTGACGATTACACTTATTTTTTTTAAAGAAAAATGCCTTAGGAATGTATGTTAATTTTATTGCAGAGAAAAATAAAATACTCAGCTTTTGCAAAAGTAAAAATGAGTTGTGTAGGTTATCCAACACAAGGCAGCCTCCAGGCTTTATGTTTATTTAAAGTGGCTTTAATTGCCCTCGTGTAACACTGTCAGATCAAATTAGATCAGTGGATATGCATAGGAATGAAGAACTAACTCTGCATAGCCCATGATTGAGTCTGATCATGCCATCATGGTTATTATTGGATGCTAATGGTAATCACTTTAGAAATGCAGGCAATTTTCAAGGATTATAAAATAATGTATATGTACAGCAGATGAATAGTCAGTAATCTGCAAAGTTCATTTTCAAATCAACTGTGAAATGAAACAATTATTTCATTATTAACTTTACTTTTAGAGACACATGGTTTCGCAATCATTTCCTGAGAGAACTGTGTCTCATGAAGGTTGCTGAAAAGGACCTTTAAATAGGGGGACCTATTACAGGAAAGACGGAGGCAGTTTTCAATTGGCACGCTTTGAATGAATAAATTCCAGTTAATCAAAGGAGTCTGTGAAAAGCAGGTCAGTGAGACATGCAACAATTCGAATTTTTTGGTTGGAAATCACATGCAAGCTTTAAAGTGAAATACCAGCATCCCTTCTCACATCATCATAGTTGGAGACAAGGTCAATGACAGCACTACTGTCGCCGAGCAGGCAAACACAAATTGGGGATTGACGAATACCGATCATGTTCTTCAAAACCGTGGATTGCTATCGGGACATAGGTAGCATTTTTGAAGAATATTGAACAACTGGACTTTTCTTGAACTCATGACGAATTCAGGGATGAGAACACAGCTGAATAGATAGCTGCAGTGCCTACATGCAGCCTCACAGACAGTAGCCACTGCTAATATACTAGTATATCGGTTTATAGATATAAAATAATGTTAAATCTGTAGGCAACAGGACACAATCTTTACCCTTGTTTTTGGTTTGTGATCGATGCAGCGTCTGTATGGAGAGCAATAAAGCTAGATCACATTTGCCAAATTCAGTTTTAAACCCATCTTCTGACAGCACTCTATATTTTTAGTAGTGTAAAAATAAGCTTGTTAACTTGTGGAAGAATTGTTAAAGAGTCTCAAGCTGGGACAGACTAATAAAGAGATAGAAAAGGTGGAAAAAGGAAAGGAAGGAAGCAGAATACCCATAAAAAGTAAGGAAATAAGAACCACTGCATAAGATAGTGTCCAAGAAACAGTAGAGATAATGGAACAATGCTAACTTGTGGGTACTATGTAGAGTTTGGACTGATGAAGAGATAGTAAAACAATTGGGAGGAAGAATCAGAGTTGAATATCTTAAAATGCTGTCCCAACACCAGAGAGAGAAGTATCATTGTTCTGAAACAAGATAGAGAAAGTAAGAAGTTTAAGAGAGGTAAGAGATGGTAACAAGACAGGACAAGTGACATAATCTATAAAAGCACAGCAGAGTTATTATGGAAAAGTGGAGTTTGGAGGAGATAGGAATAAAAGACAAGAGGCTTCGGATAGAGACATGGCGCCATTCAAGAATAAATTAATTACAAAGCAATAGAGAGGGTAGATCAGCCAGCCAGGGAGTCGGACAATGGTATGAGGGGTTGAGTGTGACAAGGACTCATGGGAGAGAAGAGTTATTAATGAGACAAAAAGGCAGAACTGCCAGAATCCACAGCTCATTGTCATTGCAAATAATCTGCTCGGGGTCACCTTATTCAGCATGGCCATGTCAGTGGAAAACCTTGGCTGCTGTGTCCTGTAGTGGCTAACTCTGCTCTCCTCTGCTCCAAACAAAACAGAGAATTATTATTATACGCTTATAGAGTATTAAAGCACTAAAACCCAAGTCTTGGTACGGAGCATCTGAAATGTTTGGCCAGATAACTTAACGTCATTAGAAAATGTCATTTATATACACACAAGTCAACACTTATTACACAGTATTATCAGGTTTAAGACAAAACCAATGTCAGAGCTGCTTAAATCGGTCTTAAATCAGTTTACTTTAAAAGCTGTATTTACAATTCCATTACACAATCACCCTGATCATCTTGGTGTAGGCTCAGGTTGGCATAACTCGTTTCGAAATGTTGGCAGATGTGGTCAAAAAGAATTTCATTTTTTATTTTCAGAAATGAAGAAATACTGTTCCTGAAGCAATATCAAAATTGCGACTTTTCCACATCGGAAGGGGAGCGCCAGATCCATGCTTATTTCAAGGAGACCTGGCGAGTTTAGCATAAATGAAAAACAAGCTGTTACTTACAAGCCATTGGTAGACAGCATTTTGTAAGCAGTGTTTTTTTCAAACCAAGGACACCAGTATCAGGGTTTGAAGAGATTTGAATTATAGTTTCAGGTACAAAAAAATGTTGTTTATAATGTGTGTTAGTTTTGTAGTGCATTCAACAGGGCGCATTGTGGATTCATTATTGTTTGTTATATTAATACCTGTTGCTTTTGAGTCGTGAAGCCATCTGGCCATGACAGTCCCCTGCTTCACACACAAATAATGTGAAATCATAAAACATCTCAATGTAATATTATATAGTGATGAACATAAACATAGTAATTCAAATCTGTCTTTGAATAGTTATATGCTTTATTTCTCTCGCGCACCAATTCAATTCCTGCTTTAAAGCAGAAAAACTAGACCAGACCAGAATTGCTGATGTCCTGCCAAGCATTGTCATCTCCATTTTCACATGGCTTAATTAGCCGGGTTTGACAGGCTCCATTAATATGTTGCTGCTAAATGACTTACCAGGATTATCCATTGACCCTTTAATCAATCAATACAGCTTAATCGTAGCCAACCCTTAACCCTTTTTATTATGAGCAGGATGAGCTGAAGCAATATTCATTTATGTGTTGGATTTCACCACATGTGGCGAGGCATGAGTGACAGTCATGTGGAAGTTTTCAGAATTCTAATGGCCTTCCATTAATGTCAATCACAATACTCCTAAAACACAATACTTTCTCTGTCACTTCTTTGAAATATCTGTCAAATACAGGGCAAAAATCAAATCATTAATCAGTAATGTTTTAATTTAAGTTTAAACAGCATAAAGTTGGTGCCTTTCATTGCGGTTGGCCAATTTCAGTTCATTAAAGCTTGATTGGACAAAATGACAATAACCTGCACTAATGTCTAGTATCAGACCATTGCCTTTAAATAAATAGTTTTACATTTACGAAAGGACACTTTCTTGCAGAGAGGTAGATTAGAAATTAAGAAAATACGCCTAAATAGTGATATTCCCAATTTGAAATATATCTTTATACATTTCAGATTTCTGTGTGTAATTACCATATTTGCAATCTTTGAAGAAATGTGCAAAAGAATGGGCTGAATGTGTAGAAGTAAAAAAATGTTATGGTCTTAGCTGACAGACAGTTTGCTCCGTATCCATTTGGCTACATTAATCCATCATAGGTTTCATCATATTTGTCCCAAACAACTACTAGGGAAATGATTTAGACGGGTGTAAAGAAGCCTCAGTAGCATGAGTACAGGGCAGTGTTTAGTATTTGCTTGGTATTAATGTTGACATTCTGCCATTAACAAGTAATGTCTCAGAGTAAGTGGAAAGAAATAAGCGGCATGCCTCTCTCTCTCAGTCAATGATCAATCATTACATTGAGAAGGCTGTCAAGGTTATATAGCAAAAATAAAATCCTGATATTTAACTCTGCAGTTTATATAGTAAGACTCTGGTGACAACTTGAACAGAGCCTTTGACAAAGTGGCTTAATTAACGTCAGTGCGATGATGACTGGCCAATTAGCCTTTGCAGCAGACCTGCTATGAGGGAAGTAATAAATGAGTGTTTATCTCCTTGTGTACATAATCATTTAATGCATATAGCAGTGCAAATACTTTGGTCATATAGGGCTCAACAGCTCCTGGGCTCCACATGTAGTACGAGGTTGATTGGGGTCGCCAGGTGAGAGAGATTTATGGCTGTGCCCGCCTGAGTGATAAAACTTGACCATCCGTGCATATAGTTGACTAATAGCTAAAGTGACCTTGCTGGAATCCTAATAGGGAATAAAAGTGGAGGAAATAAGAGGAGACAGCAAGAGAAGAACACGTTAAACGCAGAACTTAAATCATTTTTAGTGGAGAAGAAAAGTACTCTAATTGTGTTTGTCTGCTTGATGAATGAATTAACATTACGTACATTTGAGTTATCAGACAATAAACATTGCCCCAGCACTTTCATGCTTTATTGAGTTGTAACTCAAGAAGGAAGTAAGGGACAAACTATGTTTGTTTTAAAGAATGACACAACAAATAGGAGGCCTCTTGGAACTGTGGAGGATCGGACTTTACGAACTGACCAAGTTGAAGCAGTTTCGGTTTGATAGTTCAGTCTGCACCAGAGTTTGATTGACAACCAGAGGTGGGAAGTAGTGGAGTACAAATACTTTGTTACTGTACTTTAGTACATTTTTTTGGTATCAGTACTTTACTCCACCACTTATTATTATTTAGAGTCATTGCATCATTTCCTGGTCTTCTCTAAGAGGGGCCAATGAGAACATTGTCATGTTGCCGTTGTTCAGCTTCAAAACATTCATTAGCTAACAATGACATTATTGTTCTATTAATATAAAGGGAGGTCAGGTACTCTTTAAAACAGCTGGTAGTTATGGGTACTTTTTACTTAAGTACATTTCGAAGCCCATACTTCTTTACTTTTACTTGAGTAAAGAAGTTTAGTCAGTACTTCTACCAGAGTATTTTTAAACACGAGTATCTGTACTTCTACTTGAGTAAAGGATGTGTGTACGTTTGCCATCTCTGTTGACAACCATACTAACTAACAGACCTGAGTCTGTTTTAACCAAACCAAACAGTTTTGGTCCGAAGGCACCATCAGAAAGCTTCTTGAGCACACTGAAATTGTGAAAGATTCAAAAAAGAGAGAAAGTTTTCTTCTGTGCATGTGTGTGTGTGTGTGTGTGGTTGTCCATGAGTTTGTTTGTCCTTGCCCATGGGTCTCTAATGATGTTCATTAGCTGGAGGAGCTGTGTCAAGATGTTAAAGCGGGCTGCCAAAGCTTGAGCCCTTAGTGTAATGCTGCCTGTACAGTGATGACATTCCTCCCAAAGGACGGGCCTCACTGTCTGTAACACAGCAAAGGCAGACACAGAGCCCAGTCAATTAAACAGAAACACTGCTCACATCACAGCTGAGCAACAGGAAATACTTGGACACAAGCCACAATAGGCCACACACATCTCACACACCTAGAGGCAAACACATGCAGAGAAAAGACTTGCAAACATGGATTCTTTTAATTACACTATTACAAAAAGACTAGGGACTATAATACCGCCTCTGGCTTGGACGATTGGTTTGACAACCCCATGAGTCCTTCTTTTGTTCCAAATCTTCTCAATACGCATCCATGTAGTGAACTTGAAAAGGTTGATAACTGCACTGGAGGTGGAGGAAAGGACACCATCACTGAGTTCAGTGAAATCAGGCTGCACTTTATCTCCTCCGTCCGTTTCGTTCAGCAACACTGATCTTGCTGATGTCCATTTTCGGTTCCTCTGCAGGAATATCAGATTTGGCTGAAGTGTTTGGTATAGTTGACCAACCAGCATTTATCTTCTCTGTCTTCCCTGGCATTAAAAAGGACATGTTGTTGTTTTAGTGAGACAAGAAGAGCGGCCTGAGACTAAGATGCATGTCAAAGTGTTAACTCCCAGTGATGCAATCTATATAAGCATGAGCATAGCTATATAGATTAAGTTCAAGGAATAGTTGAGGAATACTCAAAGTGTGTTTCTTGTCTACTTTTGCCATCCACTACCCCTCAACTCCCCTATTATGATGAGCATTGCTATTCGTCAAAGGCTGTAGCATAAATACTGAATGTACCTGGTGGGTAGTTGCAACAATCTTCGGGTAACAAGTTATGTAAGAAATTGAGTGACATAAATAACTAAATTGGCAATCGAGCAGCAATCGAGCAGCAATCAGTTTTCATTTGATCGACAATGAAATAACTAACACGGCAATCAATCTGAAATACATCTGCCATTGTTTTGCTTAGTCAATTGGTAATCAATCGCTAATCCAATTGGGCCAATCAAATGAGTTGATACATTGTGCCAATCAAATCAAATGAATCCATTAAGTCAAACAAATCAAGTGATTAATTGGGCCAATTAAATCACTCAAACCAATCAGAAAATGAAATGACTATAGTCAAATGACTTTATTCAAAAGGCCAATTAAATGAATACAAAAAGTGAATCTAACTCATTGGGAAAATCTAATGTAATACGCAATTCCAACTATCCAAACCGATGACATAATTGATCTGCCAACTGTTTCTAAATCTGACAAATTCAGAGTGGCTTCTGTCAAAAAACTGACAATCCACTACTTGTGCAGCTGCAATAAAAAGCTACAGTCGCTAAAAGCTATGATGCCATGCAAGGTCATTATATAAATGGGGATTATGGTTGACCATAAAGAGGACTCGAGTCTTCATTTGAAAAAGAAAAGTCATTCATTGGATTATTGAAATTCTTTTGTATGAGCATCCGCGAAAAATAGTGTCACTCAGAGGACTTGTAAACTGTACAGTATGAACCTCCAGCTTTGGACTGAACTGTTATGTGAGAAAATGTCCAGTCTTATATCAGAAGACACTCCTATATATTCCTTTTTTTTTATTCTAGTTATGCATTTGTTCGATTGCATTTTGAATGATTTATGTGAAATAAATAAATAAATAAATAGGTATCCGTCTTACAGAGATTGGAAAAAAAAAACACATCTGAAAAGGATAGACAGATATGTCCAATTACAAAACAACCATATTACATCAACCCAATCAAATCAACCCATCCACTGGCTCTGCATACAAAGAGCATATAAACAAATGAAACAAACACCTAAGCCCATATAAAACCTGTTCCTTTTCAAATTGCTCCTCATCCATTTCTTGTCACAGGAAACCTTTAATGTATTTGCATTTGATTTGCATTTAAATTGCATACCCATCTCTTTGGTGACTAGAGACCAAGAAGCTTTGTTTTAACCAGTTTATGTACTCAAAAACGTATGACACACGACATTTCATTACGGTTTACTTCCAACACAACATGAGTTTCTGTACTGAGAAATACATAAACACTACTGTACTCTAACCCTTGTTCTGTATAGGTGCCATGGCAACAGTGTTTCAGTCCATCTCATCTGCTGGTATGCTGCTTGTTGCATCGTGAACAAAAATAAACACCTGTGTGGGCAGAGATACATTTTGATAAAATAAGGTACAGTACAGTGGCAATAATAAAGAGTTGTTTTATTCAGACACTGACAATTATTGCCGCAATGAAAAACCATGTGATAATGGCCAATCAATAACAGGTCTTTTGGGTTATTCAGAACAAATTAAAGTAAAAAAATCTAGAATGGCTCATTTCCCTCTGGCATTTTATATCTTGGCCTCCACAATGTCCTGTGGGAGGAATGATTTTCATCCAATCACACGCTGAGTGTTGTGCCGAGAATTAATCCCAGTCCAATTTATTCCATTTAGGTCAGAGAAGCAAGTAAAGAGAGCACTCTTAAATCTTCTGTCTGCATTTAGAAATGAATAAACTAATTAAAAGGGCTGCGGCCAGGAATTTGTGTCCCAAACAGCCTCGCATAACCTTCGGTTCTTGTAGGCCTGTCGATTCCTCATTTATGAGTATTGTTTCATTTTATCACTGCAAAAAAGGCCAACACAAGAGAAAGAATAATTGGGAAAATAAAAAGAAAGTCATAAAACGGTGATTTAGAAGAGGCACATGCTTTTTTGTGTGTTTTCAACTCTCTGGCTGCCTTTTATTAGTTTTTTGATGCATTCATAAAAAACTAATTCTTAAAGTGGTGGTAGAGTCAAAGCAAAGTGAAGCATGTCAATACAGAAAACATATGAGGGAAGCAGAGAAATGTGTGATTCATTACATATAGCATATTGCTGGTTTACGAGGACTTGCATTTTTCCTTTTTCATCAAAGCCATTTTTGGGTGGATTGCAGATTTTATTTCACATGATGGTTTTGAGTTTTCCCACTTGGCTAGAGATGTTTGCTGGGCTGTCAGCACGGCGAGCGTAAAAGAAACCACAGGGGCTGGTGTAGCTTTTATAAGAGGTTCGGCTTTGTACCTTTAGTCTGTGTGTGTGCACTGTAACAGCCTTCCCAGCCCATTTCAAATCTGGGAGTGGAATTGGGGCTTTGCCCTTGATTGTGCAATTCTTTATGGAGGAGAGTGTATGTGTGCATGGGTGTGGGAAAACGAGTGCTGCTTTTCCCATTGGATAAATGGAGGAGACTGGGCAGGTAATGGAGATAGAAGAAGCAATACAGGGACTGAAAGCAAAAAGTGTTTGATAAAGTGTTTAAGTTGGTTGTTACAGTTAAACTAGGTCACAAAGGAAGGGAGGGAATGAATGTTAAACAGCAAGAGGACAGCTGTGTCTTAGGTCATCGACACACTCAGAGCTTTAGAAGAAAGAGAGACACATTAGTTCCCTCTGCAACCCAAAGCAATCTCAAGTGTCAGTCAAAGACAGCAGATATTACACAAGATGGATCTCTAGTGAATAACAGTCCTGACTTCATTCTGCTTCTCATTGCCAGATATGAATATGGTCAATGGGGAAGGTTTCAATGATAATAAGGCATCAATCACGGATTCAACAAAGCAACATTGACAGGAAACAAACATCCTTCTCAAATGTAAGACATTTTGTTTAAACATCTTACCGCGATAACCTCCTTATTATGTGGACTTATGTGAACACAGTCACCTTTTTTTCAAATACCTACAAGACAGATGTGTTATTTTATCCTCACATGTTTTCTCGGAAGACAATTTTCCCTATTCTGGCCTCCTATAAAGAGACTGCATCTTTTAATTGAGTATTTTCTAAACTCAGGTGATCCATCTGTTGTTCAAATATTCATCCCAATCCACGCTTCTCTAAATATTTACTTGAATTCAGTCAAAACATACAGAGAAAATGAAAAAGCCAAGAAAATACTTTATGTGTAAAGTTCAATAGGAAGTACTGTGAAGAAAGAATGATAGAACAGCTTAAGACTTCTTATTTCAAGTACTGTACATTGCTGGTTTGCCTATGCTTAAGGCACGCCATAGGAACTAATTGTCTTGCTAGCATGCCATTTAGGGCTTTGATGTACTCAGGGACAAAGGACTAAGTGGTGGAGTCTGCACTGGGTGACTGAAACGACCTCATTTCAAATACAGCCTGGAGTGTGCAATATTGCCAGACTCCCTTGATTTCTATGACTCGTTGTGTCTGCAGGGTAATCTGGGCTTTCAGCTGTATACTGAGGTTGCCAAACAAGGATGAAATTGCAAAACGCAGGATGCTTTTGCTGGGGAAGTAGAAGGAAAACCACACATTCTGATCGACACTGACGAATTTCATCCCTACTTTCTCTACTTCAATATTCTTGGGAATCTATTTCTCTTGCTGCCTGCACTACCCTAAATACTGCTCATTTAAGTCAATTGCGTTTTTATGCCAGAGCCCCAAGGGTAAATTTTAACTACAATCATTATCCTAAATAGAGATTATATGACTCCATTTATTTTTCTCACTTTTTCCTGCACATTGGTGAGAGTGTGTCTTTGGTCCTCTTTTCTTTTAGTGTCCTGTTGTCAATGAAACTTCAGAATGAGAGATTATACGTATGCTTAAACTGTCAATTGACTGTATTGCTCCCTATGGCAAACATAGGAACTACAAGACCAGCATGAACAACACTGGAAGTCAATTTTACAGCAAATAATCAAGACCTGCTGTGCTTATTCTGTGTGCCATGTTTTATTCACACCAATTACTGCTTACTCACAAACACCTAAATGAAGGCTAAATTGGGGATTTGGGGAAGAGTTCCAGTACTAAAACAGATTATTTCCCATCAGTCTCGTAAAAGGATCACCATTCTCATTTACCATCATACCTCACTAACGCTCCACAAGCAGTTCATCCAACCCTGTGTAGAATCCAGGTGAATCATTTCCAAGAATAACACGAATGGAAAATGAAGGAGCACATAAAAGCATGTTTTCGGTTACTCAAGAGCTCGCTGAGTACACTCCAACAATGTCTTCATCAGTACACCAATAATACAAACCCTATGAAGTCCAGGCTGAGCACATATACCATCCATCAGGTAATATGGACTACAGTTGCTAGTAAGCTTCTAACAATAATCCTCAGAGCCACCCAACTAGCAATTGTTGACAATATACCAGAAAGTGCAATGTAGAGATTGCCATTATATTATCAACCTCAGTGGAAATGTGTCCACCCACAAAGTTGCTTTAGACAATTAATCACATAAGATAATTATTATTCTCATACAGCAACTGTCATGCTAACTGCTAGCACAAACTGTATTAGCATGTCATGTAAGGATTGTTCTGAAGTGATTTGCAGTAAATAAACCATTTCTAACATTGAAGAAAGGGAAACTTACCTACAGGTAGTGATGGTAGTTTGACACTGAAGCTTCGAACGGAGCTTCAACCCTGGACTTCCTATTTCATAGAAGCAGTGCTTCGAAGCTTGCTTCAAATCACGTGACATATTACGTCAGAAGCAGCAACTGGTTCAAATCACGTGACATGTGACGTCCGAAGCAGCAACTGCTTAATTTCCTAGAATGAATCACTTGACTGGTTCACGGTCCATTCACGCGATTCAATGCACTGCCTCGTCTCGATTCTGACAGGTTACAGGTTGAAACTGTTTCGAATTTGAGCGCTTCAACACTTTATGACCGCTCTAAACAATGCGCAATGTGTGGGTTGTTGTCGTAGTTTGCGTTGTTGCTGTTGAGTTGTTGTTGGTATTGCATTTGAATTGTAGTATCATGATAATAATCATTATCATTATTGTAGTATCAAGCCAGGAAGAAAGATAGGTCGTTCTGGCTCGGGAAACACTTCGAAATGTGGCGAAGTTGTGAACAAAAAGACAATTATCAGTAATATAAAAACAGTTCAATATTTTAAGGAATAGATAGCCCAGTGGGTAGAGCCGGCGGCCCGAATGTGGCCATGTCCTCCGCGCAGCTGGTTAAAAGCCCGGAATGGATGTACTTTTAATCATTGCTTCTCAACTTTAATACTTTAATAACTGTTAAAAGGCCCTCTCCTCCCAAAAAAATGTCTTCTCAATAACCCAATACACACAATTATCAATCTTTAATTGCAAATAGAACATGATATTCAGTCTTAGTGTGTGTGTGCATCGAATATTTTTCAAGGCAAAGATACGTTAAACCCACTGCAGTCGGTCGAGCCAAAGTGCTGAATATAAAATAAAAATAGCCTACAGTAGAGACACTTTACAGCAAATACAACAGCACAGATTGTTCAGAATATCAGTATGAGAAACCCTCTATCCTTAGACCCTCACATCGTACAAGGAAAAACTTCCAGAGAAAACTCACAGTTTAAGGGGAAAAAATGGGAGAAACCTCAGGAAGAGCAACAGAGGAGGGATCCCTCTCCCAGGACGGACAGACGTGCAATAGATGCCGTGTGTAAATCGAAGAGATAATACATTTTACAGCATATAGACCGAATGTTAGGAAATGCATGTGTCTGTAATCAGAAGATGAATCCACGAGGATGTCAGCTACAATCCTGAGGAAGCCATCAGGGAAGCAGCATGACGAGACCCAAGGCAGGACCGCAGAGACAGGTTCAGCCACCACCCGAAGTCCACGACTTAATCCAGAACTCAGGATAGAGGATCCAAGACACAGGACTACAGCAAGAGGATCAGCCTCGACTCCGGATCCCGGCGTAGATATAGATACAAAACAAGAAAAAAGATTTGGCTGGGTTAATCGGAACAAGAGAATACACAGACACAGACAGAGAGGGAAAAGGTCTTTGGATAAAGGTTATTCTTGATAACCCTCTAGAAAGATCTCATGAACTTCCCCACTCAATCTATCAAGACCCGAGCAGTTCTATTAGATATAGGATAAGAAACAGAGAGAGGGAGCACAACAACAAATTACTCATAATTATAATGAGGCAGAAGCACAGAAGCTGATATGAAGTTGCATTTGTTTTGAAGCCTCTGTATGCTGCCTGCATGGACTCTTTCTGCCTCTGAAGGGCATCCATCAGTATAATTTGTTTTTTTACAGGGGTTTCTGGGTTGTTGTTTTTTTTGCTCCTTTGTGTCATGATTTACAATGTGGCTGCATGTTTGTTGTGCCGAAGCTGGAAGCCTTGCTGCAAATATCACAGTTGAGGACATTTTCATCAGCAGGTGAGGACAAATTCCAAATTATGACTCAGCAACTCTAAGGCGCTGATGACAGGGACATCTACCACGATGATAGCTGATGTCTTCTTGACAGTGGGCACAGATAATGCTGTGGCTCATTAGCGTTTTAGCTGTAAATTAAGGGAAGGATGATTCCTTGTTTTTGTACATAACAAGTAAATTAACGCTAGTTTGAATTAGGCTTAAACTAAGTCTGTTTAGTGTATAATTGAAACAGGCCTTCTTCATTGCCCCTTCTGTAAAAACTATAAATAGTGGTCACGAATTTACTTTTGAAGTGAGTAACTCCTTTTGTGTTGGAGTCTGTACCATGCAGGAATCTGGTTCTCATTACAGACCAAAGTACATTTATTTGTTTTTGTAAAGAGATTTAATCATGAACACATTCTAAACGGCGACTGAAGGCTTGTTTTCTATGGAGAAAAGGTCAGATAAAACAGATGTAATCAATAGCACATAGTGACTGAGAGCTCAATCCCGATTAAAAAGATAATTAAAATGACGAAGAAGTTAAAATGTCACAGACAGCCGAGACATTTATGGCCAGTGACTCAGACAAATTAGTAACCGTATAAGAAACAGTGTTAAAATCTGATTACATTTGCACAAGAAACGTGTCTCGGTCTTCTTTGGTGTACAATGATAAATACAGAGCAGAAGTTGATATCTGAAAAAAATGGAGCAATTTAAAGTAGAGGAAAAAGAGAATTATCATAACAGACACAATTAAAATATTTCAAATAGTTGCAATTGTAACCTTGTTGTTGTGCTTGAGGCGTTTTGCAACATATGTGTTGCAGTCCGTAGAAACCAAACCATTTCATACAAATACAGAACATTTGCAACCTGATGCAAACTGTTTTACTTACTACTCCAGATTCATTTGAAACTCCTCGCCATCAAACAGCCATTTTTGTTAGTAGTAGTAGAAATACGTTTTTTTTGCATTTTATTTAAGATGGATATGCATAAACATTTCATATTGAATAAAATGGGGCAAGGCAAATGACAAGCAATCAATTCAGATGTTGTTTGTCACAAAAGTGGAAATGTCTGGGCTCGTTTCCAGGAAAGCGGGTTGACAAGAATATGCGTTAAAGATAACCATCTCTTTTATATATGTAATACATGTCCTTTACCCTTACAATAATTATGTTATCAGGCTGGCAACACTGCATAATTGTGTCTGTTGCAATTTACTGAAAAGATCTAGGATGTAATGTTATGTTAGGTAATGACAGTGTTTGTGGACACCTTTTTCATGTATTTCCAGCAAGTTATTTTTAAATCAAACAGGTGCATTTCTCACTTGGAAGGTGAGGGGACAGTAATGTTTCATTAAATGTATGTATGCTGTGTTTTTTCTGTGATATATTAATGTAGAGGAGATCTAGTGAGTGGGTTCATACTGTATTTTTCTGCATATATTTGTATACGAGGTTGAAGTTGTAACTGTTACATCAGCTTTGGTTTGTAGACTACAGTTGAAGTTGAAGCTTTAAGTTCGTCATTATGGCCGTGGCACAGTAATGTTTGGCGTGATGTCATTTAGACGTTTATTTTCAGCACAAGTTGGGTATTAACTGACGTATACTGGCATATTTAAGATGAGGAACAAAATGTTAAAATCTCTTTAGGCTTGTGGCACCAACCTTATTTCAGGCATCCATCACATTTCCTTTAGGATGATTATGCAGCACTTAATGGGCGTCACTGTCCAGAGCCGGTTGTTTCCTGTCTTTATGACATACTTTCTTGTTCTAGTAGTGGAGCTTTCATAAGGGTTGACCTTTTTAGAGATGGTAGAGAAGCATATAGTCTGGGTCTTCACACTGACATCAGACGGTTAAGGTGGTTCGGACTCTCTGATCAGGAGGCCCTCTATGCGTCATACTGCAGGCTTTGAGGGCACATCTTACTGGAGGGATGCTAGAGGGATTTCATATCCCATCTAACTGGATAGTGCCTCAGAATCTTCAAGGAGGTGGAGGGAGCAGTAGAAAAAAAGGAAAAGGGCAATTTGCTTAGCCGGCTATGAGCCAGGCCTGCAGCTGCAGCAAATGGATGAATGCAAGAAATCACATGATGGTGAATCATTTCTAATCTGCGGTGGCAAATACTATCATTTGGTTCAACCCATTATCTAAATGCACTTTGGGGGAATATATTTTTGCCTGAAATATATTTTTGGATAATAAAGAGGACACAAATGATTAACTGCCAACAGTTTGAGATGGATGCAAAAGCAATGCGATGCAATTAAGATGAATAAATAAATAATGCTCTGTGTTTGACATTCCGTTTCACCGCAATAAATAAACGATTACATAATGTATGTGTATCACACTGCAGAATATACTGCGCCCTGACTTTGCTTATGTGGTCACTCACTCATAACTGGCATGGAGCATTGACTATGAAATGTGCCTCATTTCTTCAGCAGTTTCATTATACTTATCACAGGCAGAGCACTGCAGACTATTTGCTTGGTCACCTGGCTGGCAAACTGCATTGCAAGCAAATGGTAAGCAGAGCCTCTATCACAACACATCACTGAAGCACCTTTGCATAGCCCATATCAGTGGCTCGCTTGCCACTGAAAACTTGTCTGCAAAAACCAGATAACTAGAGAGGCTCTGCAGGAATACCTGTAGCCCAAAATTCCCCTGGCTCCCAGCACAAACATACTTTGCACAGCGGCTGAGAATGGAAAGGCATGATACAGGCAGAGTCGCAGAATTAAACCAGAGTTTGGACGTATGGTAGATTTATGTATCTGAGTATTAATAATTATAAGCTTTGAATATCATTCAAAGTCTAAGCGCAATAGGTGATTTTTTTGTGATTGACGCAATTACGAGACAAATCTGTACATATTCAAATGAGAAAAGAAAATGCTAAATGTGTTGGGTCTGATAAAACAAGTCTGCACGTCAGCCTCCAAGAAACATTGGTATTGGCAATCAGCCATTTTATTTTTCCAAATCATTTGAATAACACAAACTAGTTGTTTTTTAGGATTGTGATCTTAAATTATAAATTGACTATGGACGTGAACTACTTTATTTAATCTGAGCTTTTTTGAAAATCTTCTTTCATCAAAACTACAGAACGGGGAAATAATGTCTCTTTTAAAGTGGTTGCCACTAAAATAAGAACATACCATTTCCTGACGAGGGCCTGGTCAGTTCAAATGCATTTCAGCATTCCAATATCCTGCAACTACGCCACCAAGGTTTTTGTTTGTGTTGCTTAGCCTTTTTTTGGTCATCACATCAGGAGTGCAAAGTTGCTCTTGAATGTGTAGTGAGAAATATTAATTTATGTTAAAAGGAATGTTAGATTAGTGTAAAAACTCCTACTTGCTTGGAAATGATTAGCCAACAGAAATAACACCCTCTAAAATCCCAAACAGACCAAACATACGCTGGACGGGCTTAGTTAAAATGATAAGATATGAAAATGTGGTGAAAATTAGAAATGATTGAGAAGCAGGTGTTATATTAATATAGGGTGTACAATTAAAGCCACCCTAAGGACTCTTAGTAGTGCAATCTATCCAGAGCTCTGTTATACTGCTTTGAAAGCTATTTCAGATTACTTTCAAAGCTTCTATTTGGTATTCAATATAACTCACCTCTGTGTCTTTGTTTTGCCGAATGTTCCTTGAGCAGTGTACATGATGTTTTTTTCCCTATGATCAAGGCTCACTGTGGGGCGAACTCCAGCGCTACATAGAGATTAGTGATAGCTGGCCTGCGAGGAGATGAATCAGCTCTGTAGTGTGCACTGTGAGACCTACCAGCTTCAAAGAGAGCCTGAACACAGCACGTCAGGCCACCCTGAGAGAGACTTGTACTCTATCAGAGCAGTGGGCAAAGGTAAATATCTGGAAAGAAATGTTACAGAGAGGCTATTGCAGAGCAGCTTGGTCTAAAGATGACGTTTCCATACAATGAAACTGCTGTGAAACACATTTGAAGGGAAATGTATATTTTCATGGATTTGGTTTGCGCCGTATTATTAATATCTTTGAAATTAGGTCTTGACTTTGGAGGCTAGGATTGCTGGATGTGTCAAACAAGTGTTCACATATAGGAGAAAAGTGTTTCTGTTCCATGTGAATCTTATGTATTTATATAACTTAAAATATATACTTATTTAAACTACGATCCTTTAGCAAACCAAAAGGTTTTGTTCTGTAAACATTTGTTGCTTTTAAATTAAGGCCATAAAATAATGCACAATTAACCAACGCTTCACCTCTTTGCACACTTTTGGATAACCCAACGTTTCACTTTTCGGAAACCCTCAGCTTAACTAACCACAGATGTTGAGAGCTAAGCTACCAGTGCTCTAACAATGAGAGGAGTTCGCCAAACTATAGCATAGTCAATGCTAAATTAGCATGTTTAACATCAGAGCAACGTTTTTGACAAACAAGCATTTAAGCATTTGATATTTAATTGCAATGCTTTTGTCTGCTAAAAGAAACAATATAGACAATATGTTTTTCCGTGATTCATATAGACTTCTTGCACTATGCTTTATTTGAATATTTGTATTTTATTATATATGTTGCATCTTTGGAGGAGCACGGGTCATAAGATTTTCATGGCCATTTCTACACTGTAGCTTATGTGCATATGACAATAAAACCTTTGAATTTAATTTAATTTGAATAAGGCAGACATGGTAACAAACTACATTTCAGGAAATATTTCGGGTTAATTGTTTTTAGCTGAAGTTTGACACTGATATTCCAGAGGAAATGCGAGGTGAGAACATGCAACAGTCTGAAAGCGAGCAGTGACAGCCCGAATGATGAAAGGAGATCCACAGAGAGAGATCAGCAGCTGAGAGCAAACAGACAATGTATTCACATGCAGAGAGTTCAGCAGAACACCACGCTTTTTAGAGTTAGTGCTCAATTGGTTTATCATGGAAAAGCATCATAATCTCACAGCAACAGATCCATGATTGTAAAACCTTCACTGTCTAACATGCCCTGTTACTGTAGACTCTGTCATTCCTTCTGAACACTTTTAAATTCTCCCAAATAACCTGATCCTCACCTGCCAGCAAACGTGCTCCATATTCTTCTTAATGAGCCACAAACTGTAGTCCCCTGCCAGATCATTAATATTATGCAACATTGGCGGTAGTGTGTTGCATTCACCCTGTTTGCACGCCTACTCTTGCTTATTGCCTCCCTGCATTTCTGCAAATGCATAAGAATGTCACAATTTAAGATATTAAAGAGCTCATGGGTATTCCTAGATTTGTGTCAAAATAATTGCATGGTCCTCTATTTATTTCTAAAGGCCTTAGAAAGAACATGATTTTCAGCAATGCAGAAGTCTGGTGGCGCAGTGATTACCTTAAAATAAGTCAAGGCCTAACTTCAATTATAAGAGTCTAATCAAAGGTAAAGACCATTATGCGTTTAAAAAGACATTATATAACACATTGACTGATGTTGGCAAGTTATATTGAAGAAAACCAAGACTCAATAATGAGAAGAACATTAGTTTTGATAGTTGATCTTGTTTGCATTTTACACAATGGTTTCCAGAAGACTGCGGAGGGCCATTTTGGTACACATGTTGTCTGTAAGAGCTGTTTGGCTGCAGAGCTTTAATTCCAGCATGCAGATACTTGTGTTGCATTGATTTGTGTGATATCCTGCACCTCAGCCACTGGGGTTTTGTTTTTTGGGAGATGGTTGGCTCATTATCTCTCTCCAAATAAATGTCTCCAAAATGTTTTTCGGATGGTTCAAGGGCCATCCTGTTTTATAACGATCACATTCAATTGCAAGGTTCTTATATTCATATTTGAATGTACATAAAATTAGTCAACACATCTTGAAGAGTTTAACTATGTGCAAAAACTCAAAGACTCACCATGATTGAAGTGTCAGTATTTGTTTATTTGTTTATTTTATTAGGATCCCCATTAGCTGGTGCATAACAACAGCTAATCTTCCTGGGGTCCACAAATAACATAAAACAGGACATTTGACAGTACATTACAAGACATTGATACAAATCATGTACGGCATCAATTTTCCTTCAAACAGTGACTTTCGTATCAACCATCACATACAGCTTATTTTTTGATTCCCCATTTCCTTGGCATGTGTTTAAAAAACCTATATGAATCGGTGTGCTGCTGTATGTTTTCCAAAAGCCTGTCTGCTGCTTGTGTAATTTACAGTCTTTGGGCTTCTAGATGCCTCTTCAATCGTCTTTTGAAGCTTGCTTTAGTTGTTTCTTTAGAGATCTGATCTGGCAGTGTGTTCCATGCAGCCATGGCTCTATACAGCACTGTGCTCTTCATATACTCTGTTTTGGCTTTAGGGATTTGATAGCAACCTCTTGTGGCATGTCTCGTTTTATATGTATGGATTTTAGAGCTAGGTGTAAGTTTCTTATATAGACAGGTTGGATGTTTCAGCTCATTTATGTCTCTCAAAAAGACAAGGAGTGATACCATCAGCCTCTCCGTGACTAATGTCCAGGAGAGCTTGACATGCATTTTGATTACATTATGTCTTGGTGTACACCTAAGGGCAAGCCGAGCTGCTCTGTTTTGAACCAGTTGCAGCTTTCCCAGGTCCCTCTTGTTTGCCCCTGACCAGATCATTGAGCAGTAGTCCAGTTGTGAAAGGACTAGAGTCTCAATGACTTGTTTTGTCAGTTGCGGTGGTAAAAACACTGAGCACCTCTTGATGACAGATATATTCCTCCCCATCTTTGCCACCACTGACTCTATGTGTTTCGTCCATGATAAATTGTTCACTAGGATGAGTCCCAGGAGCTTTGTTTCTTCCACCTGCTCAACCTCTACATTATTCAGCATCAGATTTAACTGCGGTTTAGACCTTAGTACGTAATTTGTGCCAAATACAATACTTTTTGTTTTTTGAATGTTGAGCACTAATTTGTTGCTGGTCACCCATTCCATTACTGTTTTCAGTTCTTTGTTCAGAATATCAGTTATTTCACCGATTGTGGGAGCCTGTGTATATATTGTCGTGTCATCCGAGTACATAGAGACTTGTGCTTTTTCAAGAGCCAATGGAAAATCATTTGTAAAGATTGAGAAGAGTAAAGGACCAAGTGAACTTCCTTGTGGAATTCCACTTGCAACACATCTAGCACTAGAGATACTGCCATTAAAGTATACACTTTGAGTTCTGTTATATAGATAGCTTTCTAGCCATGATATCGCCTTTGAGGCAAAACCATAGCACTCCAATTTGTCAAGTAAAATTCTATGGTCTATCAAATCAAAGGCAGCGCTATAATCTAATAGTACTGCTCCCACCATGTTCTTCACATCAATCTCTTTCATCCATTGATCTGTCATTTGTGTTAATGCCGTGGCTGTTGAGTGACCCTCTCTATATGCATGTTGATACTCACTCAGCAGACTGTTAACAGAAAAATAGCATTGTATTTGATTGAATACAATTTTTTCTAGTAGTTTGTTTAGAACAGGTGACAGGCTTATTGGTCTGCTGTTAGAGCCAGTGAAGGCATTTTTTGCATTTTTAGGGAGTGGAATAACTTTAGCTACTTTCCAGATTTGCGGGCATGTACCTTCCAGACTCATGTTAAAAATATGACAGATGGGTGCAGCAATGAACTTGGCTACATTCTTTAATAGCTGACCGTCTAAGTTATCAATACCTGGTGGTTTATCATTATTGATTGCCAACAATAACTTTTCCACCTCTTCTGTTCTAACTTTACCCAGCTCAAAGGTGCAATTTTTATTTGTCATAATACGTTCTCTAATATTAACATAGGACGACTCGCAGCTAGATTTTGGCATTCCCTGCCTTAGCTTCTCCACTTTATCAATAAAATAGTTATTAAAACAATTGGCAATATCTAGTGGTCTAGTGATGTATGCCCCCTCTGATTCTATAAAGGATGGTGTTGAGTTGTTTTTCCTACCCATGATGGTATTCAAGGTACCCCAGAGCTTTTTTCCATCATGCTTTATATCATTGATCTTAATCTCATAATACATTTTCTTCTTCTTTCTGTTCAGTTTTGTCACATTATTTCTTATTTTGCAATATAACTGCCACTCAGAATGATTGCCGGAATTCATTGCTGCCCTTTTTGTTCTGTCTCTATCAGCCATACATTTCTTTAGCTCCTCGTCAATCCATGGTGCCTTTACTGTTTTAACGGTTAACTTCTTAACAGGTGCATGTTTATCCATCACTGGTAACAACAATTTCATGAAAACATCCAGTGCCACATTTGTGTCACTCTCTTTAAAAACATTAGACCAACATACTCCCTTAACATCCTCCACATATGAATCACAGCAAAACCCTTTATATGATCTCTTCAGCACTATTTTCGGTCCTGCTTTTGGGACTTTGGCTTTCCTACATATTGCTACAAGGTTATGATCGCTGAAGCCAATTGGTACAGATACCGCTTTTGAGCACAGTTCACTTGCGTTTGTGTATATGTGATCAATGCATTTGGATGATGTTACTCCTGAGCTATTGGTAATTACCCTGGTTGGTTGATTGATCATCTGATCTAGGTTACATGCACTTGTTACCGTCATCAATTTGTTTTTCAATGAACAGTCTGATGACAGAAAGTCAATATTCACGTCACCCAATAAATATATCTCCCTGATTTCATCACATGCCTTCTCAATCATTTCACACAATTTATCTAGATAATTACTATCAGAGCTTGGTGGTCTATAGCAACATCCCAGCAACATAGGCTTTAAATGGGGCAGGTGAACCTGCAGCCATACCATCTCTACCTCACCTAACATCAAATCCTCCCTATACTTCACAGGAATGTGACTTTGTACATAAAAAGCCACTCCTCCCCCATTGCAGTTTCTATCCTTTCTGTAAAAATTGTACCCCTGTATTGATATTGCACCGTCCTCAAACGAGTCATCTAAGTGAGTTTCAGAGATGGCCAAAATATGAACATTATTTGATATCAACATATCCTGAACACACTGAACCTTATTTCTAAGGCTGCAGATATTCAAGTGAGCGATCTTTAGCCCTTTCTTAGGTAGTTTAGCATTCACTGACATAAATAGAGATAGACTAACAAAAAATTAAGAACAATGTCCATTACAGTTCTGATGCTAAAGTGCATATTTGTGTATGTGTATGTGTGCATCCCTTGTGTGTGCGTGTGTATATGCATGCACCAAGCTACAAACCCCTTCTGTCTCTTTAGTCCCTTTTCTCAGTCCTCTGAGATGAGTGGCGTGAGTCCGTTCTCTCAGCCCTTTGGGAGGTGGGGATCGGGGGATGGGTGGGGGTTTGCGGAGGATGAACAATTAGTCTGTCGTACCTAATGTAAGCAATGTTCCCTTTGCTCCTTTCGGCCTTCATGGCAGGGATGAGTTCCTTTCTCTTCTGGCGTACCGCTTCAGGATAATCCTCGTTGAGGAAGATGTTCGTTCCTTTCAACCTGTTTCGTCTCCCCATCACAGCCGTCTTGTCCTTGAAACGCAGGAACTTCACAACAATCTGCCTAGGCTTGTCTGCGCCCCTGCCGTTTCCCATTCGATGTGTCCTTTCCACCTCGATCCTCTCCTCATCCATCTGTAGTTCTGTTCTGAGCAGCTCCCGGACCTTGTACTCCGATTCCTCCCAACTCTCCCCTGGAGACTCTGGGATTCCATCAATAATTAAGTTGTTGCGTTTCGATTGGCCCTCGAGATAGTCTGATTTTCCACTCATTGTCATAACAGATTCACGCACAGTACTAATGTCTGTGCGTGCTTCTTGGCTCTTCTTCTTCAACTCCTTACAAGTGTCTTTTAGTTCATCCACTTCTTTTTGGGAGAACTGTAGACTGTTCTTAAGGTCCTGAGCCTCCCTATTCATATCATCCATTCTCTTGTTGGTGGAATCAACCAAGATTTGGATGAAACTTTTAAAATTGTTTTCTTGCTGTGTTAGTAGCTGCCCGTATGCATCCTGTTGTTGTTTTAACAGTTCACGCACCTGTGACAGGCTGACGTTGTCCTCTCCTCTCGGCGGCATGGTTGCTTGGTTACCGTGAGTTTGACGCTAACTCCAGTTAGCTGCTGTTAGCCGCTACGTTAGCCTACTTTGGGTTCCCTCTTGGCACGTCCTTACTCTGTTCCGAAGGGCAGGCTGGGCTCACGTTCGGTGGTCCTATATAGTGTCCCGGCTGTAGAGGATCACAGCATCACAGCTCTTCAGCGACCTACCCACCCGTATCCAGGCTAAAGGCTAGCCACACCAGGTTTAGCAGGTCGCTAGCTGCCGCTGAGCACTAAGTACAGCACCTCCAGACTTTAATGCTCCTTATACAAAATCATTTTGCTTTGAAAATAGTTTTAGCTTGGCAAGAAAATATGAACTACTCCTAAACATTGCTTGAAATCTATCAGATCAAGAGAATGACTTAATAAATTGAGTATCCAGTCATGATTGTCACGGTTTTAGTTTTGTCTGTCTAATCATGGTTTTATTTTGCAATTCTGTTCTTCCAGTGTCTTGTCTTCCTTCCTGTGTTTTCCCTCCTGTGTCTGATTGCCTCATTGTGTTCACCTGTTGCCCTTGTGTTTCTGCCTCCCCTGCCCAGCTGTGTCTTGTCCTGTGATTACCCTTCTGTGTATTTAGTCTTGTCTTCCCCAGTGCTCCATGTCGGTTCATTGTCTTTCCTTTCACGTCACGCTCCATGTTTGTCCCTGAAGTATTTGGTCCTGGATTCCTTCCTCGTGCTCCCCTGATTTGGTAATGTTAAGTTTGTTCCTTGTTTTCTTTTGTCATCGGCTTTTTGTGAAATAAAGCTCGCTTTTGTTACCCTTTGAAACCCGCTTCTCCCTTTTTTTTAAACTGCATTTGGGTCCTACCTTTTCCCGAATCCTGACAATGATGCTACCGCACTCTTCCCCGGTGGCCTGATTATCCATGGGTAAAACTGATCTGAGTAAACACTCAAACTAAATCTGCCAGCTGCTGTTTTCGGGAACTAACACATGTCATCTCCAAACATGATTCCATACAAACAAGATTTATTAATAGGACCATTGAAAGAAGAACTATTTGTATCCGATTAGACTTGAACACAAATCACCAACAGATGGCAGCTGGCTCTAGGAGGAGCTGCAAGGCCTCTGAGCTTCTTCAGCCTGAGAGGAACTATAATTGGCCATGCTCCTCCACTGTGCTAAGGTAATGGATTTGATTTGTCAGATAACAAATTACTCCCTGCACAAGCTTTTAATCTAAACTGAATCTGTTCTTTTATCATTAATTTGAACGTTTTTTAGGGGAGGGGCAGGTAACTGTTTTGACGAAAACAAACTCTGCTCACCATGTAAAGTTTTCTTGTTTACTTTACTATAAGGTAACATAAATCACTTGACTTAAAGGAAGCCATGCGTTCTTGCTGGCTCAAATTTACCTGGAATATCTTCTGACTGAGGGAGGAAACTTGTGCAAAAATGAGAAAACATGCAGATCCAAACCTCGGACATTGTTGCTGTAATGCAAAAATAAATGGTAACCAATCATTCACCACGAGTTCCAAGTCAATATGGGAAAAACCAAGTACAGGAAGAAGAAATAAGATGGGTCAAGAAACCTGAATGTGTTGTTGATTAAGACTTTTGTAGACAAAAATAGTTGGTTATCCATATTTTAACTTGCAATCAGCATGCTTTGGATGCTTTTCAGACTGCCAAGGACTTCCACGATAACTAAGCTGGACAGCCATAGTTTTTTGGAAAAGGGACTTGTCTTTTCAAATAGGCTTTAGCTAAGATAGAAGACTTAATCAGAAAACAGTGAGGATCACCTGTCATATAAAAGTAGTGATAGGATTTTAAAAGTGGAACAAAATTACATAAGGAAAGAAAATTGAAATCTGACATGGCCACTTTCATACAGATCATACACTAATGTTCCTCGATTGGTCTCTGTGTGTCATTCAAGCTCGGGAGGGTGTGTATGTGTGGCGCGAGCGAGAGAGAAAGTGCGTGCAATGTTGTTAGCATCTTGTGCTAGGTAGCTGCGCTAATGGATATAATGAGCTGTCAACAAGGTGGAGGAGAGTCCTCTCCTGTCAGACTGAGAGACTGATAACTACAGCTCAGGTGAGGTAAAGGACTCTCTGAGTGTTTAGATAGTTAACTTAGTCTAAGTTCTCTGTGGTCTCAAACGGTCTGGTCACCATTTATGTAAACACATATTTCCATTTGAGGGGGGAGTGATTAGTAACATATGCATGAATAATAAAAAAAAATGTTAACTAGGTGAAAAAAGGTAAGATAAACTTGTTGAGAGCTAAAACTAGTCTTTATTTCCCCCTCAAAATGCACCAGATTGATGCATTTAAGTACAACATGTAAAAATATATCTTACTGGGGGAGCATGCCCCCAGATACCCCTAGAGGATTTGAGGTGCACCTCCACTTAAATTATGTTCACATGGATAGGTTCCTAAATAGATTTGCCAAAAAAATTTAAATAGTAACCCATGTCCATATGTTTATTCTGGGGTAGTAGATTTAAAGTTTAGGGCTATCACTATGGGCAGCAACGCTGTAAATATTGACAAATAAATCCAGGAAAATGGCACAAAAGAAAACTTGTAGTGGCCTGGCTGGGTGTATAATTCCCGGCCTGACTTATTGTCCCAGTCCGGCCCTGGCTGTGACGTGTATATAGCTCGGGTCAGGTTGTCTGATTTGAACACACAGCGAGGCTTCCTTGCTCTGACTTTGTAATGAAAGTCCTCACAGTTTGACATGCCACAGGGTGCTTCAGCTTGTTATCTGTGTTTGTGGAAGACAGAGTTTCCACAAAGCCAGCATGTGAACCCAGGTGTACTGTTAGTTAATAAGCCTGTGTTTACTTTGTTAAAACATGAACACTTAGGTGGATAATTAAATAGCACCCCCATTGAGTTGATACATTGTGTGAGGCAGATTCAATATATAATTCTTGTGGACAATATGTATTTCCAATTATTTTAACCAATCAGATACCTGTGGCAAATTGACCACAATAACCATTCACATTCACTGGATGTAATATCCACACGGTAACATGCTGAGAAATGGCCTGCTTTAAATTAGGTGAACCATTATGTGTTGAATACAAAGATATGTCTACTTGGATGAGTTTGTGATGCATACCACATTGTGATTTAACTGCAGGAATGTAATTGCTGCTGAGGAGTGCTCATACGGGTTTTGAAACATTTAAATCGATTGGCATATTATGCATCTAATTAGGAATTTTGTTTGTTTACATATACCTTTGAGACAACTAGCAGAAGCTCTACCGCAGTGTGAAATTAAGCTCAAAGTCTTGGACACAAAGGATTCCTTTCAGCGAGGTCTCTCCATCTACTCCTATCCCCGCTGTGCCAGTACAAAGGGGAGCTGCACTGACTGCTTGTTTAGAACAAAATGTATTCTTATAAGCGTAATTACATTTAAGATGAAAGCGATGAAGAATGAACAGCAACAAACAATGAACTGCTATTCATATTGTCTGTAATTGTACAGTTTTTTTTACCATGCCTCTACAGCCCAGCTTCAAGACCGTAAGCCAAAGTAGCTGGTGATGGTTACTGATTAAAAATACAGGACACATTGTCGCTGCCCTTGAAGAGTTTAATCAAGCAGAGTTTTGACACAGCTGCTAATTAGGTTCACCTCATTAAGGTCCTAAAACACCAAGCAAACGGTTATGATTTAAAATGTAGAGACAGGTCAGCGGAGTAGAGACAACAGGTAAAAAGCCCCGATGCGCTTGTAAATACACACAATCCCAAAATACACACACGTTGTCCTTAGTTGAGAAACTTACTAGCTACAGTAGCTTGAAAATGCATTATTCATACCATGATTTTACGAGTTTGAATTACCGATGGTGGTAAAGAATGCTTTTATTGTGCAGTTACCAAGAAGCTTATCCTGTATTAATGTCGTTTTTTTTAATTGACAATTACTTTTACTACAATTTACTTTTGACAAATAAAGCAAAATGTTAATTTGGTAGAATAAAAAAATACTAAATAACGGTTATTTTCAATTATTTGTTTGTCAGAGAATTATAGAGCTGATTGTGTCCCTAACAATCTGTAGTGTGTTCAAATGTATTCTGTCTATAGTGTCTGTATTATACTGTTTATATGAATACCTGCTTTATAGTGTATTACATTTCTATACTACTGCATGTAGTGTTTACACACACACATAATGTTGATACTGTATAGCGTTTTTTTAACTAATTATTTTATTAAATATAATAATCCTGACTATAACGGGTATGAGGTTTTTTTCTGTCTTTTTATTTGTGCGCATTGGTGTCCCACATTTTCTGTTCCCTTTGCAAAATCTAGCCTGTCCGTCTCAAAGGATTTACAAAAATAGAAATTCTCAAACTTAATTTAATTAAGGATCTGTCAAAAACAATTCTAACAATACTTAGTCTGCTTTAATACTGATGTACAGCCCAATGCCTCAATGTATAATAGGCTCAAATAAGGGATTAGAGCATGGAGACAAAGACTGACAGACAGCAGACACAGTCACCAATCTCATTTTACCCATGTTCTGAGTGCCTGTTTATCCTCATATAACTTTCTCTTCATGGAATTAACCGAGATGAAGTTTCCAATTAAAAATATGTCTGAGGTTAAATCAATTTCTGGCAGCGAGTGAGACGGAGTCAATACATTCATTTAACCAGGTGAAAAAGACCACTTAGACATTTTCAAAACACATTCCCTTATCCAAACACACAATTCCTCAAATTTACAAAATTAGAAGTAAAAGTGAAGAGAATAGGTTTCAAGCGTGACCATGTCGCCTTCCTTCATTCAGGTGATATCCATTGCACTCACCTTTTCTCTGCAGCCTCACATTATCTTAGGGACACGGTAATATTCCACATTACAATCAGTTGAAATTCATACTATAGAATCAAATCTTCTCAGGGTCACGGTGGTGGCCGGTCACTTATATTTCCTGGTTTCACAGCAATCTCATATCCCATTTCCTCCATGCGCTTCATGCTGCTTAATCCTGACACCCAGGCCTTGAATTGACCGCTATGCTCTTTTAGACTTCTAAAATAGTTTCCTTGGGCTTTTACTGTTACAGAATGAATTGCCTGAAGTTTGATTTGACCGTGGCTTTCTCGCTTTGATGAGAGGTTCCAAATCAAAGGGAGCAGTGAAATCAAAACTGCAAGAATAGCAGTGACTCATGCACAACAACAAAAACATTTGAACTTTTTGGCATAACTAGAGAGGAATCAGGAATCCCCTCAACACAAGTTACACTCAGTCACCAACATTTAGATTAAGCACATTCTCCGGTTCATATTTTTATTTTGTGCCTCTTTTCACCCTCCGTCTGAAACCAGAGCCCAGTCTGCTCTGATTGGTCAACTGATTAGCCAAACAGATCATTGCAGCATCCCATAATCCCCTCTGTTTCAGCCCTGTTTCAAAAGTGCTGATTCTCTGTCTGTTACTTTAGATGAAAATAAGGAGCCACTCCCAACACAATGGTGCTCTAGGAGGAGATTCAGGTGATCAGGGGGGGGGGGGGTTACCTTGGTTGGTTATTGGCTAATGGTTACACAAGCCAACAAATCGTTATGACATCATAAAGTGGCCAAAATCTGATCAGCTCTTTATCAGACAGGTTTTTATATGAATGGATCAGAACAAAAAGTGGGCGAATATTTTTTCCTGAAACGTTCAGAATCTCTTTACACAGAGGGGACACATGTTGATGTATAAAAGACATGAACAAGTGGATTTTGCATAATGGGTGAACTTTAACACACTACAGAAAAGGGAAAACCCCAAAAAGCTTAATAGGGCCTCTTTAAGGTCCTTTTAGATGTCATATCTATAAGACGGTAGAGGATCTATACCTTGGCTTCATTGTATTTTTATAAACATCTTTTTTTGTTGATGTAGTTGAAGACTTGTTAGCAGTTATCTCTTTTTTCACACTTGAATTCACAGAAGGAAAGGGAGAGAGGAGCATGAAATGAGACTTGGAATAGGTGTTGCATTGCTTCCCGAACTGCAGATAATCAACCGTGGAAGCATACCAAGGAAGGTTATTCACACCAACGTATTTCTGATCCGACTGCTCAGCATGGGCATGCTTGATGCTATTGCTGGCAATGAAATCTAAAAACCTCTCTATGATCAGGCAGCGGGGGAACAATGGTCGACTGTGCTGGTGTGAGAACTGCAGCCTGAGGCAGGGCCGGCCCTAGACTTTTGGGAGCCCTAAGCGAGCTTTGGCTTGGGGGCCCCCCTCACTCTAGCGCGTTCTCACTACACACAACACGGAACCAACTTTTGTCTTATGATATTAACATAAGCACACATATTGTATAAATAAGCATGTAAACACCGTGGACCTAACCTCCTCTAGGGGGGGTTCCTCACCTCCTCTAGGGGGGTTCGGGGGCATGCTCCCCCGGGAAGATTTTTAAAAAAAAATATTAATAATAATAGCTTGGATTTATATAGCGCCTTTCAAGGGACCCAAGGTTGCTTTACAAGTAATAGGGCAAAAACAAACATAACAAAACGTATTGAAGTTAAAAGCATCAATCTGGTGCACTTTGAGAGCAAAATGAAGAGATCTATGGATACATCTCTCAACACCCATAAGGATTACAGATGTTCACTCTCATGCTTAAATATTGCATTGTATAATGTGAGTCTTTGAGTTAACCCTGTGAAATTGATAATGTTGCATTTCAAAGGCTGGCAAAATAAATCTAACTGTTCCTTCATTGTATAATTAAAAAGAAAATTAGCTTTGAAGCAAATTTAACATAAATGGATTTGTGTTCGTACCAAATGAGTCATAGCTGAACTTGTTTAGAGGCGAAAACAAAATCAAATGGTGAAATAATTACCCTAACTATCCATTGTAAAAACATCCATCACAAACTTCATTGTTCAATTTATCTGTGGAATGTATATATCTACTGATTTGTGTGAGTGGAATTGACCAAAACCACAAAAATAAGTTGGAATGAAGGGACATTTTCTGAAAAAATGGTCTGGAAATAATTCAATGTGACTTAGAAAAGCCCTCAACCTTAACCTTGAAGGCAAGAGCATTACAGGTGGCTGTGGATTTGCTCCCTCTATAATGATGACAGATGGTGGTATGTGGTCATCCAGGGACCAAACCTAGCGGGTAATTACTGTCAGAGGGGCTGCTACTTATTGCTTGGCGAGACAGAGTCTAGCGCTAAGTTCGTTTTGGTAGCAATGTGGCTGATTCATTTGCAAGGACACATTTGAAGAGAATCCTTTTAGATGTCCATATGGGACCAGAAACATATTTATGCAGATGTGATGTTAAGAGCGTGTGCCTCCCTTGTTAGCTGTAATTCCTTAAGATGTACTCGAGTGTGACGGCCATGTAAAGGTGGATGGCATGTGGAGTAAAGCGTGAACATTCCGGTTGTGCGTGGGATATATGGATTACTCTCCAGCTGTTTGGAAAGTGAGACGTATGAGAAGCAGACTGTTTTAATGAGGGTGATAAGATGTACATATTTCCTGTTGAGGGTGAAATGTTGAAATCTGCGCAGGTGAATATCCACTTAAATTATACATGATGTGAATGCTGAGGGCTTTAAGCACAAGTTTGTCTTTTTTGGAATTACAGCTGCATGTCATATTCTTATTTTGTCACTTAAACGTGTTAATTTATAATCTTCAGAAAAGCTTCTTTTAGATTTTGTTTACCTGTGGGCAGAGTCATGCTTGCTGTTTTGCCATGCCTCCTGTCTTGATGCTAAGCTAAGCTCACCGCCTTCTGGATATGGCCTTCAATGTAGCATGAAGACAAGTTCTGAATATCTTGAGAGTTGTAAAGTTTTTGTGGATATGAGTTTTGGAGATGTTGGCTGTCAGCTCAATGCTCATGTCCTCCCTTATAGTGCTGAACACACACTGAACAGAGAATGGAGGTAGGGAACGGGGGCATTTGATTGATGTTGGTGCAATATATGGATGGAGAAACAGTGCAGAGCGCTCAATGTTCAGCGTAGGAGGAACGAGGGAAGCAACACGCTGTAGAACTCTTACACTATAGTGAGTGGGATGTATTGATGAACATCTGCAATACATGAACACTTGGTTCAAAATTAGAAACACAAATGCCAATGTTTTTTTCAGGTACAGTAAAGAAAACAGAACGTTTTTATATGCAAGACTTGATAGCTTTAAATCGTGTCTTCAAATAGGAGGCGAAAAAAGAGAATTGTTTGACTGTAGATTCGCTACTTCTGTTGGGAAATGGAAACCAGCATGCAATAGTCATAATTTCACACTTGGTTTTGTTTTCCTCAAGGTGCTGGTGCAGAGATTAGGATTTATTGACACATGCTAAGACCCTTTCCATTGTGCACATTGGTGGCATGAAGACAGATGAGTGAAAGAATTTGAAGGTGGATACGAGAAGGGGAAAGGAATATCCAAACCAAACGTGAGAAACACAGAAAAATAGGAAACATTAAACAACACCATGAGTCATGGCTTTGTTTTTGTTTTGTTGTTTAGATGAATGCCAGCGGTTGTTTGAATAGAATCGGGAAGGGGAAGCTAAAAGCTGAATCTATTAACCTCTGCACCCTGATGTTAAAAACGATCTGCTATGTTTTACTGGACAAATATCTGCATGTAAATCACAGTCTCTGTAAGACAAAAATACATCACAATTATATGAAAGCTAAGAGTAATTTACTTTTAACACTTCAGTTTGAAACTATATTGTTCTAGCTCTTCTTTTAGCTCCAGAAATATTTAGATGTAACAAGATAGTCATCATTTATTTTGATAAGCAGGGCCGAAACAGATGTTTTTTCAAGTTAGAGAGGGAAGATTAGCAGCCCACTTTATGAACATGTATCAATGTCTGTTCTTCAAGCAGCCATGGAGTCCACAACTAATTTAATGGCAGCATTTGTTTCACTTCTGTAACAAATCACAGGTCGGTAAACATCCTCCACAGCTGTCACAGGAAGGAATAGGCGACAGTAATGAGAAGGTAACCACAGAGGGATCAGCAATCACTAATAATCCAAAACTTTATGTGGATTTGACTGAAATGTGCAGGCCAGTGTTTAGAGTTTGTGTTTGTATCATCTGCTTTAAAAATGAAAGGATATGTTATGCAAGTGTAAGAAACATGATGCCAGCTAGTGTGGAACTTGATTTAAAAATAAAAATACTGGAATTTGGCTATACTAACTTCACACTGTTTAAATAATAACAATAACATTTTCACTGAAGTTTTCAATTGTGCTGTGATATTTTTATGGATTTTTGTTTGCTCACTTACAGTGTGGATATGGCTCTGTGGCAAGTGTTCAACCCTTCAAGTCTTCATTTAGCATTATGCCAGTGTTTGACAGAATACACACATTTTTTCTGTGAAATTAACCAGAATTAACATAAATATCCACCATCATCTTTTAAAAAGGTAAAAAATAATTGCCTATGGGCATTATTTCAAGTTTTTAGATTGTCCTAAACAACACTCGACCAAATTAAAGGAACAGATGCAGCATTGTCATTTTTAAGTATAAAACACACAATAAGCAACCAATAATATTAATTAACCCTGATGAACTTGTAACCAACATACCATACATAAGAGCTGATTATTGAACATATCTGTGAAGGGACTAAAGAGAGTCATGACTTTAACCGAAGTACCTTGCGTCATGAACTTTGTATGCCCACCAGCCGCGACTACCTCCATCCTATAACCGTCTTTTGGTACATAAATGTAGGACTTTATTCCCTGGAAACAATATTGCCAGTATGTAATTCAGCCACTACATTACCCTAAATGAAATCACATACCAATATACACATGTTACTTTTAGCTACAGTAGTTTCATTATAGTGGATATTAAGATATTAGATAAATCAGGATGCTGTCAAAATGTTCCATCCATCCATCCATCTTCTTCCGCTTATCCGTGGTCGGGTCGCGGGGGTAGCAGTTCCAGCAGAGAGCCCCAAACTTCCTTTTCCCTGGCGACATCAACCAGCTCTGACTGGGGGATCCCAAGGCGCTCCCAGGCCAGCGAAGAGATATAATCCCTCCGCCTGGTCCTAATCTGAGGCCATGGTTCTCAGCAGGAAACCGATGGACTGTCCACTCCAAGTAGGGAATGAGTCCTTACCCCAAGTGATGGAGTTCAAGTATCTCGGGGTCTTGTCCTCGAGTGAGGGAACAATGGAGCGTGAGATGGGCCGGAGAATCGGAGCAGCGGGAGCGGTACTGCAGTCGCTTTACCGCACCGTTGTGACGAAAAGGGAGCTGAGCCAGAAGGCAAAGCTCTCTGTCTACCGGGCCATTTTCGTTCCTACCCTCACCTACGGTCATGAAGGATGGGTCATGACCGAAAGAACGAGATCGCGGATACAAGCGGCCGAGATGGGTTTTCTCCGTAGGGTGGCTGGTGTCTCCCTTAGGGATAAGGTGAGAAGTTCGGTCATCCGGGAGGGACTCGGAGTTGAGCCGCTCCTCCTTCGCGTCGAAAGGAGCCAGTTGAGGTGGTTCGGGCACCTAGTTAGGATGCCACCTGGGCGCCTCCCGAGGGAGGTGTTCCAGGCACGTCCAGCTGGGAAGAGACCAAGGGGTAGACCTGTCAAAATGTTAAAAAATGAAAACTGAGTTTTTTTCACCCCTGGATTCATCATGTGACAGCTGTAAGTAAAAAATCCTCCCAGTGTCCAAAATGACACCGTTGTCCGGTTCTGTACACACAACTGTCTGTGTCCGGTGCCTTGCTCAAGGACATCACGGCAGGGCAGGAGGTGAACTGGGACCTCTCCAAGTAGCAGTCCACACTCCATATTTAGGTCTGGTCGGGGACTTGAACCGGTGAGCCTACAGCTCCCAGTCCAAGCCCCTACTGAATGAGCCACTGCCATTGGCTCTGTCCATTATACAACTAAGAAAATGATTTAGGCTGAAAGTCAAAGGATGCTTTACCCTAATTGGGTGTGAAAGCTAAATAAACAAAAACAGTGAAGTCTAAGTTCTGCCGCTAACAAGATTCTGACTCATTTCACAAAGCTTCAATATTTGGCCCTTAAAATACCAATTATCTGCCAATTCCTGCGTATTAAAATAAATTCTTATGTGATTTTCTTAACTGGACACATGAGAAAACGAGTCCCATCAAAAAAATATGTTATTACTTTGATCATTAGACATGCAGCTAAATTAGAAATTAGAAATTGGCCCTTTTTAATTTACGTTCCAAAAACTCAATAACACACCATTTTATTTAAGAGCTTATCTCTTCTTCTACTTATTAAAACTATTAACAGAGAGGGAGTATTCTGATTAAAACTTAATTAAATTCTGAGATGGGGGGACTCGTAAAGTAGCAGGGGGTTGTTTATGGAAGTTATCGTCCGCTACCATTGCCTTCATTGTAGTCAGCTTCTTCCCGTTAATAACTTCAGTGTTTATTGTTCAGGAGGTTCTTTACCAGGAGCTGAATTCTCCCAAAGGATCTCCTCCTCTCAGAAACAAATGGACCCATCAATGAAAACAATAAGAAACACAAAATAAAGCTGTTGTGTTTATAAGAAGATGTTTGGCTGACAAAAGGGGCTGTGAGCCGAGCTAATGCTAACATTTGCTAAGCTTGTTGTTCTGATAACTTAGGATCTGGACATCCAATAACTAAAAGCGTTCATCAGGTTAAAATATATAGTTAAAACAACCAATGTCTAAAAAAATGTCATGCAATTGTGATGTAGCTGGATACAAAGTCTATTTGGGACACCTTTTGGCAGACAACAACAACAACACTGACCAATGTGCAAAGGCAATATGTTGCCATTAATATCGACCATTTTAAACATGCCAATAATTTCATTAAAATGACAACTTTCTCTAGGTTTAAAAATGTTTGTCAACCAATTATATTTTGGACATTTTATTTGGAGAAATTACAAGTTGGAGTTCTTTTTAAGACTCCAAAAAGAAAATCCATTGTCAGAATGAGCTCCACATGTGGTGAAGTGTGTATCAGTGAGTTAAAAGAGAACTGTTGGAATTGATGAGTAGCATCCCCTATAGATGTGGAATCCACAGTGTGGCACTAAAAAGAGCTAATTTACTTCTGTAAGACTGCACACTGCATTCTCCCTGCTCTGTCAGAAATAAATGACTTTCCCGGCAGGACAGGTGGGAGTCGTAATAGAATGTAGACACAGAAATGGAACGTAATAATATGAAATCGTTCCATTTCATAACAATGCAGCCCCTTGTGAATAAAGTGAAGAGAGAAGAGGGCGAGGAATTCTTGCCTGAGCTGAGCCGATGAGCAGACTTATTGAGAGTAATAACCGTGAGAGTTAAAGGTCCATTTGTTAAATTGACTGGGATAGAAGTAGCTTCCACGGTTTCATCATCGGAGTGGGATTCTGCAGATAACTAGCACAGCATTATAATACAAATTGCAGAATGAATGCATAACATTACATGTTAGACGCTTTTATCCAAAGTGACTGACATACTCAATACTGTGGACGATCCCCACAGGAGCAATTTGGTGTGAAGTGTCTTGCCCAGGGACACAACGACATGCTGACTGCAGTGGGGTTTTAACCTGAGACCCCCTGATCCCAACACCAAGGCTCTATCCACTGCACCACACACCGAACAAGTCCATCACTTTTTTATTGTGGAAGCATCTTAACCACCCTGAGTGAATTTTATATATCTGGATGTTGCGACTCACATCCTGATGATGATTGAAATGATTGCCTTCGATTGCAAATGTGAAAGAAGCAGGACTGCAATGACATTTATATATAACTCACAATGGCTAGTAAAGAAGCAGGACTGCAATGACATTTATATATAACTCACAATGGCTTAAGTGATGGTGGAACTGAAGAAAGTCATACTGGGCTATGTTTTTTTTAGCATCACTTCAAACTGAGGCCCCTGATGATCTAAAAAGGTTGACTGATCTCAAGAATGGAAGGGGTCAGCGTGGTCACCAGCAGGAGAACACAAATGTTTTCTTTGATCGGTTTGAATATGTACCTGAAATGGACACAATGTATTAAGAGTGTAAAATATTGCACATTCAACAACGCAACAACATGTTCCTTTAGATAGTTTAGGCTATTGGTATGCAGTGCAAAATCACCTCCAGCATCCTCAACAACACCAAAGAGCTGATCTCCACCTCTACGACGTGGACAGAATACAGGCCTATCGGAGTGAAGTACATATAAACCCTGTATACCCTTTGGATTCTAAATAAAACAACACAGAGATAGAAAAGAGTAAACAAACTGCAGTACATGGTCCCAAATGACAAGAATACATCTCCACTAGGGATAACAAAATAAGTCCAAAATAGAATTTGTGTGAAGCTTTTAAGCCAAGGTGGAATAAGGTTTGAGAGATTTTGAAAGAGAAAGCAAAGCAAAGCTGACGTATGGTTAAAAAATAAAAAAGCATGTACAAAATGGCATTTGTGTTTTAGATTACACAGTTAAAGCCCTATTCTGCATTCAGCATACAGTACCTTCACTTAAAGACTAATAACCGCTTCTTAGACAATAAACAATGTGTTTATGCTGATGATATGGATGTGAAAAATACACATGGAATAGAAATCTGTGCAAAAGAAACGCTCAATAATTCATTGGTCCTCTCCCTCGTGCTTTCAGTGATGAATCGTTTTCATTACCTGGGGAGAACAAAGCAGAGGATTAATCTCCAGAAGAGCATACAGGACTGTCTCAGAAAATTAGAATATTGTGATAAAGTTCTTTATTTTCTGTAATGCAATTAAAAAAACAAAAATGTCATACATTCTGGATTCATTACAAATCAACTGAAATATTGCAAGCCTTTTATTATTTTAATATTGCTGATTATGGCATACAGCTTAAGAAAACTCAAATATCCTATCTCTAAATATTAGAATATCATGAAAAAGTATACTAGTAGGGTGTTCAACGAATCACTTGAATCGTCTAATTAACTCGAAACACCTGCAAGGGTTTCCTGAGCCTTAAAAAACACTCAGCTTGGTTCAGTAAACTAAATCACAAGTATGGGGAAGACTGCTGATCTGACTGCTGTCCAGAGGACCGTCATTGACACCCTCCATCAGGAGGGTAAGACACAAAAAGAAATTTCTCAAAGAGCAAGCTGTTCACAGAGTGCAGTTTCAAAGCACATCCACAAAAAGTCTGTTGGAAGGGGGAAATGTGGCAGGAAACGCTGCACAACCAAGAGAGATGACCACAGCCTTAACAGCATTGTGAAGAAGAGTCGCTTCCAGAATTTGGGGGAGCTTCAAAGACAGTGGACTGAAGCTGGAGTCCAGGTATCAAAAGTCACTGTTCACAGACGTGTCCGGGAAATGGGCTACAATAGCCGTATTCCCATGGTCAAGCCACTTCTGAACTCAAGACAACGGAAGAGGCGTCTGACTTGGGCTAAGGAAAAGAAGCACTGGACAGTTGCACAGTGGTCCAAAGTCCTCTTTTCAGACGAAAGCCAGTTTTGTATTTCATTTGGAAGTCAAGGCGCCAGAGTCTGGAGAAAGGCTGGAGAGGAGCAAAATCCAAGTTGCTTGAAATCCAGTGTGAAGTTCCCACAGTCAGCGATGGTTTGGGGAGCCATGTCAGCTGCTGGTGTTGGTCCACTGTGTTTCATCAAGCCCAGAGTAAATGCAGCTGTGTACCAAGAGATTTTAGAGCACTACATGCTTCCGTCTGCTGAAAAGCTCTATGGAGATGAGGAATTCATTTTCCAGCATGATCTGGCACCTGCCCACAGTGCTAAAACCACCAGTAACTGGTGTACTGACCATGGCATTACTGTCCTCGATTGGCCTGCAAATTCCCCTGACCTGAACCCCATAGAGAATATGTGGGGTATTGTGAAGAAGAAGCTGAAAGACACCAGACCCAACAATGCTAATGAGCTAAAGGCCGCTATTGAAGCATCCTGGGCATCCATAACACCTCAGCAATGCCACAGGCTGATTGCCTCCATGCCACGCCGCATTGATGCAGTAATCCGTGCAAAAGGATTCCCAACCAAGTACTGAGTGCATTAATGGACATTTTCAAATGTTTGATTGTGTTTTGCTGTTATAAATCTTTTTGTTTTACTTGGTCTGAGGAACTATTCTAATTTTTTGAGATAGGATTTTTGAGTTTTCTTAAGCTGTATGCCATAATCAGCAATATTAAAATAATAAAAGGCTTGCAATATTTCAGTTGATTTGTAATGAATCCAGAATGTATGACATTTTTGTTTTTTTAATTGCATTACAGAAAATAAAGAACTTTATCACAATATTCTAATTTTCTGAGACAGTCCTGTATATTCTTCTTTAAGACTTTCAGCATAAATAATAGATAATTACCTTTTCTACACACTTGCTCTGAGCTGCACGTGTCCAACTTTAAACTGAATATTTTTGTGGTTCTCGGCTTCTGGATACACTATAAAAGAACCCTCTCAACACAGATAATAATCTGGTCATAACTTAAACCCAATGGAGAAAATGATGTACACTTATTAATTTATAGTAACCACAAAGACCCAGCAAACGTATCAGTGGTAGCCCCCACATGGGTTAGTGATGAGCTGGAGTTATGGCAGCACGACAGCCAGGGATTCACTCTGAGGCACACAGAACTAAAGTTTAATCAACTATTTCATAACGATCATAAATCACTGGAAATAGACGGTGGAATTATTTATCACTATTTTTTTTTAGCATAAATAAAACATTTTCCGTTCAATCAATCAGATTCAGAATTAGAATAGTTTATTTATCCCCTGGATTTGTGACCGTCGCACCATTATAGAATAACAAACAAAAAATACAAAAAGCATTACATAACAACAACACCGCATTTGTACAACTGTATATATTACAATATTAACTGTGATGAAGAAGTGTTTTGTTCATTCGTGTTTAGTCTCGAACATGCTCACAATCAAGTTCAGTTCAAATGTTGTCACTATAGATTTCATTTATTTAAGTTTGACTAAAGATTCAGTTTTACGGAATGCAGTTTGTTTCTCAATTGTACCATTCACTGAGCGTGTGGCTGGAATTGATTTCAACTTCTGAGTCATTATGGCAGTTCATCAACTTGAACAATATGGACTAAAGGACTTTAGCGGGAACTGCCCCAGATGCCGTTTCGAATACTCTGTCAGGTGTTTATCTTTCTGTCTGTCTTTCTGTGGACAGATTTTGTAAACACAATATTGCAACGTCACGAAAATTACCAGATGTGTTTTTGAGATCAAATTGAAGGCTGTGTTAAAAGATTAATTTGCTGGTGCGATCCCATCAAGTTTACTTATTTTTACAAGTTAAAATATGCTTACATGCACAAATATGGGGTTCATTTTCAGAAATGGCACCCAATGTCTCATGTCTCATACGCATGTCTCCTGCGGACGTTGGCTAATAAAAGATTAAAGTAACTGTATTTGACCTTCTCTTCTCACTACCATTTCCATATCTGCAATAAAAACAGACATGTGGCTGCGTGACTTCATTTTACAAAAAATTCTGCAATGCTGAAGAATTAATCTCAGCATTTCCTTCAACAGTGGAGATGTAGTCGCTCCACCAGGGGAAGTGTCTGACATTAGGGAAAACATGAAAAATTAATGAGCTCCATCTCCCTGCTGGACCCTTGGCATTTAGTTGGAAATTCAAAAATGGGATTAAAGAAAGGTCCTCCCACCTTTGCTGTCTCGCTTCTCACCGTGACTTAAAGTATGGACATGTAAACAAATCACATTGGCAGCAATATAAAGCATTTATTGGCAATTCAAAAAAAAGAGGAAAGGATCATTGTGAAGGGCAATTATCTGTTTTACATTAAATGGTCCATGTTGCATTAAAGAACTGACCGACTTACATCCCAGTATAATGTAGGCTTGCCTGAAATGTCTTTGCTTTCAAAATGTTTTTCCAAGGTGGGAATGCTAATTTAAATCCACCCATCTGTCACTGGAACTGATTGCTGGGGGAAAAGCAGCTACCAGAGACCCCTCTGTGGCTCTTCTTCAAGTTAGAAGAAGCATAGAGACCAGCAATTGAAGCCCCCCCCCCCCCCCGGGTGCCTGTGGTGGCGTGCATCGAGATGATGGAAATCCAGCCTGTGTCATTCCCAGATGTTTTCCTAAGATATGCATATAAGGGTCTGAATGTAAATGGGCTTTCCAAGTGCACCAACACAATTTGGATGAAAGTCCTCTCCACCAGAATGGCCTTCTGCTGCGGTCCTTGAAGTCTCAGAATGTATCAACAAAGAGGTTGTGATGCCCCTGTGGGTGCATCAGTAGAGAGGAGGTGGCTGTGGTGATTGGTGATTGGTGTTTGCATTGATTGCAGTAACTCAGGGCACCTGGGTCTGGTGTCCTGCAGCTATTTAGAGCCTCTCTGCTCCTCTCTGTGCCCTCTCTGCTTTCCCGTACAGGGCCCCGGTTTTGTTGAGTATATGTTGTGGTTACTCTATTTGCTTTACTTTGTGCACTTCAACACTCTCACACATACATATTCATACAACCCTCACCCTGCATTTACACTACTGATGCCACTGACGTCCACACCTCATGCCTTACTTATTGTTGCACTTCAATTAATTTGGCTAATTTGGATTGTTTCCTTTAAATAAACCTATTTTGATAACCGTTGACATGGTGTGTCTCCTTTTTGTTGTGGCCTTTTGAGCCAGGTCATAACAGAAGTCCATTCATTAATCAATCATGCATGCTGGCATGTGTGTAACTGTCCTTTTTTCAAGTGAGCAACAAGCCTTCATCCTTTGCTTTATCGCCTTACTTTATGTTTCTGTCTTGTTAATTTGCTGTTTTGATTTGCTCTTTTGTATTGTCGTCATGCATTACGTAACGCTTCCCCCCTCTTTTCATTTGTTGGGCATTTTTATGAGCATTTCGTCCTCTAGGAGTATTATCGGATTTCTCGTTGCATTGGGGAACACAAGCTGGAAACACTAACCCCTAATTGGCTTGTGAGTGTTTTTTGAAGTAGTTTGTGACCTTTACTTTAAATAAAATGTACCTTTTATCTAAAGGTACGGTGGGCCATCCATCCATCCATCCATCCATCTTCTTCCGCTTATCCGTGGTCGGGTCGCGGGGGTAGCAGTTCCAGCAGAGAGCCCCAAACTTCCTTTTCCCTGGCGACATCAACCAGCTCTGACTGGGGGATCCCAAGGCGCTCCCAGGCCAGCGAAGAGATATAATCCCTCCACCTGGTCCTAGGTCTACCCCTTGGTCTCTTCCCAGCTGGACGTGCCTGGAACACCTCCCTAGGGAGGCGCCCAGGTGGCATCCTAACTAGGTGCCCGAACCACCTCAACTGGCTCCTTTCGACGCGAAGGAAGAGCGGCTCAACTCCGAGTCCCTCCCGGGTTGACCGAACTACTCACCTTATCCCTAAGGGAGACACCAGCCACCCTGCGGAGAAAACCCATCTCGGCCGCTTGTATCCGCGATCTCGTTCTTTCGGTCATGACCCATCCTTCATGACCATAGGTGAGGGTAGGAACGAAAATGGCCCGGTAGACAGAGAGCTTTGCCTTCTGGCTCAGCTCCCTTTTCGTCACAACGGTGCGGTAAAGCGCCTGCAGTACCGCTCCCGCTGCTCCGATTCTCCGGCCCATCTCACGCTCCATTGTTCCCTCACTCGAGAACAAAACCCCGAGATACTTGAACTCCTTCACTTGGGGTAAGGACTCATTCCCTACTTGGAGTGGACAATCCATCGGTTTCCTGCTGAGAACCATGGCCTCAGATTTGGAGGTGCTGATCCTCATCCCAGCCGCTTCACACTCGGTTGCGAACCGATCCAGTGAGTGCTGAAGGTCGCAGACTGATGAAGCCATCAGAACCACATCATCTGCAAAAAGCAGTGGTGCAATCCTTAGCCCACCGAACTGCAGACCCCCCCCCCCCCCCCATGACTACGCCTCGAAATCCGATCCATGTATATTACAAACAGGATTGGTGACAAAGCGCAGCCCTGGCGGAGGCCAACCCTCACCGGAAATGGGTCCGACTTACTGCCGAGGAGCCGGACACAGCTCTCGCTTTGGGAGTACAGAGATTGGATGGCCCTGAGTAGAGACCCCCTCACCCCATACTCCCGCAGCACCTCCCACAGTAACTCCCTGGGAACCTGGTCATACGCCTTCTCCAAGTCCACAAAACACATGTAGACCGGATAAGCGTACTCCCAAGCCCCCTCCAGGATCCTTGCGAGAGTAAAAAGCTGATCCGTTGTTCCACGACCAGGACGGAATCCGCATTGTTCCTCCTCAATCTGAGGTTCGACAATCGGCCTGACCCTCCTTTCGAGTACCTTAGAGTAAACTTTCCCGGGGAGGCTGAGTAGTGTGATGCCTCTGTAATTGGCACACACCCTCTGGTCCCCCTTTTTAAAAAGGGGAACCACCACCCCGGTCTGCCACTCCTTCGGTACCGTTTCCGACTTCCACGCAATGTTGATGAGACGTGTCAACCAAGACAGTCCCTCAACACCCAGAGCCTTCAGCATTTCTGGGCGGATCTCATCCACCCCCGGGGCTTTGCCACTGTGGAGTACTCCAGCTCTGCCTCTAACATAGAGGACGGAGTTGTCGGGTTCAGGAGTTCCTCAAAGTGCTCCTTCCAACGCCCTAACACTCCATCAGTTGAGGTCAACAACGTCCCATCCTTACTGTACACAGCTTGGATGGTTCCCTGCTTCCCCCTCCTGAGGTGTCGGACAGTTTTCCAGAACAACTTTGGTGCCGCCCGAAAGTCCTTTTCCATGTCCTCTCCGAACTTCTCCCACACCCGCTGCTTTGCCTCGGCCACGGCTGAGGCTGCTGCCCTTCGGGCCTGTCGGTACCTTGCAACTGCCTCGGGAGTCCCCCGGGATAACAAATCCCTGAAGGCCTCCTTCTTCAGTCGGACGGCTTCCCTGACCACCGGTGTCCACCAGGAGGTTCGAGGGTTACCGCCCCTTGAGGCACCTAGGACCTTGAGACCACAGCTCCCCGCCGCGGCTTCGGCAATAGAGGCTTTGAACACCGACCACTCTGGTTCAATGTCCCCAACCTCCACAGGAATGCCCGAAAAGCTCCGCCGGAGGTGTGAGTTGAAGGCCTCCTGAACCTGGGCCTCCTCCAGACGTTCCCAGTTCACCCGAACTACACGTTTGGGCTTACCAGGTCTATCCAGAGGCTTCCCCTGCCACTCGACCCAACTCACCACCAGATGGTGATCAGTTGACAACTCCGCCCCTCTCTTTACCTGAGTGTCCAAAACATACGGCCTCAGGTCCGATGATACGATAACGAAATCGATCATGGACCTTCTGCCTAGGGTGCTCTGGTACCACGTACACTTATGAGCATCCCTATGTTCGAACATGGTGTTTGTTATGGCCAATCCATGACTAGCACAGAAGTCCAGTAACAAACCACCACTCCGGTTCAGATCAGGGGGGCCGTTCCTCCCAATCACGCCCCTCCAAGTGTCTCCATCATTGCCCACATGTGCGTTGAAGTCTCCCAGCAAGATTAAAGAGTCCCCTTCAGGAGCCCCATACAGGACTCTTTCCAGGGTCTCCAAGAAGGCTGTATACTCTGAACTGCTGTTGGGTGCATAAGCACACACAACAGTCAGAGTTTTCCCCCCCATAACCCGCAGGCGTAGGGAGGCAACCCTCTCGTCCACTGGGGTAGACTCCAACAACGAAGCACCCAACCGGGGACTTGTGAGTATCCCCACACCCGCCCGGCGCCTCACACCTTGAGCAACTCCGGAGAAGAATAGAGTCCAACCCCTATCCAGAAGTAAGGTTCCAGAGCCGACGCTGTGCGTAGAGGTGAGCCCAACCAGATCCAACTGGTACCGCTCCACCTCCCGCACAAGCTCCGACTCCTTCCCCCCCAGAGAGGTGACGTTCCACGTCCCCAAAGCCAGCTTCTGTCGCCCGGGTCTGGTCCGTCGAGACCCTCCGCTTTCACTGCCACCCTTCTGGCAGCGCACCCGACCCCATCGTTGTTTCCCGTAGGTGGTGGGCCCGCGGGATGGAGAAGCGGAGGTGTTGCCCACGTTGCCTTTGGCTCTGTGGCAAGCCCGGCCACCAGACGCTCGCCGACGAGTCCTCCTTCTGGGCCTGGCTCCAGAAAGGGACCCCGGGCTTCCTCCGGGCCAGGTATCCTCACTCCTTGTGTCGTCTTTCATGAGGTCTTTTTGAACCAATCTTAGTCTGGCCCCTTGCCTGAGACCAATTTGCCATGGGAGACCCTACCAGGAACACAAGGTTCCAGACAACACAGCCCCCAGGTTCATCAGGGCACACAAACCTCTCTACCACGGTAAGGTGCTGGTTCTTCAGAGAGGGGTACGGTGGGCGACAGATGCAAAAAAAAAAAAAAAAAAAAACTAATCAAAAAGAGGAAATATATTTCTTCAACTTGGCAACACATGCGCAGCATTTAACACTGGGGACTCTAAAAAGTGATGCAACCTGCTTGGCCGGGATCAGAGGGCTTGTTGACGTTCAGGGATTAAAGTTGGCCAACTGTCACGGATGGGAACGTTTCCTTTAATATTAGTTCAATCAGCTTATTTTAACTAAGGGTTTGCATGTTTCCTTCCAATATTATGGCCATTTTTATATTCCCTGTATGTAAACTAGGGATCAAGTCCCAGATCCAGCTGTGTTTTGATCACTTTTTAGTGTCAACGGGTTTCCGTGGTGTTTTGAGTGTGCATCTTACAGTGTCTTGCGTATGCAGCGCTCCTAAAAAAGCTGCATCAGGTTTGTTAATGTTTATCTTAACACTGCACATATGTTGTGTGGTTGGTGAAGATGTTGCTTCATTTGCATGTGTGTTGGCACATTGCATCATTTCTGAAGCTGTAGTGAATTCCCCCGTAATGGAAATGTTTTGGTCCAGTGTAACGGGTTTGCACTTGTCGGCCAATATCAATTGTCATTACTTTCGAGAGGATGTTGAATAATTATTTGGCCAGAGGTCAAATAAGGCTATGGCTACTTAAATACACAGCGAACAAGTCGTGCTATTGTCATTATTGCATTGCAGTGCATTGATGTGGGGAAAGTACAGCCTTTTCCCATGTGTGTTTCAACTATTAAAACATACATGATACTTCATGATGTACACACACGCACACACACACACACACACACACACACACACACACACACACACACACACACACACACTGGACTGGATGTACAGGAAAAGGCAAAAAGACCTTTCCCCAAAACTTCTCACATTATCTTCTTTTGTATGCAGGTAACACCTTCAGGGTGAAGACAGTCAAGTGGATTAAATAAGTGAGCCAAAGACAGTGATCAGAGTAAACACATTGCTTCTGTAAGATGAAAACATTTGATTCTGGCCTGGGGGAAAGAAAAGGACTGCTTTTCAACATCTCCACATCTTGTCCCTGGTGGTAAGTTCAACTCAAATGGCAGAATGCAAAATTCACTATCAGATCAATTGACTCTGGCATGTGGTACTGAAACTATTGGCACACATTGTCCTTTTTTTATCTAGGTATTTGTCTTTTATCGTAACTTCAGATAAAAACCCTAGAAGGATATCGGTGCAGGCAATGAATGTAATTAATTAAAAAAACGTATCAAATCTAATCGCCGCAAAGGACTGTGAAGTGTTTGAAATGCAGAAAATAAATCACTTTTATATTCAGTTTTATGGATTACAACTCTCAAAAAAACTATTACGACACATCTTCAGGCAGCCAAAGTGTGTGATTGAACATACTGCATGTTACCAGAATTTCAATTTGTTTGCATATTAATAGCCGCCGCTTCATATAAGAGATAGCAGATTGAGATTAGCACTCTATCTGTTCCCATTGTTAAGAAGTTGGTTTGACGAACTTCAATAATTTAGACTATCCGTATTGATCCTCCAAACATCTGAGAGATGGTTAGGCTTTTGTGAAGGATATCAGACTGAATCATTAATGTATCCACTCCCTACTGTGTTCTCTAGTCCCAATTAAAAAAAAAACAGCTTTCCTCTCTACGATCAGTTTGCAGCGTTGCAGGCTTTTGCTGCAAGTCCCAACTGAGCCGCCACGATCTAAAGCCTTTAAAATGAGTCTTCTAATTTCTTCATACGGCAGAGAAGATACACAGTATCTTTTTTGATGACTCCATTAATGTATCTTAAAAAAAATCGAATTAAAGGGAAAAGATGTGGCTTTAACATAGTTTTAGGACAGTAAATAATAAAATACGATTCTCGTAAACCATCTCAAACAACAAATTCAGAAATGTTCACGATTTTTCCTTCCAGGTTTACAATTCAAAGTACGTTGGGAGGGATACAACTATCAGCTGGTGGGGTTATGCTTTGTTAAGAGTTAAGGCACTAGATCAGTGGTTCCCAACCTTTTTTGTCTTGTGTACCCCCTGAGCCTTTTGTCATACCATGAGTACCCCCTCACTCATACGTGCTGATGATCCTTCACAAGTAGAACGTAACTGATTATTGAATGAAAATAACTTTATTTCATCGCCTTAATTTGAACATCTAATTCTCAGGCATTTTCTTAATTTTAACTTAATACACTCAATAAGAATAAATAAAAATGAATATGTTGCCTTGAAAATAAATAATATAATCAAATAAATACATATGAAATCAAAATAATCAACTTATCTTTGCTATATATATATCTTGTAACATTTAGGCTTAAACCATGGAGCCCCTTTGAATAAGTCCCCTTTAAACAGGCATTTAAACTTTAATTCAGGAACAAAACACTTAGCAAAATAATATCCAGAATCAGTATAGGCCTAGCAGTTTCTTTTACAGTCATTAGTAGTAGTCATTTACAACTTTTTAAGCACAGTTAGTATATGTTTATAAAACGGACAAGTCAAATCAAGCAATCTGATGTTTCTTAGCCGTGATATAATGAGCGTATATCCAGGGAATAGTTGTTGTTACTTTTCACAAATCAGTATCCCTCCGCGTCTGAGAACCGTTATAAAATCCTAAACTAAACTTTATATAGTAAACTAACTAACTAACTAACTAACTAACTAACTAACTAAGCTTAAAATGGAAACATTTAAGGTTAACTTCGACCTCCGGGGTGGGCTTACTATGGAGGAGTGGATTGAGAAGTGCCTATCTCCAGAAAAAAAAGCACCTAAACGACGACATTCGCTATCTGTTAATGTTGTTGCATAGCAACCACCTCGCACTATGTGCAGAAGGCAACGGAGGGAGCATTTTATTTTATTCCCGGGCTGATTTTTAGTCCCAGTCCGCCACTGAACGTAGCTATTATGTAAGGTAGTTGTAAATCAAACAAGTGCAGTACATTTCATTTCATTTCATTTCAAACCTTTATTTAAACAGATAGGTCCCTTGAGATCATGGATCTCTTTTACAAGGGAGACCTGCATCAATTTGTTCCACATGAAACATAAAAACAAACAATAGAGGACATCATATTTACATATTCACCAACACTTACAAACGCCCATAGTGTCATAAAGCATTTCGTGCAGACGTGCCTTAAAAACATTCAGAGAAACAAGGGTGAATAATTTCAATTTGGACTGTAGGCTGTTCCAAGCAAGTGGAGCTGCGCACATAAAAGCTGTTTTACCTAAGACAGTCCTCACTCTTGGTACATCTAATAAGACTACATCCTGTGATCTCAGACAATAGCTGCTTGCAACTTTCTGCTTTACCAGAGAACAGATGTAATACGGGAGTTTGCCCAACATAGCTTTATAAATAAAAGTGTACCAGTGACTGAGCCTCCGTACAGAGAGTGATGGTAAACCTGCCTTGGTATACAGGGTACAGTGATGAGTAAGCGTTTTACAATGAGTGACAAATCTCAGAGCGCTGTGATATGCAGCATCCAATTTGCTCAGGTAATTGGCAGGTGCATTCATATAAATCAAATCACCATAGTCCAGCACAGGTAAAAAGGTCACAGTGACTAGCCTTTTCCTGGCCTCAAGCGAGAAACAGGACTTGTTTCTGTAAAAGAACCCTAACCTAACCCTCAGTTTTTTAAGCAGGTTATTGACATGATGTTTAAAAGCGAGACAATCATCAAGCCAGATACCAAGGTATTTGTAACAGGCAACAACTTCAAGTTTTGTTCCTTGCGTAGTTACAATATCCGAAACAGGCTCTGGTGTCTTTTTAGCTTTTGAAAAGAGCATTACCTTTGTTTTATCCACATTTAAAAGAAGCTTTAATTCAGAGAACTGAGTCTGAATAGTGTTAAAAACAGCCTGTAATTTAACAACAGCCTCATTAATGGAGGGACCTGCACAATACATCACAGTATCATCCGCATAAAAATGTAAAGTAGCTTCATCCACATTCTCACCTACGCTGTTAATATATATGGAGAATAAAAGTGGTCCTAAAACAGAACCTTGTGGTACACCATTAGAAATGTTTAACCACTCAGAAGACAGTCCATCAAAATGAACACATTGGGACCTTTCAGAGAGGTAGTTCACAAACCACCCCACTGCATAGCTGGATATGCCTATACTGAGTAGCCTCTGCTTTAAAATGCGATGATCAACGGTGTCAAACGCTTTGGAAGAGCTATGTTATAAAGCCGTGGAGGGCGGGAGTTTATAAACCAAAGAGTAACCGCCCTTACGGGATGCTGTAATAAGTAAAGCGAACGCACCCGCAAGGATACCTGGCCTCCTATTGGTTGAGGGATTTTGACAGGATTGTTGCACAAAAGTTTCGAGCGCGCACAGAATAAATCTGAGAGCAGAAAAAATCTGTCAACAGCAATATATCTGAGTGCAAGCGTACAGTTTGAGCCGAAGCAGAGCAAATCTAAGTGCAAGCAGGCACTATTTGAGTGCCTGGACAGGGTTTGAGGGAAATAAATACATAAAGTATGCTCTCAAATTTAAATACCACGCTCTTGAATAAAGATAGGGAATAACCCCCATAGTTTATGTCCGACGCATCTTTGTAACGCACGAAGGACAGGAGCTGCGCTTCTCCACTCACATCTGTCATTTCATCCAGCTGCAAAGCGAACTGACCGGCTAGTTTTATTTTGTTCACCACTTGTCAAATTATATTAACAGACATATCATTGATCCGACGGGATACGGTGTTATTCGACAGGGGAACTTTCTTGAGTGCTTCGGCTGCTTTCTTGTCTGGCCGGCTCTGTTGTGATTGTCTTCTATCATAATTTCGGCCAACGCAGTCGCTGCAGGGAGAATGAGCTCCTCAACAATAGAGTGAGGTTTTTTGATTTAGCCACAAGCAGGGACACGGCGTAAGATGCCTCGAGTGCTTTCATTAACACAGTCGTGGCTTTCATCATTACTGTCTGGCTCGACTTAAATTCCGACAGCTTTCGTCTGTAAAATTCTTCACTTTTATCGACACTTCCCGAGTGTTTGGTGCTCTGGTGTCTCTGTAAATGCGCTGGCTTCATCGCACTATTAGCCAGGACTTCACCGCAAAAGAAGCACTGAGGCTGTGGTGGGTCCGCAGAAGTATAAATGAATCCAAATAATATATATGTTTCACTGTACTGCCTTGGTTTCAGTTTGGCCTCTTTCTTACCTTTCTCGGCGGGCTCCTCTGAACCCTGGCCTGAACCCAGAGCAAGCGGACGTTTCAGCCATTTATCCATAGCGCAGACCTACCAGTATTTTTCTGGCTGCAGGTAAGCAGCTGTTTTCATTGTGGGATTTTGGCGCGGTTGTGCCACAGACTATTGTCTCCCTAGGGAAACAAATCGCGCACTATCATTTTTGACGGGATTATTATTTTTTTTACTTGTCACCTTGGAATTCCACGTACCCCCTATAGTTCCCTCGCGTACCACTAGGGGTACGCGTACCCCCGGTTGGGAAACACTGCACTAGATGGTCCAAAACACTTTGAATGCCCGACGTCTTTTCTTTGATCACAGTTAATACTACTCTGAGAGGATTAAACTGTCATTTTAGATAGATTTGCCTCTGAGGGGATAAATATAAATCCTCCAAGTCTCAGCAGTGAAATCTGTAACCGTTTTGCATCCTGCCACACATGGCGGCATTACTGTAAAATGCAAACACTCAGCATTAGGTTTGTGATTGTCATGTTTTAAACAGTGTGTCAGAATTCACAGCTGACAAGAGAGAGAAAAAGAATGATAGTCTGGCCATAAATATTTGGCATTAATAAGTAATGTTTGCATAAAAAGAGTATTGTTTTGTACAACCAAATCCAACAATGGGGTTAATCCATTGACACTTGTTTGACAATTTGAGATGCTTTCATTAATTGTCTCCCTCACCTGATTTAATATCAATGCTCAGAAGGAGAAAAGACAGACCATCTGACCTCAAGATGAAATTTGGATTAAAAAAAAGGCGCAATTCCATCCAAGTGTTTCTTATCGTAATGTACGTAGTTAATATCTGCAATATATTTGTCAATAAAAGACTAACAGATTCAGAATTCACCCCTGGAAAACTCTATGAAGATAAGTGTAAAAAATATGATTTTGTCGTGTGTGTGTTTCCACATACACGATAATGGTTTTTGGCTACTTACTCTAAACCACTTAATAATGGCTTCAGAGTACATTCAAATCAAATCAAATCAAGTATTATTTATATAACACATTTATAAACAATTTGAGGTCGAGCCAAAGTGCTGTACATATAATAAAAATAGCCTACAGTAGAGACACTTTACAGCAAATACAACAGCACAGATTGTTCAGAATATCAGTATGAGAAAAACGACACCCTCTATCCTTAGACCCTCACGGAGCGTCCACACAGCAGCGTTCGTTGACGCTTGGAGGTGGGCGTATCTGAAGCTTGGGGATGTTTTGCGAGCAACGCGACCAACAACCAATCACATGAATCTCCCGCCCCCGACATACAAAGCAATAGCAATGTTAAAACGAAGTAAACTGGATATAAAATCCCCAAACAGGCGAAAACCTACCAGTTTAATCCACTGTCTCTGCCACCTCCCTCCATGCCTGGTTCCTCCGGTTTGTATCCCGGTAGATGAACAGAGACTGATCATACAGCACCGGGTGATTCACTACTGCTATAATGAATTATCCCTCCATTTTTGGAATATGAGGAAATGACCTGCGTAGTCTCTCCCAGCATACACGCGGTTTGATTGGCTAGCGCTTGCACTGGCAGATTTGCATAAACGGGATTTCATTGGCTGACGCCTCCGTCGAGGCGTCAAAAGTTGAACATTGCTCAACTTTTGAAGCCAGCAACGCCAGCAACGCCAGCAACGCTCCACGTCGCTTCCCAAAATGCACTTCGGCTAAAAGTGACGTCACCCCATTCAAAGTGAATGGGCAGAAGCGTTGTAAGCTTCAACGCACGCCGCTGTGTGGACGGGCCGTCACATCGTACAAGGAAAAACTTCCAGAGAAAACCCACAGTTTAAGGGGAATATGGGAGAAACCTCAGGGAGAGCAACAGAGGAGGGATCCCTCTCCCAGGACGGACAGACGTGCAATAGATGCCGTGTGTAAATCGAAGAGATAATACATTTTACAGCATATAGACCGAATGTTAGGAAATGCATGTGTCTATAATCAGAAGATGAATCCACGAGGATGTAAGCAACAATCCTGAGGAAGCCATCAGGGAAGCAGCAAGACGAGACCCAAGGCAGGACCGCAGAGACAGGTTCAGCCACGACCCGAAGTCCACGACTTAATCCAGAACTCAGGATAGAGGATCCAAGACACAGGACTACAGCAAGAGGATCAGCCTTCGACTCCGGATCCCGGCGTAGATATAGATACAAAACAAGAAAAAAGATTTGGCTGGGTTAATCGGAACAAGAGAATACACAGACACAGACAGAGAGGGAAAAAGTAATTGGATAAAAGTTATTCTTGATAACCCTCTAGAAAGATCTCATGAACTTCCCCACTCAATCTATCAAGACTGTAAGGAATATTTGAATGTATTCATGTTAGCTCCAAATGTATAAGTTTAAAATGAGAATCGTTTGGGTTAAAACTGAGCTGGACTTTGGAGCAAGCACATGTGGCTAAAGAGAAGACCATGTGGTGTTGGAGGACAAAGGATTTGGCGGGGGAGGTTACAGCATCTGTTGACTTGCACTGTATGCAAATGCTCTCGCCACATGTGAGTGAAGAAACTCAAGATTTGGGGTGATGGAGACATTTGGGGCTGCCAATCAAAGTAGGGGAATCAGAGATCCCTCCCATTGCTTCAGCATAAATACAGAGACGCAACTGGGTTCAGTCTCTTTCTGCTGGCCGGCTGACGTGATCACCAGGTTGTATGTGTTTTGTGTTGTATGTTGTGTGTATTTGTGTTTGTATGTATTTTGTGTTTGTAAGTATACTGTGTTTGTATGTGTAGTGTATTGAATGTAATGATTTCTGGTGCATTGTGATATTGCCATTAAATAGAGTATGGTTGACTTGGTGGCACTGAACTCCTTCCATATAAACAGCTCAGAAGGACGCGGGGATATTAGAAACGTGGAGCGTAGATCCATTATAATATCCTAACAGATGGTGCACCCGACGTACAAGATATAATGAGCTGAGGAGGATTCAGACGACCGGATTGGGTCGAGAATAAGCGCTTTTAAACACCTCAGACAATCACGAGGGCCCTTCACAACTCAAAGGTATTTCAGACTCCTGTTGTATAAACCTAATATCTGTGATTGAATACACTAAAATGTTAGGATTGTCTGAAGGCGTTTCACAGTGTTTTTAAAGTTTAAATGGGATATACAATGCATATTTAGAAACATAGTCGTTGATCGCAGGTAGATTAGTCCGGCGTGACGTACATAGATATTTACATATTGATTACAGTTTGTCGCGGATCTACAGGTAGATAAAGTCCTGAGTGGCGTACATAAGAACGGTTTTAGCGCGGATCTGTGGTAGTCTAGTCCACAGTGGCGTAAGAGACGGTGCAGTCTGTCTGGTGGCGTGTTTTGAGTACCGCACGACAGAACCTGGAAACCCGATATTTCAGATCGGGTCGCCGCCTAAAACTGAGGAGTTTTACAACACAGACGAACGCTCTTTAGCTAAGAGCCGGAGTTCTGTGATATGGTAATTACTCAATATTTATTGATCTCAATGAAGCACACGGATGAGTGAGGCTCATTTGTGGTCTGCTGCTGCCATCTAGTGGCTGAAAGGGGGTAGTACACCTTTTACATTGAGTATATGAGTTTAGCTTCAAGCGCTGAGGTTAAATATTACATTGCTGACCGGTATTGAAGACGGGAAGCGCGTTAATAGTAACTACGACAATAGCCCAGTATATTAATACATGTGAACACATGTTGATTGATTGAGTCAGATAAATAAAAGCGAAGTGCACATATTAATTGAGTCAGATAAATAAAAGCGAAGTGAATATGGAACGACAGAATGCTAAAAACGATTCTGAAATTCCAGGGTACAATGGGAACAGATTAAGAGATTGATTTTCAGAGAATTAAGTACATTCAAATTAAATATAATAGTGGATTATTCTACCTAGATTAGACATACAAAGAGGACAATTTGTGTGTTATGGACTGGCCTTGTATGGTTTAATTTTTAGTGAACTCAGACTGCAAGCAGTGTGATTTCTCTCTACACACGTTTGAGTGTCCTTTTCCCTGCCCCCGGTCATCCAAGTTATTTGACCCCATGTGGTCAAGAGCCATTCTGTTAGACTACAATCTTGGGTAAGACAAATCATTGTTCTTTTGTCACATTTTTGAATCACATAAGGGTTCATTTTGCTAAATCAATTTATTTTTAATTTGTAGTTGGTGTTTGTTAAGATTTTTAGGCAAATATAGCGCTAAATACAGTTAATTTTGTATTCTGTTACAAATCTAACCATGCTTGTAACACAACATGGATAGATTTGACTTAGATGAAAGACAGATTGTAACTATGTCGCAGAACGAGTCGAATATTTTAGAACAATGCAAAATACTGTTGTCTCTAACTCAGATCACAAATCTCAAACTTACGATGAAGCAGGAGGCCAGGGTCGTAAAACAGAAACCTGACGACACTTTGAAGCAGGACGCCAGGGTCATAAAGGTCCCAGGGCACAGCATGTGCCTCTGCCTCCTATACATTACCATTCTTTCTTCATGTTTCTGAAAATGAATCCACAGGATTCTTTTTCAGAAAAGGGGGAGTGAGTTGTTAGACAATGGGAATTTGATATTTACATTTTTATAGTCTAAAATCTATTGTAGTATTTTTTTAGGTATCATAAAGCAACACTGTTTTAGCTTTTTAGGTGAAGTTAATTGAAGATTTGAGAATGTTAATTAGGCGTCCCTAAAAATGATGGGATGTACTACACAAATTATCTGTTACATTCTGATTTTAGATTAATCAGATGACATGTCTTATTTTTATACAGTCCTTTAATGACAGAGGTTAAAATCCTGGACACTTATTTTTATTTTTATGCATATACTGCCATCAGGCATATATTTAAATCCAGAGACAGATGCAGTCTCTGTTTTGAACAAATATCACAATGAAAAATAGTGGTAGCAAATCATCTTTATGTCAAATCATGTCGGGAAGAGATGAGGAGTTTTGTTTTGAAACAAAAGTTTGAACTGAGCCATGTTGGTTTTCAAAAAGCTGACTTTTCAAAATGAAACAGATCACTTTTGAGTGTACAGTAGCAGTTTGCATGGAGATTTATTTGTGAACACTACAGTAGCAGGATGTATTTACCTGTCCTAGGAAAGGGACAGATTATAAGTAAAAGACTGGTTAGAAATGGAAATAAGAAAAGGTTGTTGAAGGCTGAAGAGAAAAGAGAACAGATGATTAGAAGAAGACATCTGATTATTATGTCACACATAATAATCTCGACATAGAAACCAAGCTATGAGTAAAACGTGTGGTTTTTATACCATTGTTATCATGAACTAAAAATAAATAGGGAAATAGTATCTTGTTAAAGATGAATGAATTTCATATCCTAGAGAGGATTAGTTATTGTGAATACTCCACAAGGTATCTACTAATGTATTTTAAAGAAACAAATTTAAAGAAATTGAATTGACTTGATAAATAAGTAAAGATAAAAAGTTGTATTAACCATGAATTAATCAATTGGTAAATTAAAAATAGCAGTAAAGAAGACTGAAATAGATGGACAGGGCAAGATATTAAATGTGTTGAAGTGATATCTTGCTCAGAAGGATAAAAGGTGGTTAAAATACCACGAGTGAAGTTGGAAAAAGTATGTAGGAGAGAGAGAGAGAGAGAGACAAGACAATTAAGATGTTTGAAAAGATTAGAAAGAGTAACTACTATTCTGGACAATGTCATATTGTTTTATGAGTAAAAGAACATGAAATAAAATATATTACTAAGATATAACAAAACATGTGAAGAGACAGGCATGAAATGATTAGACGCATTGCCTCTAGCTCTTATGTCAATCAGGAGCCCTGAGCGTAGGCTTGAGGGATTTTGTATCAGATTTCTCCACACAGATTACAGAGGCAAAAGGGGGACATCAAACCCCATCGGGCGATGCAGAGGACATCTCACGCTGTCCGCTTGGAAGGGAAAGGAGACATCTGGTACCACTGGAATCAGTGCGCAGTGGGGAAACCTCCAGGAAGGATGTGTGAAAGCTGTCATCATCCTCCTCGTGCTGGGCCTGCTGTATCTGACCAAGCAAGGGTGGCGACTCCACGGTGTGGGAAGCGTATCCAAGGACGCAGTATCAGGAGTTCCGGGTCTCGCCACGGATGGAAGTACCTGACACTACGCAGACAGTGAAACCAGGAGAGTGAGTGTTCACCAGAGCGATAAAGAGGAGGAGCAGGCACTCGCCAAAGGGGGAGGGTCCCTAACAAACACTCCTGTCTACATCGACTGCAGTTAGAGTGGCGGAGAGACCATCCTGGATACATCTGACTGTGAAGCTGTTTAAACCTGAAACACAGAAACTCGCCTCTACTGTGGGGAAGTCTGGCTACAAAGGGAGGTGGTTCCACTAAGGGCACTTGTCTCAAACCAGTGAAGAAACCAACAGAACCCAGTGGAACTTAAAGAGTGGACGTGAGCAGGGAAACAGTAACGGGTCTGAGGGATAGAAACTGACGATGTACAGAGAAAGAATTGGACCATGGGGATTACATTAAAACATGTGCCTATACAATTTACCTACCTCAGCCGTTTGGGTACTTTTGTATATGAATTTTTGATATCATTTGTATCTTTCCAGGTTCTATGTTATTCCGGAGTATAAACAGGAGGGATATGTTGGAGACATACTGTCTCCACTCTTTGGGAAGTTTTAATGCACTGATATCATGTGTGGCTCTGAACTGTATATGAATTTGACCTTGCAGCTGCCTCTCCTGATGAAAGGAGGCAGGGCATTTCAGGTTGTTCATATTTATGAGAAGACAGACTTGCTGTCTCCTAAATATCTCAGGTGTGGCTCTGAAACTAAAGCGGAATGAAGTATACATGAAGTAATGTTAAAGCTTGAAGACACTGCAATTTTGCAGATTACAGATTAATTGAATCACCACTGTGAAGGTTATACCTTATGACGATTGACTATACTCAATCAGAATGATTTAAGGGTTTTAACTTTGTTGTTACTAAGTGATGTAATTGATGTATGGAGTTATTTACATATTTTGGTATTTCTAACACGGTCATATGAAGTTGATATGTGGAGCCATTTCTGAACGTTTAAATAGTCTGAATCCCAGAACGAATGTGAATGTCTTGAAAGTAATTGATTTATTAGAGTTAAATAAAAAGGGGGAGTTGTAAGGAATATTTGAATGTATTCATGTTAGCTCCAAATGTATAAGTTTAAAATGAGAATCGTTTGGGTTAAAACTGAGCTGGACTTTGGAGCAAGCACATGTGGCTAAAGAGAAGACCATGTGGTGTTGGAGGACAAAGGATTTGGCGGGGGAGGTTACAGCATCTGTTGACTTGCACTGTATGCAAATGCTCTCGCCACATGTGAGTGAAGAAACTCAAGATTTGGGGTGATGGAGACATTTGGGGCTGCCAATCAAAGTAGGGGAATCAGAGATCCCTCCCATTGCTTCAGCATAAATACAGAGACGCAACTGGGTTCAGTCTCTTTCTGCTGGCCGGCTGACGTGATCACCAGGTTGTATGTGTTTTGTGTTGTATGTTGTGTGTATTTGTGTTGTATGTATTTTGTGTTGTAAGTATACTGTGTTTGTATGTGTAGTGTATTGAATGTAATGATTTCTGGTGCATTGTGATATTGCCATTAAATAGAGTATGGTTGACTTGGTGGCACTGAACTCCTTCCATATAAACAGCTCAGAAGGACGCGGGGATATTAGAAACGTGGAGCGTAGATCCATTATAATATCCTAACAAGACCCGAGCAGTTCTATTAGATATAGGATAAGAAACAGAGATAGGGAGCACAACAACCTATCTCTTCGTCATTGATTTCTGCTTAAAGGTCCCATGTCATGCTTTTCCGGTTATTACCCGTCCCCTTGTGTGTTATGAAGGTTTTTATGCATGTAAGATGTCTGCAGAGTCAAAACCCCTCAAAGTGCACCCTGTAGCGAATAAAACTCTAACAAAGAGAATACCTGTCTATGCTGCTCCAAAACACCTCGTTGGAGATTTCTCATTTTTCATTGTTTTCTTCTTGGGTTCTGTGATGTGTGAATACCCAAATCAACAACAAATGACCGGATTGGCCCAAATGGACCAATCCGCGGAGCACCTCACACACCAGGATCCCTTGGCTAACTAACAGGGGGTCTCCATTGACTTGCATAGAGCTCCCTGACCGCTGGTAATAGACGAGTTGGGATCGCGAAGAAATGCTCTCCGCAGATCCATTCTCACAGCGTTATAAACCTTTTTCTTACTCAATATCAAGCCACGCTTATTGTTTTTACTTCGGCTGTGAGAGTTTCGCTTGTTCTCGCTGTATCGCTGACCCGGAAACCTGTCCGCTCCTCGCAGCAGCTGCGAGCAGCAACAAGCCTCGCAACGAGCCTCGCAACGAGCCTCGTAACAAGCCGACCAATCAGAGCACACTGGGCTCACAGGGAGGGGGGGGGGCTCCAACAAGCCGTTTTGGACAGAGAGTGAATAGCCTACCAGTGAATACACATACTATACAGAGATGCTGTATGAGAAACCAATGTGATTTTGGAAAATGGCACAATTTAAATCTATTCTAGTATACCTCAACAATGGAAATATGATCAGTAGAAATGACCATGGCATGGGACCTTTAATGCTCTTTCAAATGAGTGATGAGGGTTATCATTGGTCGTGATGGTGTTCAGTTTTGTAAGAATAAGTGCGAAAAAGGGAGATGTCTGATAATGCTGGGTTCATTGGCATTAAAAGTGTCACGGTTGAGTGAAGGAAGCAGGACCCAAGCGCAGATAACTCTGATAAACCTTTATTTCAAGGCTAAGGGAATGAAGACAGACAAAAACAGAACACTCACCGGTGAATTCCGTCACCAACAAAAGAAGCACCGACACTGAACACAGCACGAGACAAGACTAAATACAGGGAGGGATAATTACAAGACACAGGTGAACACAATCGGCTAACGAGACACAGGTGAGGAGGGAGGAGAAAACACAGGGACACTAACGACAGGAGGAAAACATGACAGAGAACAGTGAAAACACCAAAACCTAGACAGAACTGTGACAAAAAGGAGTGCTTGGCCCCCAGGAAGTAGCATTTGGGTGGTATATCAACCGACTCTGAGTGGCAGGTTGGGCGAAACAGGAGACAACAAGGACAATGTCTTGGTGCTCCAGGTGCCACTATTATTTAAGAATAAGACAGTTGAGGTTGGATAGTTCTGTGGAGTCTTATACTTAATGAACCTCCTGGGATACGTTGATTATTTCACAAAGAAACAACCCTTTTCACCTTCTCAGCTAAAACTATGTGTGAAATTAATTTATAAATATGAATAGCCTTCCTAATCAAACCTTGCTAATCCACCTGGATTTGGTTGGCAGGGTTGCACAGGATTAACTGCTTTGAGTCGGCTCCTTTCAGCTGTTTATCTCAGGTGTTCTTAATAAAGCACCTGATCAGTGCATTGAGTATATCTCGCTTTGGATTTATCTAGCTTTTTGCCAGCCTCTTATCACCGTTCCATAGAGGCTTGAGGTTCTTACTCCAGCTGAGGCATATTACATGTACTCAAAGAGAAAATGATCCACAAATACAGATGAGGGTGACTAATAGTCAAGGCTGAATCTACCACCAACCAGGCTTTTCAAGATATGAGCTAATTGGTGAAAAATAAGGGATATATTCACTTTGAAATGTTAACAATAACCTTTTAAGGGGCATCATTGAAGCCATTTCCATTCCGTTAGAGAGGCCCTATTATGCTCTTTGGAGGTTTTGCCTTTCATGTGTGTTATATAGATGTGTGTGAATGTAAATGGTCTGCTAAGGCTGAAATCATAAAGTTCAAACAATGGGGGGTTTCTCGCACACACTCCCCCCCTATGCCTGAACTCCTTTTTTTACTTCCGTGACATAATGACCTCACGATGTAACACTCATGCTTCTATTCCCACACATCTCTAAGCGATTGACATATCACAACAGAGCCAGCCAGCTAACCAATCAGAGTAGACTGGGCTCTGGTTTCAGACAGAGGGTGAAAAGAGGTGCTGCAGCACAGATAGTATGAGAAAAATAAAGAAATGTTGAACATTAAAGCATGTAAATATGTCCCAGTTGAAGGAAAAAATACAGATATGATCCTGAAAATAATCACAATATGTATTTTTTAAGTCTCAACCTGCATCTACAATCACAATAGGTAAAGTATAATTCACAAAAAGCTAAAAGCAAAAACAAAGGAATCTAAAAAGTAAAAACTAAACTCTAAACTACATGTTTCCACAACCATCACAACTGTTTAATCGTAACCATTTTAATAATCAGCAGAACATTATCTTGACTATATCAACCTTTTCCTGTGGTCTTTTCCAGTGAAGAATTGAAATGCAGTGAGACAGCAGCTTTTAGCAGGATTAAATTGGTGCTGAGTAAATCCCATTTTATCCTGACTGCCGCATCAGGACTTATAGATGCTACCATGATGCCCGGATTTGGCATTGTATTCCCTCATTAAGAGATTTTTAATCAGAGCAAATATTTGTGACCAAATGCACGACTAAAGTGCTTTTAATTATGCACTTTAATGTGTGGAAAATGTGGTGATTTTGTGAAATTATGTCATTATAGATGACTCGCAATTACAGTACAGCTTTACCATGTTATTGATTTAAATTTGCATTAATGCGTAGTCTTCTAGAAGCGAGCAAATGGAATTGAGAAAAAAACAGAGAAACAAACACCCAGAGTCAAACAAGCAGTATAGAGAGACAACAGATACATAGATTAACAGATGAACAGAGACAGATAGCAGACCACTATATATGGGGAAACATATTGTTGTTCTTTTAGAAGACAGGCTTTGATTGTTTATGATAAAAAGGCAGGGACTGAGCCATGGTCAGTTCACAGCAAAGCTCCCATTCTTCATCTTAAACTGGATGGACTTTAAGTGAATAACAACTTACGTAACAGACTCAGACAGAAGCCACAGTGAATGGCAGCAATTCAGCACATTTCAAATAATGGATTGGACACCAATGAGGATCATTCGGTTACTCAATTTTATTCTCTTCAACTTTTATGACTGGCGGCAGAACTAGACGTTAGGCCACACTCAATAGCAGTACATCAGCGAGCTGTGGTTGCAAGGGCTTGATTTGCATGAAATAATCTAATAAGAGTTTCATCATAGAGAATAGAAGATAGATATAAGAACATCCTTTCCTTTTGATTTATTTGTAATTTACACCAGATGGGTTTCATCACAAACCACAAAAAATAGTATCATTTTATTTTGCAATTTAGATATGAATAATCAATTTACTCCTGAAAAACAGCTAGTAATAGTTAGTAAATGTTAGACCAATAGTGCACATGATTTAGCATGAAACAGTTACAGATGCATAGGAAATAGTTGGAAGTAAAAGAGAGATGTGATAAAAAGTTCAGCCCTATCCTTCACCAGATGACATATTTCCACCACAGTCAGGGCAACCATATATTTTGATTACTCATACATTTACACTTATCATACTTCACAGTCCATTTTCAATAAGTAGGGATATGAAAATGCAATATTGCTTGAGAAATGGAACTGCTCCGACAGTCAGAGAGAGAGAGAGAGATAGTGAGACAGACATCCACCAAAAAGAGACTCTACAGTATGTCTGACGTAATACAGTTACAATAGCTCTCATTATTGGGGAAACTGTTAAAGCTATGATCTGTACAGTACAATGAGCATACATATGATAGTGGAGTGGTTTGCCATTTTTCTTTGGAAATAATAAAACGTTTTTCTCATACTGAAATCTTGACGTAACTGACTGTATCTGTTGTCCCCTGAGCCGCGGTTCAGGCAAACAAGTGGCTGTGTAACGCCCAAAAGACAGATTTTGTTTATACTATCGCTTTAACCTTGTGAAAAAATGATTTATTGACTCGCACCCGCACTCTGTAACATCGTTTGTACGGAGCATCCAGCATATGGTGTGTCTGCACAGCTGCTGCTGTTGGGAGTTTTTCGGCTGAAGAATTAATTTACCACTTTGGTTTGAGTCCCCGTGACAGGCGTGAAAGCTTGTTTTAGGTAGCGAAGTATAAAAGCAATGGAGGTAAAGGTTAGCTTTATTGCTCTGTGGCAAATTGACTATATATGAGCGGCAATGAGGTATCTGTTAAGAGCATCGATTGTGAGACAATTGCCCTGTTCAGTCTAGGGTAAAATTCACTGAATCCCAAATCAACCTCTGTCTTGATGGTATAATGATTACAGAAGAGGTCTAAGACATTTCTTTTAAAGATACAATGTGTGAGATATGTCCAGTTTAAAACACTAAAAAGTGCCTACTCCCTTATTCACATGTTATCAGTTTGATCGGTGTAATTAGTTAATATCCGCCTATAGATATGGGTTTGAGTCGCCTGTTTCATTTACTAGAAGACCTCTTGTGGCCGTAGCAATTATGATGAGGAGCAGGTCTGATTTCATGGTATAATAGCAGAAACAAAGTCTGTACGGTAGGGGATGATGAACTGAATAACAAACACAAGACTTACACCTAGGAGACAGCTGTTTGTGTCTCATGTAGAACTAAGAACGTTTTTGAAAACGTATTTTAGGGTATTCTGTATTTTAGCAAAAGTATGTTTAACCCTTCAAACAAATTCCATTGGAAACGCTGAGTAAAATTACAATTATTCATAAAATAACGTTGGTCCTGGGCAAGATTTTACCAAACCAATGTCTTTTTTTTATAACTATAGAAATAATAATATAACTACCTGACATAAAATAATTCTCTATACATAAGTAGAATTGTATGTGATGTTTGTTCATATGCCCTATTTGTTTGGGCCATGTAGCTAGGTGTCACAATCTATCACAATCTGAGCTTCCCCAACATTACCTGGGCCCTTTCTCATTTCTCTAACTCCCCTCCTCGACTCCTATCCTCGAGACTTAGTCCCGCCCACAGGACATGCGAGCCGAGGATCCGAGGAGGGGAACCGAGGAGAGAGGAGGGGAAGCAGCAGGCGGTTAGAGAAATGAGAACTCCTCTCCTCTGAGCGGTCATTTTAAAGAGACGTCCATTAATGATGACAGGAGGCACAGCAGCCCTCTGTCTGATGGACAGATGTGTTCATGACCACTTATATATTTACTTTGATTCATTCACAGTGTGGTATAATGAGACAATAACAGGCTACAGATGCGGACACACACACACACATACACACACACACATACACACACACACACACACACACACACACACACACACACACACACACATATATATATATACAATTTCAGAATCAAACAGACCACTCTCATAATAACGTAACACTATCAGAGACTGGATATATCCCCCCTCCCCTCTCTGGTCGCTACAATGAGGAAAATAAATTACAGGCCAAACGTTTTATTTACAAGCATTAAAAGTAAGCAGAGGACACCAAACCAACTGAGACCTGTCTGTCCGCTGCATCTACACACACACACACACACACACACACACACACACACACACCCACACACACACACACACACACACACACACACACTGTACCACACACACTGTACCAAACACACTTACACCACACACACGCACATACAGTTCCTAAAACAGGCTACAGCCGTTGTGTATTTTATTATGTGAAGCACTAAATGGTTTTAGAAAAATATGGACTCTTTGTTTGTAGATATCTACTAAACTACAGCAAATAAAGAGAGTATGCCTGTTATACTGAGTGATATTATACACACTGCTCTGCTTTCTGCACTGACCTCACAGCTGTTCTCTCTGGAAACATGGCGTCGCGATGAGAGCAGTTAATAAAATAATATCCAGGGGATGCATGCAGAGCTGTCATTGGCTGAGATAAGTCCGGCCGTGCGTCACGACTCTTTCGCATGCTCTTTAGGCGCAATAGGCGCATTCACACTGCGGTACTTTTCCCACAAAGGTTCATGCGAACTTAGTTCATGTGAACTCTTTTATCGCGTTCACACCAAAAAGAGCCGGTACTAAAATTAGTTCATGTGAACCTTTTTACCCCCTCGAAAGCGGGGTTTCGAGCGGCTCTTTTGTGAGAAAAGAGCTATATTTCTGATTGGCTGGGCGGATTGCAAACCACGCCCCGTAAAACTTCCAAAAAGTTTTGTGAAGCCGCCATTTTATTATCCTCGCATTAGCATTATTAGCATTAGCATTAGCCCAGCGCAGAAACGCAGAGAGACTAACGTATGGCAACACAAAATAAAACATGGGAGCGGTGGAGATGAGGAGGTGTCGGCGTTCTGGCGATTTACTCGGAAGGCTTCAGTAGAAGCTGCTGGGAGTCCCAGCAGCTTCTACTGAAGCCAGTCCCCAACTCCGGGGACTTCCGGCCGGGGACTTTGGGCGGCAGTATACGCCGTGAAGTTGTTTGTAGCCTGCCAGTAAACCCAAAGCAGAAGAAGAAGAAGTGACGTCAGCGGCTTCATTTGCCTAATCCACCCCCAGGGACTTTTTCCGGTGTGAACGCGATCTGTACTTAGTTCATGCGAACTAAAGAGTTCGCATGAACTAAGTTCGCATGAACCTTTGTGGGAAAAGTACTGCGGTGTGAATGCGCCTATTCACACCGCAGTACTTTTCCCACAAAGGTTCATGAGAACTTAGTTCATGACAGGCTCGCCGGATTCATTTTAGAAGTGGGGGGGCCAAAAAAAGTGCGTGTGTATGGCCCAATCCCAAACCACGCCCTACACCGATAAAAACAAACTGTAACGGACCCTGCCGTGTTATCTATGATTACTATACACCTTACACTCATAATTTCAGCGGGAGGGAGAGGGGGCGGCGCTGAGGGACAGCAGAGTGGCGAGAGCTGTCATCTTCCCTTTACAAGCTTCAAATATGCCTGTAGCTAGTGAGATTGAATATAACAATCAAAAATAACAAAATATACACAGCTAGATCAGATCACGTTTTAGATGCGACTTTAGAGTAGAGGGGAATTATTGAAACGGGATTTGTACAGTTTTCCGCGGCACAGTTTCATGGAAACACATCAGCTTTTGGACGACAGTCAATATGGATTCAGGAAAGATAGATCAACAGCTATGGCACTAATGGAATTAAGTGAGGAAATAGCAAACTGCATGGACAATAAAAAAACAAGCAGTGGGAATATTTATAGACTTACAAAAAGTATTTTACACCATAGATCACAATATTTTACTGATAAAACTGGAACGGTATGGCATCAGAGGGATGGGATTAAACTGGGTGAGAGATTATTTAAGCAACAGACAACAATTTGTTGAAATTGGTGAACATAAATCAGAATACATGAACATAACTTGTGGAGTACCTCAGGGCAGGGGGTACTCCACAATCCTGGGGGGTGCTGAAGCACCCCCTAAGCACCCCCAAGAAATATGTTTGGTTTCCGAAAATTATTATTATTATTTTTTTTATTAAATTAGAAACATTATTGATTACATCAATGCAAATGTGAAACAAACACATTTTTGACCAAAAACATAAAGCCAACACAGGTGATATGATTAGGCCAATGGCCAGCACCCATTCGATTTTTGACCGACCCATAGGCTAAATTACTTTGACACTTGAGTGACTTCCTGTTAGCTAGAGCACCAAATGATTTGCTAACAGCAAAGTGAAAGATGGATCGTTTTTTAGTCCTTAAACGTCCACGTGTGGACACTCAATCAAAACCACCTGAAAGCGAGAGGGATTCTGCACATAATAGCCTAGCGTCGTGAGTAGCCTACAAATAGCTTCTCTGGTCTCTGTGTTTCATTCAAGCTCTGCTCTCTGTGTGTGTGGCACGAGCCATTTTGTGTGCGTGCGTGCGCGAGCGAGAGAGAGAGCTCGCCTCGCGCACAGGTAGGTATCTACCGGAGATCGTTGTGGTTAGCATCTGGTGCTAGCTAGCCAAGCTAACGGATATAAGGAGCTTTTCAAACAACAAGGTAGAGGGAGAACTCTCTCCTGTCAGATAGAGAGTCTCAGATAACCTCAGCTCAGGTGAAGTAAAGGGCTCTCAGTGTTTAGATAGTTAACTTTAGTCTAGTTATCTCAGTGGGTCTCAACCGGTTTGTTTTAAAAGGGGGGTGATTTGTAAAATATCTATAAAGAAATAGAAAATCTGTTTACAGTTCTGTGTCATATAGATGTTGAGAGATGTATCCATAGATTTCTTAATATTGCTCTCAAAGTGCACCAGATGCATTTAACTTCAATATTTAAAAAAATCTTCCCGGGGGAAGCATGCCCACTAAAGGAGGTGAGCTCCACCCCCCACTTGTAAAAATAGCACTTTACCCCTGCTTACACCTATATGCCGTGAGTTGATTATCGAGCCTTCATTGTAACAGTCGCGGGTACACTGTGTGTGCGTGTGGGGAGTGTTGCATTATAAAAATCAACTGTAGCGCTGGTGCATTAATGGGAAACCCTTAATGTTTGAGCACCCTCTATAAAACGTCAAGCTACCCCACAGCACCCCCTAGAGAAAATCTCTGGCGCCGCCACTGCCTGAGGGGTCCGTGTTGGGTCCAAAGCTGTTCATAATATACATCAACGACATTTGCAGAGTATCAAATATATTGAAATTTATTTTATTTGCAGATGACACTAATATTTTTTGTTCCGGTGACAATTTGAAAGAGCTAATGGAAGTGATAACAGCAGAAATGATTAAAGTAAAACATTGGTTTGACACAAACAAATTATCATTAAATATCAGCGAAACAAAGATTATGTTATTTGGAAAACATAAAACAAATCCACAGATACAATTAATAACATACACATAGAAAGAGTATATGAAATTAAGTTCCTTGGTGTGGTTTTAGACCACAAAGTCAGCTGGAAACCTCATATCACTCATGTAAAAGCAAAACTGGCTAAAACTATCGCACTATTGGGAAAAGCCAGATACATTCTGGACTATAACTCATTGTATACTCTATATAACACACTAATATTGCCATATCTGATTTACTGTGTGGAGATTTGGGGAAACACGTACAAAACCAACCTACAGCCGTTATGCACATTACAAAAAAGGGCTATAAGAGTTATCAATAATGTTGGATATCTTGAACACACTAATGTATTATTTTTGAAGTCACACATATTGAAGTTCATTGATCTGGTTAAATTTAAAACGGCACAAATCATGTACGAAAGAAAGGTGATTGAAGATGAGAAATTATTGTATATGTATGTATAAATGTAAATCTAAGTAGGAATAACTTGCATAATGATTTAAAGGACAATCATTGATCAAGTAAGGGGTGGGAATTAATAAGCATTTTGCTTCCTCCTACTCCCTTTCGGACACATATGATTTATTATTATTATTAATATGAAGACTTTTTTTGGTTTTTTTGTTGAATATACAAATATTACCATGAATGTGGATAAATATTGTATTATAACAATATGGTATTCTGTTTTTCACATTTGTTATTTTTTATTTGTTATTTTTTAATCTGTTCGAAATAAAGACTGAAAAAAAAATGAAAAAATCTGCTGCTGTGAAAATGTGGGGCAGGGCTGAAAAGTGGGGGGGGCAATGGCACCCTGACCCCCCCGCTTCCGGCGCCCTTGGTTGTCACTTCTTCTTCTGCTTTGGGTTTACTGGCAGGCCGTGAAGTGGTTCACGGCGTATACTGCCGCCCAAAGTCCCCGGCCGGAAGTCCCCGGAGTTGGGGACTAGCTTCAGTAGAAGCTGCTGGGACTCCCAGCAGCTTCTACTGAAGCCTTCTGAGTAAATCGCCAGAACGCCGACACCTCCTCATCTCCACCACTCCCATGTTTTATTTTGTGTTGCCATAAGTTAGTCTCTCTGCGTTTCTGCGCTGGGCTAATGCTAATGCTAATAATGCTAATGCGAGGATAATAAAATGGCGGCTTCACAAAACGTTTTGGGAGTTTTACGGGGCGTGGTTTGCAATCCGCCCAGCCAATCAGACATAGGAACCTTTTTCTCCCACGAAAGTCCCTGCTCTATAGAGCAGGGACGGAAAAGGGGGTGAAAAGGTTCTCATGAACTAATTTTAGTTCCGGCTCTTTTTGGTGTGAACGCAAAATTTCGTAACTATATCGGAACTAGTGGGAAAAGTACTGCGGTGTGAACGCGCCTTTTGAAACATCTCTGTTGCCGGAAATGCATCCACGAAGGAGCCGTGGAGGACCATGGAGAACCCATCAGTGTATCCTCGGTTAGAGCTCCTCCAGAGAGCCTCCTCGACGCTCGATCCTCGGTCCTCGAAGTGCATTTAGAGAAATGAGATGTTCTTCAACATGGCGCGCTGAAATTCATTTCCGGGTCACTACCGGAGGACCGAGGAGTCGAGGAGGGGGATTTGATGAAATGAGAAAGGGCCCTGTTGTCTGTTTCATGTCATTCATTCATTTTTGTTTTGTTTCCTGTTATTTTGTTACTGACTCCTCAGCACAGATCACTTCACTTCCTGCCTTTGTATGTTTTCCCTCCTGTTTGATTACAGCCCCGCCCTGATTAGTTTCACCTGTCCCTGATTGGCTCTGCAGTCACCAGACTTCCTGCTCACCTGTTCCCACTTCCCTATTAGTCAATCACTGGACGTTTCTCAATCTCGAGGATACTGGCTTCCAAGCCAATATTTCAAGGATGCTACGTCTGTACGTCATGGAGTGCCGCCGAAGTACTGTTCCAATCTCCAGCATACTTGGAATTCCACCGAGGCCGCGTCCTTGGTTTGGGGGAAATTTCGAGGCGGCACATGGGTAGACTTCGCGTCCTTAAAATCCCCACAATGCTTTGCGCACGGACCAATTTAAAAAACCCTTGCGGAGAATTGCTGAACCGACGCAACACACATTTAAATGTAAGTATAGTGGCGTAGAACATGTGTTGGTAAATATGTTACTTTGTTACATTTGTTTGTTATCACCAAAAATGTGTTCCGTGAAAGTAAAGCAAGTTCATAATTAGATAGACATCGTGAGGTATTTATTTTCGCTACAGTTTATGTTGAAACCGTTAGAAAGAGTGGCACACTTGCCTGTTCCATTCTTCTTCGTTTTCCGAAGCCGTGGCTTGGAAGTATACTTGCTTCGTTTCTGAAGGAAGTGACTTGGAAGTACGCGACTACCAAGCCAGCATCCTCGAGATTGAGAAACGGCTAGTGTGTCGTTGATTTTTGGAGTTGAGTTTGCTTTACTTGCCTGCCTTTTGGACTCCAAACATGTAAGACTTTTTTATTTTATAAAGTATATAAGTGTCTTCATCCACCTTTGGGTCCTCCCTGGATGTTTTAATCACCAATTTTTGACACCAGGTTTGTACACATTGCACCTTTACCTGGTCTATATAAAGTTAAAGTGTGACTAAAGTTATGTGGCCCTATTTTGCTTTCTCTGTCCCTCCTATTTATTTTATTTTCTAAATTGAAGCTTGGTATTTGGAGCTAATTTGGTTTTATGCAAGGTTCCTCTTTGAATCTCATTTTAGGTCACCCAGTCTGGTGAGCTAACATGCTTTGTCATACAAATAATTATACCTCATTGCTTCTCTAATTTGTTATGCGCTGCAGTTTGTTTGTTGCCCGGCTTTGTGAAAGTGGCATGCAAATTATTCCTCCCCTTCTGTTTTGGAGCAAAACTGACAGGCACAGATGTGAGATACATTGAGACCATTAAGCCGCCAGCCTCACTTCTTTCTCCCCTCCTCCTTCACCTGCCCCAGCAGTGTGTGAGAAGTGATCACTTGTGAGGCTTGGCACAGGTTGCTGCAAGTCGTCATATAGACAGGCCAATAATGAAGATATGATTCCACAGTCCGCCACCTGGACTGAAAAGGATGGGATGTAGAGGGGAAGGAAATTAGGAGGTGAAAGAAAAGGGAGACAGGGAAGGGAAGATGTGAGGAATATGAGTTTGTGAGGATCCACGGTCCCCGGGGTCTAGACAGAGCCTGGGGACCGTGGATCCTCACAAACTCAAGGCAATGCAGAAAAGACTATTGATCAATAAATCCGGTTTTCCTTAAATCAGCTGTGACTTCAATACAGATGGAGGCAAGGGGGGAAGCAGACAGAACTGTGCAGATAGAAATTCCTCCATAATAAAATGATTGCTCTATCAGCCTCCAGTCGTGTGTTGAGTGATAACGCCTGGCTGGCAGTCCCTCATAGTTCATACGAAGGTTGGTCAGATCTCTTTGCAGGCTTGCCAAGTTATTTAATCTCCAATCACAGAAACACATGTCTTTGCCCCGTGCTTTTGCTGTCATGTTAAAATGGGAAAACTGTTTCTGATGATGACAGGGATGTCCACCTTCTTTTGGCCTTGTAGTATACGTGCTTCCCAGGCTGACTGATCATCAGGATATGTTGGTTTTGACTTGGCAAATGCTTTCAAAGGCTGTTGCTGCACAGGTATCGTTTATGTTGAAGTACATACATTCATATAAAGCATACTAAAACCGGAAACGATTCAACGCTGAATGATATGCTACACAGCTCATGATAGCAGATATGTCAGGTTGTGTGAGTGTGTTTTCTGACTGGATCTTCATATTTTGGCAGCAGTGTTGTGGGGTTGAATTATAAAGCCAATGCGGAGTACCAAAAAATGCAGTTCTTCAGATAAGCACTTCAACCAGGTGTATCTTTTCTGACATTTTATTAACCGATCTAAGTAAACAGTATTATAAATATATACAGTGATTGCTTTAAACAATCACAAATTGAAATTGCAGTATTGTAATTCACCAGTGAGAAAAAAAAACGTAATCCCCAAAATGTTAAATAAAAGTAATGGAAAGTGATAAGGTTGAGGGCACATACAAGCCAATTGACTTATTATCGTTTCCTGAGTGAAGCCTTTCACCTTTTTATTTTTATTTTTTTACATCCAGGTACCATTTATTGGTCTGGCTATGATAAACCGTTAAAGCGTGAACATATGATAGAGTGCGCAAGCAGTATAAATACTGTAATCACTACTGCCTACAGGGCGTCAATCAGTCAGCAAAAGCTGAGCCGAGCATGCGCAGCTATGGCGGAATTAATCACCTGGAATAAAGTTTTTCATTTGTCGAAACGACACAGGGAAAACAACACCAGAGATGATTAAGCACACAGTATTTGACACATAATAAGTCTGAGATCTGATAGACGGTCTGCAGAGAGTGCAGAAAAGGAAAATGTTTCCCATCATGTTTAGTGCTCAACAAACAGCTGCTAGTGGCAAGTAACAGCCAAATTATGCCAGAGGGCAGTGGAAGTCGTGATCTCTGCTACTGAAGTGTTAACGCGTGACGTACATGTGCTTCACATTCTGCTCCTTTTTCCCTCTGCTGTCTTATTTCTTTTGGTACATTCTGCTCTCTGACTACATGGCAGCTGCCCTTGCCCGAGGCCGAATTTCTTATCCCACTGTTACTCATTTGAACGACACACCTCTTACCATCCAAGCTTGAGAGCAGACATTAAATTACTTTTGATCGCGGTGTAATCAAATCTTAAAAAGTGCAGAAGCACTGAACACCATGAGCCTCTGACTCTTCGGTAAATCTTTGTAACAACGTAGGAGAGCAAGTGATCCGCCAACAAATTACAAACCAAAAAAAGTTGCAGTGCTAGCATCAGCCAAATGACAGCAGCATCTATCATACAACTTTTATAAAAAGTATAACATGTATTGCACACAAAAAAATGATATATATTTAATGTGCAATAATCATATAACTCAAAATATACTGTTGAAGATTATAAATGTATTTCGAAGCTAAGGAAATTAAAAGGTTGTAATAGAATTGATAAATAAAACATTTAATAATATTTACTCTGATGCCACTAAAATATGACTTGAGGCTCTACATGCTCATAGTCCTCCCATAAATATGTTTTCACTTATTTTCTGATAAGACATCCACTCATAAACGATGTGCATGATTAATTTAGTTGTGTCTTAAAGTGCAAGCAAACCCAAAACCTCTATGATTTATCTAAGCTCTTGCAGATGCTAATGAACCTTTTTAACATTAATTGCGAAGGAACGGATAGGAAAAGCCTAGGTATTATTAATAAGGCTGACATCGGCTCATTATGTGTAATGAGTCACTGTCAAGGTTTACAGCGATACTTAATGGAACAGAGCATCGATATTGTTTTCAGTTCCACCTGTGACTGCCCTAACATAACAAGTCAAAATGTCTGCCTCAACCTGAGATGAGGTCAAATCCACAAGAAGAACTGAGAATGTAAAGTGGACACTCAATTCTAGCTCCTCCCCTCTTTTGCAACTCTGTGTTGATGAATCTCGAGACCAGCAAGTGAGTCTATCTGGGGATACATATATAGGCTGAGGAATTACTGTTTTAGGTTTTCATTTTTTACCATACAGTATGTGATCTATGCCGTGTATGTATTTGCCCGGGCAAGCTATTCTGTAAGGATTCATTTCTTGGGTCCTTTGGTATTCCTGTCAAAATGAGTTAGCATTGTTTAAGACTTGCCTGCTCGAATGTACTATTACCTGTTGTTCTCTTTTTTCTTAACCTTTAAGTTACTTGATAGTGAGCCCTGTATAGAGGAGCTGCCACATTTTGTTGCCTCCCTTTTCTTGAGTTGATCAAAAGTTAGGGGTGGGATTTTGTGTTGTTTTTGGCAGTTTAGTCAGTCACGCAGATATACAGTGCATAATTGATATAGTAAAAGGTTAATTGAGTGCACGAATTCACGAAAAGCTATTTTTTTCCTTCCAAGTGCTGACATCTGATGATCAATCATGAAGACCGAGTGCTGCAGCTGAGACAGGTTGAAAGCACTGACGCAACACATGTACTTGAATAGTGGCAAATGTTAGTTTATCTTGAATTTGAACTCTGCCTATCTGTCCAAGTCATGATTAAGCCAAACATTTTAAATAATAATCATCAATAAAGGTGATCATACAAGGTGAAGTACATGCAGAAAGGGAATGTGGTTGCTCTCATTGTTGCTCTGTAAAGGAGCCAGGGTTTAATCAAGTCGACTTGAGTACCATGATTTCACCTTATACATCCATACAGTGTGTTGCCCATCACTCAATCTATGTACCAAGAAAGATTGCAGAAAATCCAACATGGGGGCAATTACCGTATTTCATGTTGGTCTGATAGCATCACAGTTCCCTTAAGAAATCTCAGTGGTGCATTCATGGTGGTTCATTCTGTTACACCATACCAAACAGGTACTATCTGGAAATGCTTGGTGTAAGGGTGCATTATTGCGGTGAGAAAATGTCAGTAATCATTTTAGATGGACTTGCTTTTAGAAAAAAATAAAACATCATCCGCCAACCTTAGCCTTCAAGCCAATCAACTGCCAGGTTTCAACAACATGTGTGTCCTGAGATACCCTATATTCCTGTACTTTGAGCTATTGTAGTGAGCCTACCTTTTAAATGCAATACTTCTCTTTAATGAGAGTTTTAGGATGTGTTGTGTTGCAAGTTCTAATGGTTTCATTAGATTGTTTTGTGTCTGGCATGCATATTGTTTTTAGCACATACATCTAGTGCATGTCTGTATGCAACGCTGATCCCTAGAAAATGTGTGTCTACTAATACTTTCTCTCTCCCTCACACACTTTGTCTTGTTAGATGAGACGCTTAAATGTTCTTTAAACGTCCTTTAAATGTTAAATTGAATTCCCATCCCCATAAACGCCCATTCACTGATGCCAAATAGCGTCTGACCTGTTTTTAACCTCCATTTGATTAACCGCTGACGCAGGTTCAACCCATGTTGCTGTCTGCCTGAACAATTTGATTTTGGCTCTTTTTCTGTCATTATTGTTTGCTCTCCTCACATCTTTTCATACAGTAACTCCCTCTGTTCTGAACATCTTAATCAAGCTTTGAGTCTTTAAGATGGAAAAGTTGAGAAAGACAGCAAACAGTTGAGAACACAGTGTTACATATAAAACGATTCAAACAGTATAACTAAGTGCTTTTGTCTCTAGTTACATGCTTTGAGTACATGCCTCTCATGCCTCTATTTCTACATGTTAACCTGCACGACTACCATGACATACTATTCAGAAAATGAAGTGGGACAGTCATTATTTCATAGGAACATTTGTGAGTTTTCCAATTCCTCATTAGTCCTCTCTGGGATCCCTCAGGCAAACCACTAATGGTTTTTCTTTGATAAACATTATTAATATACAGTAGTGGCATACATTATTATTCATAGTGGCCCACTTTCTCTTTGTAGGCCTTGCCCATTTGTGTTTTTAAACTGATTTTCTATTTACATTTTCTATTTATTGTCCAACCACTCTACGGGAGACCTTGCAGAAATGTTTGTTGGTGTGACTTGTGTATAATGTTACCGTTGGGTATTGACTTCGAATCGGGGGATAGCAAGTTCGAGTCCCACTTTGGGGACTCAAACTCAGCATGTCGTTGTGTCCCTGGGCAAGACACTTCACCCCAAATTGCTCCTCTGGGGATTGTCCACAGTATTAAGTATGTAAGTTGGTTTGGATAAAAGCGTCTAACATGTAATGTAATGTATTGATGCAGCCAGGATCATTGCACTAGTCTAGTGTATAATGCCATTGTTGGATTGTGGCCACGCGACTTGCTCAGCCAAACACATCTCCTAAACTCTGAAGGCTCTTTTTCTCTCTACGTTGTTTGCATTTCTTGCTCTCCCTACGTCTTTGTATTGCTCCCTCTGTCTCTTTCTGTACTTTAAGATTATGTTCTTAACATATTAGTTAAGCTTTGAGTCTTTAAGTTTTAAAAGTTGTCTGTCTCGATCCAATTAGTTTCTGTTCCTGATTGGCTCTGCAGCCACCAGACTTCCTGCTCATCTCATTGTTGGATAGTGGCCATGTGACTTTCACAGCACAACAAATACTCAACTTCAGTCTGACGTGTCCCATAACCCTAAAGGCTGGCTAGGCTCTTACTCTGCTCCTTTCATATTTCCAACCAAGCACCCAAAACCTTAATATATTTTAGTATTGCAGCCAAACCAAGGAAGTTCTCCATACATTAAGTCATTCCAACCCAAATCGTAACATCTCCATAGCCCTAAGTCTACTAATTTTAACCTAAGCCATGATCTTTCATTTAACCTAAAATAACCCAATTTATACTCCCTTCAGGACCACTTGAGGAAAGGTTTGCCTTTGAGTTAGTTGAAAGCCCTGTGCTAAAACGTATACATCTTTAACTAGTGTTTTCAGTCGCAGTCACAGCTTTATCTTTAACATTTCGTTTTTAACAGTTTTTGAAGGCACTGATAAATGATTCTTGTATTCCTGCCGACACGTGTGTATGTTTTGTACGTTATCCCTTGTGTCTACAGAGTGGCAGACAACCTAATTGTTACAAAAAGGGTACAATTACTTGCCAATTTCACAGATAAAGTGGAACTCGGGGGTAAGTTTATAAAAGGAGAGAGGCAGGGGCAGGTGGGCAGACAGGTACTGATTATCCTGAGGAATGCTTAGAGCTGATAAAGTTGCTGGATAGGAATGGTTTGGCAGGATTTGGAATGACGAAGAGTGTTACGATGACAGGCAGTAAATATGAAGCTGTCTCTATCTCAAGAAGGTTTTTGGAGAAGTATAAAAAGGAGAAAATCATTGTCTTGACAGTACTCTTTGTCATTAAGGCAGACTTTTTGTAAAACCATGAGTCTGACAACTGCAATAAGAGTCAATTGCTTTTGAACTTTTCTAAAGAATGGTTGTTGTTTCAATTTGAAGGTGTTTCAAAGATAAAATTGTTAGCAGAACATTGGAGCTGAATCCAGCTGACACGAGTGGAATTGTGTCACATCACTAACTATGCTGCATTGTGACCAAGTAGACTAGAGGCATGAGTATTCATGGAAAAACTGAAGTACAACTCCTAATCGTCACCTTCATTAGCCATCTGCACACACACACTAATCTTCTGTAGAAGCAAGATTAACAGAACTTTCTAGGGACAGTTACCGTCCAGCTTTAACTCTTACATACTTACAGTATGATAATTGTTATGACAAGATATATTCGCTCTTGGTATTGTTGAGTGTTTTAAAAAAAAGATAGTTCTGTTGCCTAGCACAGCAGAAAAAAACTCAATTAATTGGCCAAATGCTTCTAAAGGTGGTTAACAATAAGATTACTTTGTGAAAAAGTTTCAGTTATTTGGAAATACACTTTCAGTGTTCTGTTTGTTAGTTAGTAATATCTATCAAACACATTCATTCCAGATGGTGTGGCGTACTACTCCTTTTATAGTGTGCCGAACCCAGCAAACCTAATATTGTCCCCAGACGTTTGTGTTCTGAGAGTATTTTGTCTCTGTTGTTTGTGTGTGTATCATCTTGTGTTGGTATAACTCTTCGACACATCAAACCTTGTATACAATCCAAATTGACGAGGAAAATAACTTGTGTTCCTCACAGGTTTACCTTAAAATGCAATGCAAAAAAGATATATGGTTTATCCCTCGTGGAATAGTCAGTGGAGATGAAGCCTGAGTAGATATCTCAACAACAGTAAATATCTGAAAATAAATATACTGCTCGCTCTGCTTTTGAAAATGAAATTAAAATGTAAACTGCATCTGTGGTGTGGAAGAAGTCAGTGCAAATGAAAAACAGAAACTAGGAGCACAACAGAAGAATCTTGATCTGAGCTAATGTGGGAAAAGAGATGAGACAAATTAAGACAGAGAGAGAGAAGACTGAGGAATGCAAAGAGGTACGAGCGCTGCGTTCCCCGACTTTACTCAGGGGAGCAACTGAATAATTGATAAAGAAAATGATTAATGTGAGGGGGTTGTGGATGTATATTTCCTCAGTTTATAAGTATCCTAAATTAGATTAAAGTTGAATTTGTATGCCATTATTACACCCCTCATTAAATATAACCCTCAGTGTGTGTGTGTAAGTATATTCCTCCATACAAAGTTAGATGGAGAGGTTTACTTCCAGCTCCTTTTTAAGTATTTCACAGAGTTTTCTATGGAACAATCGCTCCATAATTGATTAATTAGTTTATAAACTGATGTTTACTATAGTGTTTACTTTGTTCACCATCTTTGTTGTTGAGTGTTAGCATACTAACATTTTCTATTTAGCACAAAGTACAGCTGAGGTTGATGGAAATGTCCTTGGTTTTGCAGCTTTAAGTATTGTATTAGCAAAGATCAATGTTCTTGTGTTGTCCAGTTTGGGCGCCCTGTCTTACATAGTGTGTTTTGAGGTCATGAAAATGAATTGTAATAGTTTGGTAGAACTTAACTCAAGCCCCCAGGAAGTGCACCAGACTTTAAAGCTTATTGTATAAGTGGCCTAACGGTGGCATTACAAACTTCTGTGTCAGTATGTGACGTCATGGGCCAAAAACACCTTTTTCCCACTAACTGAAAGAGACGTCGGTCAATTAGTGGATAATGTTTTTTAACTGAATCAACAACTGAGCCAAGATTGGCCGTGACACTGCGGATTCGGGGCTAGAGCTCTGATGGGTACTTTTGCTTCTTTGGCTTCATGTGCCACTGAGCCAACTTTGTGTAGGATATGAACGGGGTCCCGCCTCCAACGCTGTATACAGTTCTCTACATCCATGACTTAGCTCCCACCCTCTTGTGTTACTTACTGTTGCCGAGAAAACAACACGGTGACAGAGCAAAACAAGATGGTGAAGGCCAAATTGCCAAAGTCAATGCTTATAAACTGTTCAGCCAGAAACCATTTGTTGACGTCACTATGCATAATTAAAATGTTTATATCCTGTCTGAACTAGTTGTTATGGTAATCCACCCATTCACTGTTCAGATATTTAAGTAAAAACCTTAAAAGTCGCCCGCTTTACCTGGTAGCTCCAAAAGTCAAGGAAACTTAAATTCAGCCTAGATAAGATCAGGGTTCATTGTGTTTTGGGTTGAACAGTCCCTTTATACAGGAGAAGCAGTGGAGCTGAGGTGAAAACATTAAAGTGTAGAATTGGCCATTTTCTGTTGATTATGTGTCCTCATTCACAGAGTGACTGAGTGTCAGGACTGGCTGGGCACCAGTGACAGTGTGTCTGAAAAATGACTCGTAATAGGCTATTACTACACAAGAACACCTCATCTCCAGCAGTCTGCCTCTGGGATCCTCACTGCCACTGGAGGGAATACAAAACGAGAGGAAAGGCACAGAGGTATTGAAATTGAGATTGATTGACTGGTAGAAAGAGGTACAGATGCCAGGAATCAGAGCTGGACAAAAAGTCTCCAGAGAGATGATATGAGTTGAGGGGAGTAAGAGAATCACTTCACCTTTCAAAAGCAAAAAAAGAAATGCTGGGGCCAGCACATGACGATAATTCCTGGGCTTATTTACCACCATGATCTAAGGTAAATTGGATGAATTCACAAGCTTCCATTTACTGATTATGAGGTTTTTTTTATTCTCTATTTAAAAAGAAAAAGAAAGATCTTGGTGAAAAGGAAAGCTGCTCGATAGTCAGTAATATATAAGCAGAGTGGCCAAATATATCCAAATGGAAATCCATAAAGACCGAGGAAAAAGACATCCATGGTGTTAAATGGACGGGTCAAAAAACATTGGACCACTGTACCACAAAAGGCCTGTCATTAATTAAACCTTAACAATTAACTCTTACTTAACTAGGGATGGGTATCGATTCCGATTCCGGTTCTGCTTATCGATTCCGGTTCTTATCGATTCCCTGTTTCGATTCCAAAATTGTAAAAGAAAGAGGTCAAACATTTAGATAACAAAAATATCTTTATTCTTTTAAGCTTTAACTGACATTTTTACAAATAAAAAATATACATGCAATACAAATGTATTGCACAATAGCTGTGCTTTATTTGAACTGCAGAGCTATGGCATGGCAGGCATTACACTGTGCCTTGTCTTTTTCTTTTTTAGTGCAGTGGAGCCTCACTTCAGAGCATTTACCGTGATCTATCTTTGGTGTTATGAAGTGACTGAGCTCGTGAACTGTCTACGGGAAGGCGGGGGGAGCCTCGCTGCGGGGCAACTGTGGACCTCTGTCGTCTGTCAGTGCAACTTACATGGTGCCGTTTAAAAAAATTAAGGGCGTTGCCGGCAGTCAGCATACCGAGCCGGCTGTCAACGGCCCGCTGACGACCGGCCGTTCTGTCATTTCTCCAGAACACACAGATGGCCAGTCCGCCCTTACCCTGTATTCCACCGGGTCACCGCAGCGCAGACGGACCCGGTGGACTACAGGGTCTACCGCGTTTAGGAACCGTTAAGCAGAACCGAAATTGTGTATTTTGTATGGGTACCCGGTACCCGGCATTTTCTTATCGGTTCTCATCTGGAACCGAGTTTCGGTTCCCAACCCTATACTTAACACAACCAAGTTGTTTTAGTTTAGGGAAAGCAATTTGTAGTTTGGTGTGCTCCCTCAAAATGCCAAAAGTGTTATAATGAGTAGATGAAACCCTGTAACGTGGATATGAACATATTTAGAAAAGTGTATATTAAAGCTAAGTTTGCAATGGTCTCGGCTGATGTATATAGCAGTATTATTAAGTCTTCTGCAATGACACAGTTTACATGATTAATTGAAGGGAAGTCAAATTGAATACAACTAGTGTTAATAACATAGGCCAACAGTATTTTTTCATTGTCGAAGGGACTGCTGTGCTTCTGTTTTTTAGGAACATCAAGTACATAAATTAGAATACAACTTTTTAAACAACGATTTACTGTATGAGTAAATGGCACCCTGTTCTTCGCTGAGAACTTTCTTGAAATCGCAACATAGCAGCTCAGAACTATTTGTGGGCAATTAAATTCTCTGTCCCGAAAGATTGCAAACAGAGCCCCAGGTGAATAAAAGAGGGACCACAGTGTTTCCTTTGCTTAGATTGTTTGGAAATTAATTTCCAAGCAGCACACAGAGGAAACACAAGAAGACTGTGGTGCTTGAAATAAGCATCCTCTGTGTGACTGCTCTGTGCAATGTAACTTTAACAGCCGCCTAGAAAGCGAAAGGTATTTCTCATCCGACTTCTACCTATCAAAAAAGCTAATTGTTTGTGAAGAGAGAGGTGATTTTGCCGAAACAAGTCTGTCTCTATCTGGTATACACAAAAGCGAAGCAATTCCATACTGGGAAATGAAATGGAAATGGTAAAAAAGAGCCCAAACTACAATTGGATCTGTCTTCCATCTGGACACCGCTTATGGACAATGAAGGTTTTGATGAGAAGCAATTTGTTAATTTACTTATTTTTTTCTTTCGTTCTATTTTGCCTTCCTAAATGTGTTATTTTATACCAAGTTTACTGCATTTAAATGACATTGTACACAAGTTTGGTTGTGTAATGTTTTGATACATTTGAGACCTGTCCATCTGCATTTCACACAGAGCAACGCTGGGATCGGCTCCAGATCCTCATAGAGAAAAAATGGACAGAAGGGGACATTTATGAACCAAATGTGTCAATATTCTTGCTGTTTTCCATTAAAGCTAAAACCATTTCAGCGCCATCACAGTGAGCTGCATTCGGCCTGCTGACCGAGAGCCTGTCCCACAGCGCCTGTAATGCGGCTTTCACACCAGCGCTTTTCCCTTTCTAAAAAAAGCTAGAGCTTTTCTGGTTCAGCTCCTGTTTCCCTTTTCTGGTCCCGCTCTGTTCACACCGCCCAGAGCTGCCGCTGCTGCGTCATGACGTCACCGTTTACATAGCTGATTTGCTCCCCAACGGCATTACGGCGCTCACAACAACGGGGACTGCGTCGGGTCGATGATCGTGTTGCTTTTAATCACACGAAGCCAGATTAAATTAAATAACGACTTCTCCAACCTTATGCTTTTCTTCAGAGTGCCGTGGTTCATTGTTTATGTGTTTCTGCGGCATTTACCGACCGCTGCAGTGTTGGCTGCTCTTCCACGGGAGTTTATTCTCCCGTTAGCTCCCGGTTAATCTCACACTGCAGCGGCCGCTCTAAAGTATTCACTGTCCGACTCACACAAGCAGCTGATACATATCCCCAGTTCCCCTTAAGTGAATGTGTGTCAGTCTGAATTGACGCTGTTTGGCATCACAACGCTGTTATGAAAGTTTCTCTGGTATAAAATGGGTGATGTTAGCATAGCCACCGAAGCTAAACTGACTACTTGCTATTGCTATCCTATTGTGGCCATAAACCGTTTTCTACAGGCACATTTTAGTGGCGTATTTTTATTATGATTCTACTTGTGATAGTCGGACACGACAACCTGTGCAGCCCATGTATTGATTCCATCCGATAGCTGCTATAATACAAAACAAAACGTCTGCTTCTCTCCACAATGATCAATAACAGTGAACGGATGGTCAAAGTAAGGTACAAATAAACAGAATCACACGAAGCCTGGTTAGTGTGTTGTCTGACTTTATAAAGTGTGTTTATAAGCACTACTGCTTGTAGGCAGGCATGACAGTCGACCCATGTTCAGGGGAGGTGGGGTTTAGTTTCCTGCACGCCTCGACGTAAGAGAGCCGTAAGCGACGCCACCTCTTAGCTCCGAAGCTCTTGCCTCTAGACCGACAATTTTTTGGAGATGGAAGTGAACCGGATTCCGGAGCTAAGAGGCGGGACCGCTGCGGTGTGAACAGGAAAAACCGGCACTTTTCAGGCCGGAGCTGAAAACGCGTTGGTGTGAAAGGGGCATAAGAGCCAGCTGTGGTACATGTAAGATACCTAATGGCCGACCATCACAGCAGCCCAGTTTGAGTGAGCATTTATTTTACTTTTAGCATTGGCTCACAGCATAAGCTCCTTAAAAAAATAGGCAAACGGGATAGGCACCACATGCAACATTTGAAAGTTTTCTTTTTTTACTCAAAGTGTAGTATGTGGCAATGTCTTTTCTTTTTTTTCAACTTTTGAAGAAATATGTTGATTGCACAATGTAATAGTTGTAGAAAAATGACACCATCTGCATTTAGATTGGTTCCCTATGCAATTCTGTCAGCTTCCGCACACATCATCAGGGCAAATGTAAGTTTGATTTAAGGCTCACAAAGGAAGAGGATAGCGGTTTAGTTGCACTTACACTAATGAAGGTAATAAACAAATAAAACGGACATATTCAAGGCAAAAAGGTCTTTATTGCTCCCAAATTGCAACACTTTCGGGCATCCTTTCACAATGAAAGCCCTAGATGTGTACACTGCATCACTGCTTACCAAAGAACATTTCGCTTAGAGGCAACACAACAAAATAACTAACAACTTAACAAATGAATGTTGTCTGTTGCCCCTTGAAAGCAAAAATATAAATGTATTTGATTACATAACTGCGGTTTTAGGGTCAACAATTCATTTATACAGCACCGACATGCATGTTGGTGCTGTATAAATGAATTGTTTATCCAAATGTCATGTTAGAAACTCTTTTTGCTTTAATATACTAAAAAGGTTATATCTAGCAACAGACTAGAGGAGGTTATCCTTAGACAACATAAAACAGCAGTTGTTGATTAATTAAAACATATTGACTTATGTCATATATCACCACAGCAACAGAAAGAAAAAAACTACAACCATATGGTCAGGAAATTGGCAATATATCTTCACATGTTGCCCTAGGGTAGCAATGGCAATAAATAAAATGTCACATTTTCTACAAGACATAATTACCTGACATCTGAAATGACAAAAATAATTTATGTTACACACACATTGCCGTCTCAATATGAATGTGTAAAATAAATGTGTCAAATTGTTAGCAGAGAACATGGAAACGGCTGTTTCTTTAAAGCCTCGAAGGAAGGCTTTAAGGGGCAGGGATTGATGTGGAGAAATGGCCTGAACCACCATGCATGGATGGACATCTGATGTTGTTTTCTTTGCTATTTGGGTTCATTTTGACTTTGTTTGATTATGGCTGCATACAGTATTAATTTGTTTCTAATGTTGGTGTTCAACCTCAGCTTGTTTAACAAGTTTTCAATAAACTGTATCCAAATTACAGACACTCTTTGGAAGCCTTGCCACATATATAGATATTATAGTGCATTGTATTACTTTAGGCTTTTTAAAACCAGACAACAGGATTCCAACTGCAAAGCTTTTATTTTCAAAATAAAGTTCCATGGGTTTTTTTATTAAAATAAATAAAAAACACAAGAATGTATGTGAACAAAAATTAAAAAAGTTACCTTTATGAATATCTGGTAGTGATGATCAGGACTTCAGATGAATGAAATATTTAAGTAAGGCACAAGGGTTAGAGGTTTGTGTATTGAATTTTTTATTTATGTCTCTCCTTATAAAATGTAACATCCATTTTCCATAACCTTATAAACAAAGAACAGAAACTGAAGACATGATGTGGATCTGTGACTTAAAAATGTTTAATAATAACTTTACTTTTCTGTCACAGGCACAAGTTCAGTTCCATAAATCAAGTACTAATGTATTTCCCTGGCGCATCTATCATGTAGACAAATAACACCTTAGCTGATGTTTCTCTTTTACAACCATATCCAATCATGAAGACACTGTATCTGGTGGGAAGCCTCAAACTCTAGGCTGAGCAGTAAATAAATGCTACAATAATGACGAATGAGCTTGCTATCACTCATCTGACATTTTGCATTGGAGAAACGTATTCAGTTGTGAAAGACTAACTTTTTGTATAACTGCGACAAAGCTTGTTATATCGCATCATCTTTCTTCAAGATCATGAGGACAGAGTAGTGACAAGGATGTGTGTGGGAGATAAATGGCAGAGGAATTAGCACTACTCATTGAACTGCCCGGACTAATTGTGATGAATTGTGCACATGAGGTCTTTAAATAATCCATTTGGAAAGAAAATTCACAGCTGGTTTATAGCATGCATGACTCCTAAACTTCCTCATCAGTTACTGAATTGACACCTGTTGTGAATTCAGTGGTATTATCATGTTTTAGATACTACATGTTGATTTAAGTGGCAACAGAAGTGTTTGGTTTACCTCATCATTGTGACGTAAAAATGGTGTAGTTGCAAGTCCCTCAGAAAAACGAAAATCTGGTTGTCTTTCTGACTGGTTGTCTTTCTGCATCAATGATCACAACACTTATGCTCTAAGCCGGGAAGAATTTGACTATTTTCTGTTTTAAGTCCAGTTTGAGCACCACACAAATGCAAATGATTGCATTTTGCATTTGCCTCTCCCCCCGGCCCCCACTGGACTTTAACACCCCACACACAGACACTCAAATCCAGCACCAGACACTTTTTTCTACGCTGCTATGGACAGTCTTGCACTAATGTAAATGTATGAAGTGACTGTTATTTTTGTATAATTGTTGTGCTTTTATTTAGGTCTTAATGTGTGCATATGTATACATGTGTCTTTGATTGTGTGTGTATATATATATATATATATAGGTATATACATCTTTTTATATATTTTTTTTTACTCGGGATTGTGGAAACGGTATTTCGATCTCTCTCTGTACACTCAAGTTGAAAGATTGACGATAAAGTTTACTTTGACTTTGTTGCCATGATCATTGTATCCACTTCAACTGCACCTTTCAACTTGAGTGCTAAATTCGAATTTCTGGTGCTGTGACTCCGCTTTATTATTATTATTACATTACATGTCATTTGTTAGACGCTTTTATCAAAGTGACTTACATACATTCAGTACTGTGGACAATCCCCACAGGAGCAATTTGGGGTGAGGTGTCTTGCCTAGGCAGGGACACAACGACATGCGACTGCAGTGGGACTCAAACTTATTAATGCACATACACACACGGTTCTCATGCATTAAGATCATATTTTTGGAAGTTGTTATCATAAAGTGACACAAGGAGCCCAATCGTACAGCAGAGTTGTAGCTATCATTAATCATAAAATCTGTTTATGTACATGTTTTTCTTTCCCCATGCCCATTTCCTTACACTCTGTTAACACCACTTTTAGGCGTTACTGCACACATGATGTTGCTCGCCTCTTTTATTTTCATAATTTCAAGAAAAGAGCTCAACCACATGTTGGTGGTTTATGTTTTCCCCTCTTTCTTGTTACTCTAGTCATGATCTTTCTCCAACCTTAACCAAGTGTTTCAAATGCATAACCTTGAAGTTGTAATCCCTGGTTCTATAGCATTTCATGAAAAGCCATTGAATGTATTTGCATTCAGTCATAATATTTCCATCCAACAAGGAGGTAGTGTATTCAGTTTGTTTGTTTGTAGCAGAGTCCAATGGGAACACATTCAATGTTGGATCTGATCTGAATGACTGATCATCTGACTTATGCTCTCCCCCTTCTACTTATTATTATTATCATCACTGTTGTGCTATGGCTAGGAAAGCCTGCTGGCTTCAACACTGCAAAATGTGACAAACTGCAGTAGGACATCCTTGTATTTCTTTTGACTACTGCATTAAAATTCCTATGATTGGGACACACTAATTATTTATCTGGCATAGCATGGCTATTGGCAGGGACTATCTCAGTATACACAGTGTTTCAGCTAATGCATACTGAACATCCTACTCCTAATGCATCACATAAAAATATTCAACTGGCAACTGTTTGTTTTTGTATTTCATTCAGCTACAGGGAAGCTCACTCAAATGTATTGAGTGGATCATTTTTTTTTTTTGCCAGAGAGTAAAGGAGCCATGTTGAGTTGTTAGATGAAGAGCTGCAGGTGACAGGCTGTACACCTCAGAAAGGGACAGCTTCTACTGCGCTCTGTTGTGTTTCTCACGCCATGAAATCAGATCTCAGTTGCAATTATTTTTGACTGACTTATTTTGACTTACATAAGATTGGTTGGTTGTGCACGCAGCACCTTCTCTTCTCTTGTATTGCTGGCAAAGAAGCTACTGCTGAGTGTTTGCAAGAGTTAAACCTGACTTACTGTGGCCAAAAGCTATCATCCCTAATTAATAATTTACTTCTGCTAGATTTGTTGCGCTTATGTGGTAAGACTATGAAAAACTATTCACTTTTTTAATTAACTTTAAATTACAGTGAATGTTAACTATCGATATAAACGTTAGAAGAGTGAATCAGGCATGCGTAGGGAAAGAGAAACTCTTTACACTGGTATAAAAAGAAACGGAAAGAAAACCACTGATTCACAAAAGCTGAAATTATGTTCGGCTTCTTGGTATACTGTGAGGGTTCTACTTTAAACTACCTTAAGACATTATGTGGGTTTTAGCTGCATAGCGTAGCACATATGTTGGGTTCATCACACTTCAAACCACTCCTGTCATTGTCAGTGGGAATGTATTGGAATATAACAGAAGCTCAAGTATGTAATTTCCAGCCTCATACATTGATTTTCATCTGATTATGTATGGCACTCGGGGGATGCTGCCATTCTACTGAAAAATATGTATTGTGACAGCTTGTCCACCAACTTTTACTTCTTGTAAACAGGTGGTTAAAAATGGACAACATATTTCTGTATTTAACCTTATTACTTGCAAGGCAGTTTCCAAAAGATGCCATATGGAGTCTTTAAAGGGATTGCAGTAACCCATGAATCTCAACTCCACAGCACAAATAGCAAACTGACGTAACAAAACATTCAGCAAACGGCCCATGTTAGGGAGAAAGTAGAGAAACAAAATAACGCCAGTGCCCTGTCAATTCACGTAATGATGATAAACAAACAAAAAATGACAGCCAGTCTTCCATCAGAGTATGGAAATCAGACAGCCATCTGTGTGAGTAGTGATGCAGTCAGCCTGTCACAAACGAGCTGAGGACCAAAATGCAGAACACGGGAAACCAGAGATAGTCGGTAACCAGCTTTATTAGAGGCAATAGGCTGGTAGGAGACAACACGGCAGATAGTAGGCAAAGGGCTGGTCGGGGACAGGCGAGGGTTCCGGGAGAAGGCAGGACGGGAGTCGCAGGTACAGAACGGGTCAGGGAGCAGGCGAGGCAGGCTGGTCAGGGACAGGCGAGGGTTGAAACCGGGAGAGCAATCTGAAGAGTAATGCGGGAAAGACTGGCATGCTGCAAAGTACGATCTGGCACTGAGGTGAAAGTGAAGTGGGCCTAAATACTAATGGAGCTGATGGTGTACAGAGTGAGAGAGAGAGACAGGGTGTGACTACCAGGTGACTAAGGAATGATAATGCAGAAAATAGGTGAGTGAGAAAGCAGACTGTGACAGAACCCCCCCCCCCTTAATGGACGGCTCCAGACGTTTTTAATTTTTTTTAAAGGAGACTCAAGAAAAACCCTACAGACACCGGGTGGAAGGTGGAGGTATGGGAAAGGTTAGTACTCGTCTGAGACTGCTCTCTCGGCCTCTCCCTCCTGGAAAGCACAGGTTGCTGCAAGTCGTCATATAGACAGGCCAATAATGAAGATATGATTCCACAGTCCGCCACCTGGACTGAAAAGGATGGGATGTAGAGGGGAAGGAAATTAGGAGGTGAAAGAAAAGGGAGACAGGGAAGGGAAGATGTGAGGAATATGAGTTTGTGAGGATCCACGGTCCCCGGGGTCTAGACAGAGCCTGGGGACCGTGGATCCTCACAAACTCAAGGCAATGCAGAAAAGACTATTGATCAATAAATCCGGTTTTCCTTAAATCAGCTGTGACTTCAATACAGATGGAGGCAAAGGGGGGAAGCAGACAGAACTGTGCAGATAGAAATTCCTCCATAATAAAATGATTGCTCTATCAGCCTCCAGTCGTGTGTTGAGTGATAACGCCTGGCTGGCAGTCCCTCATAGTTCATACGAAGGTTGGTCAGATCTCTTTGCAGGCTTGCCAAGTTATTTAATCTCCAATCACAGAAACACATGTCTTTGCCCCGTGCTTTTGCTGTCATGTTAAAATGGGAAAACTGTTTCTGATGATGACAGGGATGTCCACCTTCTTTTGGCCTTGTAGTATACGTGCTTCCCAGGCTGACTGATCATCAGGATATGTTGGTTTTGACTTGGCAAATGCTTTCAAAGGCTGTTGCTGCACAGGTATCGTTTATGTTGAAGTACATACATTCATATAAAGCATACTAAAACCGGAAACGATTCAACGCTGAATGATATGCTACACAGCTCATGATAGCAGATATGTCAGGTTGTGTGAGTGTGTTTTCTGACTGGATCTTCATATTTTGGCAGCAGTGTTGTGGGGTTGAATTATAAAGCCAATGCGGAGTACCAAAAAATGCAGTTCTTCAGATAAGCACTTCAACCAGGTGTATCTTTTCTGACATTTTATTAACCGATCTAAGTAAACAGTATTATAAATATATACAGTGATTGCTTTAAACAATCACAAATTGAAATTGCAGTATTGTAATTCACCAGTGAGAAAAAAAAACGTAATCCCCAAAATGTTAAATAAAAGTAATGGAAAGTGATAAGGTTGAGGGCACATACAAGCCAATTGACTTATTATCGTTTCCTGAGTGAAGCTTTCACCTTTTTATTTTTATTTTTTTACATCCAGGTACCATTTATTGGTCTGGCTATGATAAACCGTTAAAGCGTGAACATATGATAGAGTGCGCAAGCAGTATAAATACTGTAATCACTACTGCCTACAGGGCGTCAATCAGTCAGCAAAAGCTGAGCCGAGCATGCGCAGCTATGGCGGAATTAATCACCTGGAATAAAGTTTTTCATTTGTCGAAACGACACAGGGAAAACAACACCAGAGATGATTAAGCACACAGTATTTGACACATAATAAGTCTGAGATCTGATAGACGGTCTGCAGAGAGTGCAGAAAAGGAAAATGTTTCCCATCATGTTTAGTGCTCAACAAACAGCTGCTAGTGGCAAGTAACAGCCAAATTATGCCAGAGGGCAGTGGAAGTCGTGATCTCTGCTACTGAAGTGTTAACGCGTGACGTACATGTGCTTCACATTCTGCTCCTTTTTCCCTCTGCTGTCTTATTTTTTGGTACATTCTGCTCTCTGACTACATGGCAGCTGCCCTTGCCCGAGGCCGAATTTCTTATCCCACTGTTACTCATTTGAACGACACACCTCTTACCATCCAAGCTTGAGAGCAGACATTAAATTACTTTTGATCGCGGTGTAATCAAATCTTAAAAAGTGCAGAAGCACTGAACACCATGAGCCTCTGACTCTTCGGTAAATCTTTGTAACAACGTAGGAGAGCAAGTGATCCGCCAACAAATTACAAACCAAAAAAAGTTGCAGTGCTAGCATCAGCCAAATGACAGCAGCATCTATCATACAACTTTTATAAAAAGTATAACATGTATTGCACACAAAAAATGATATATATTTAATGTGCAATAATCATATAAACTCAAAATATACTGTTGAAGATTATAAATGTATTTCGAAGCTAAGGAAATTAAAAGGTTGTAATAGAATTGATAAATAAAACATTTAATAATATTTACTCTGATGCCACTAAAATATGACTTGAGGCTCTACATGCTCATAGTCCTCCCATAAATATGTTTTCACTTATTTTCTGATAAGACATCCACTCATAAACGATGTGCATGATTAATTTAGTTGTGTCTTAAAGTGCAAGCAAACCCAAAACCTCTATGATTTATCTAAGCTCTTGCAGATGCTAATGAACCTTTTTAACATTAATTGCGAAGGAACGGATAGGAAAAGCCTAGGTATTATTAATAAGGCTGACATCGGCTCATTATGTGTAATGAGTCACTGTCAAGGTTTACAGCGATACTTAATGGAACAGAGCATCGATATTGTTTTCAGTTCCACCTGTGACTGCCCTAACATAACAAGTCAAAATGTCTGCCTCAACCTGAGATGAGGTCAAATCCACAAGAAGAACTGAGAATGTAAAGTGGACACTCAATTCTAGCTCCTCCCCTCTTTTGCAACTCTGTGTTGATGAATCTCGAGACCAGCAAGTGAGTCTATCTGGGGATACATATATAGGCTGAGGAATTACTGTTTTAGGTTTTCATTTTTTACCATACAGTATGTGATCTATGCCGTGTATGTATTTGCCCGGGCAAGCTATTCTGTAAGGATTCATTTCTTGGGTCCTTTGGTATTCCTGTCAAAATGAGTTAGCATTGTTTAAGACTTGCCTGCTCGAATGTACTATTACCTGTTGTTCTCTTTTTCTTAACCTTTAAGTTACTTGATAGTGAGCCCTGTATAGAGGAGCTGCCACATTTTGTTGCCTTCCCTTTCTTGAGTTGATTCAAAAGTTAGGGGTGGGATTTTGTGTGGTTTTTGGCAGTTTAGTCAGTCACGCAGATATACAGTGCATAATTGATATAGTAAAAGGTTAATTGAGGTGCAACGAATTCACGAAAAGCTATTTTTTTCCTTCCAAGTGCTGACATCTGATGATCAATCATGAAGACCGAGTGCTGCAGCTGAGACAGGTTGAAAGCACTGACGCAACAACATGTACTTGAATAGTGGCAAATGTTAGTTTATCTTGAATTTGAACTCTGCCTATCTGTCCAAGTCATGATTAGCCAAACATTTTAAATAATAATCATCAATAAAGGTGATCATACAAGGTGAAGTACATGCAGAAAGGGAATGTGGTTGCTCTCATTGTTGCTCTGTAAAGGAGCCAGGGTTTAATCAAGTCGACTTGAGTACCATGATTTCACCTTATACATCCATACAGTGTGTTTGCCCATCACTCAATCTATGTACCAAGAAAGATTGCAGAAAATCCAACATGGGGGCAATTACCGTATTCATGTTGGTCTGATAGCATCACAGTTCCCTTAAGAAATCTCAGTGGTGCATTCATGGTGGTTCATTCTGTTACACCATACCAAACAGGTACTATCTGGAAATGCTTGGTGTAAGGGTGCATTATTGCGGTGAGAAAATGTCAGTAATCATTTAGATGGACTTAGCTTTTAGAAAAAAATAAAACATCATCCGCCAACCTTAGCCTTCAAGCCAATCAACTGCCAGGTTTCAACAACATGTGTGTCCTGAGATACCCTATATTCCTGTACTTTGAGCTATTGTAGTGAGCCTACCTTTTAAATGCAATACTTCTCTTTAATGAGAGTTTTAGGATGTGTTGTGTTGCAAGTTCTAATGGTTTCATTAGATTGTTTTGTGTCTGGCATGCATATTGTTTTTAGCACATACATCTAGTGCATGTCTGTATGCAAACGCTGATCCCTAGAAAATGTGTGTCTACTAATACTTCTGTTCTCCTCTCCCTCACAACACTTTGTCTTGTTAGATGAGACGCTTGAAATGTTCTTTAAACGTCCTTTAAGATGTTAAATTGAATTCCCATCCCCATAAACGCCCATGGTCACTGATGCCAAATAGCGTCTGACCTGTTTTTAACCTCCATTTGATTAACCGCTGACGCAGGTTCAACCCATGTTGCTGTCTGCCTGAACAATTTGATTTTGGCTCTTTTTCTGTCATTATTGTTTGCATCTCCTCACATCTTTTGCACTATACAGTAACTCCCTCTGTTTCTGAACATCTTAATCAAGCTTTGAGTCTTTAAGATGGAAAAGTTGAGAAAGACAGCAAACAGTTGAGAACACAGTGTTACATATAAAACGATTCAACAGTATAACTAAGTGCTTTTGTCTCTAGTTTACATGCTTTGAGTACATGCCCTCATGCCTCTATTTCTACATGTTAACCTGCACGACTACCATGACTACTATTCAGAAAATGAAGTGGGACAGTCATTATTTCATAGGAACATTTGTGAGTTTCCAATTCCTCCTTAGTCCTCTCTGGGATCCCTCAGGCAAACCACTAATGGTTTTTTCTTTGATAAACATTATTAATATACAGTAGTGGCATACATTATTATTCATAGTGGCCCACTTTCTCTTTGTAGGCCTTGCCCATTTGTGTTTTTTAAACTGATTTTCATTTACATTTTCTATTTATTGTCCAACCACTCTACGGGAGACCTTGCAGAAATGTTTTGTTTGGTGTGACTTGTGTATAATGTTACCGTTGGGTATTGACTTCGAATCGGGGGATAGCAAGTCGAGTCCCACTTTGGGGACTCAAACTCAAGCATGTCGTTGTGTCCCTGGGCAAGACACTTCACCCCAAATTGCTCCTCTGGGGATTGTCCACAGTATTAAGTATGTAAGTTGGTTTGGATAAAAGCGTCTAACATGTAAATGTAATGTATTGATGCAGCCAGGATCATTGCACTAGTCTAGTGTATAATGCCATTGTTGGATTGTGGCCACGCGACTTGCTCAGCCAAACACATCTCCTAAACTCTGAAGGCTCTTTTTCTCTCTACGTTGTTTGCATTTCTGCTCTCCCTACGTCTTTGTATTGCTCCCTCTGTCTCTTTCTGTACTTTAAGATTATGTTCTTAACATATTAGTTTAAGCTTTGAGTCTTTAAGTTTTAAAAGTTGTCTGTCTCGATCCAATTAGTTTCTGTTCCTGATGGGCTCTGCAGCCACCAGACTTCCTGCTATCTCATTGTTGGATAGTGGCCATGTTGGACTTTCACAGCACAACAAATACTCAACTTCAGTCTGACGTGTCCCATAACCCTAAAGGCTGGCTAGGCTCTTACTCTGCTCCTTTCATATTTTCCAACCAAGCACCCAAAACCTTAATATATTTTAGTATGCAGCCAAACCAAGGAAGTTCTCCATACATTAAGTCATTCCAACCCAAATCGTAACATCTCCATAGCCCTAAGTCTACTAATTTTAACCTAAGCCATGATCTTCATTTAACCTAAATAACCCAATTTATACTCCCTCAGGACCACTTGAGGAAAGGTTTGCCTTTGAGTTAGTTGAAAGCCCTGTGCTAAAACGTATACATCTTTAACTAGTGTTTTCAGTCGCAGTCACAGCTTTATCTTTAACATTCGTTTTAAACAGTTTTTGAAGGCACTGATAAATGATTCTTGTATTCCTGCCGACACGTGTGTATGTTTTGTACGTATCCCTTGTGTCTACAGAGTGGCAGACAACCTAATTGTTACAAAAAGGGTACAATTACTTGCCAATTTCACAGATAAAGTGGAACTCGGGGGTAAGTTTATAAAAGGAGAGAGGCAGGGGCAGGTGGGCAGACAGGTACTGATTATCCTGAGGAATGCTTAGAGCTGATAAAGTTGCTGATAGGAAGGTTTTGGCAGGATTGGAATGACGAAGAGTGTTACGATGACAGGCAGTAAATATGAAGCTGTCTCTATCTCAAGAAGGTTTTTTGGAGAAGTATAAAAAGGAGAAAATCATTGTCTTGACAGTACTCTTTGTCATTAAGGCAGACTTTTTGTAAACCATGAGTCTGACAACTGCAATAAGAGTCCAATTGCTTTTGAACTTTTCTAAAGAATGGTTGTTGTTTCAATTTGAAGGTGTTTCAAAGATAAAATTGTTAGCAGAACATTGGAGCTGAATCCAGCTGACACGAGTGGAATTGTGTACATCACTAACTATGCTGCATTGTGACCAAGTAGACTAGAGGCATAGTATTCATGGAAAAACTGAAGTACAACTCCTAATCGTCACCTTCATTAGCCATCTGCACACACACACTAATCTTCTGTAGAAGCAAGATTAACAGAACTTTCTAGGGACAGTTACCGTCCAGCTTTAACTCTTACATACTTACAGTATGATAATTGTTATGACAAGATATATTCGCTCTTGGTATTGTTGAGTGTTTTAAAAAAAAGATAGTTCTGTTGCCTAGCACAGCAGAAAAAAACTCAATTAATTGGCCAAATGCTTCTAAAGGTGGTTAACAATAAGATTACTTTGTGAAAAAGTTTCAGTTATTTGGAAATACACTTTCAGTGTTCTGTTTGTTAGTTAGTAATATCTATCAAACACATTCATTCCAGATGGTGTGGCGTACTACTCCTTTTATAGTGTGCCGAACCCAGCAAACCTAATATGTCCCCAGACGTTTGTGTTCTGAGAGTATTTTGTCTCTGTTGTTTGTGTGTGTATCATCTTGTGTTGGTATAACTCTTCGACACATCAAACCTTGTATACAATCCAAATTGACGAGGAAAATAACTTGTGTTCCTCACAGGTTACCTTAAAATGCAATGCAAAAAAGATATATGGTTTATCCCTCGTGGAATAGTCAGTGGAGATGAAGCCTGAGTAGATATCTCAACAACAGTAAATATCTGAAAATAATATACTGCTCGCTCTGCTTTTGAAAATGAAATTAAAATGTAAACTGCATCTGTGGTGTGGAAGAAGTCAGTGCAAATGAAAAACAGAAACTAGGAGCACAACAGAAGAATCTTGATCTGAGCTAATGTGGGAAAAGAGATGAGACAATTAAGACAGAGAGAGAGAAAGACTGAGGAAATGCAAAGAGGTACGAGCGCTGCGTTCCCCGACTTTACTCAGGGGAGCAACTGAATAATTGATAAAGAAAATGATTAATGTGAGGGGGTTGTGGATGTATATTTCCTCAGTTTATAAGTATCCTAAATTAGATTAAAGTTGAATTTGTATGCCATTATTACACCCCTCATTAAATATAACCCTCAGTGTGTGTGTGTAAGTATATTCCTCCATACAAAGTTAGATGGAGAGGTTTACTTCCAGCTCCTTTTTAAGTATTTCACAGAGTTTTCTATGGAACAATCGCTCCATAATTGATTAATTAGTTTATAAACTGATGTTTACTATAGTGTTTACTTTGTTCACCATCTTTGTTGTTGAGTGTTAGCATACTAACATTTTCTATTTAGCACAAAGTACAGCTGAGGTTGATGGAAATGTCCTTGTTTTGCAGCTTTAAGTATTGTATTAGCAAAGATCAATGTTCTTGTGTTGTCCAGTTTGGGCGCCCTGTCTTACATAGTGTGTTTGAGGTCATGAAAATGAATTGTAATAGTTTGGTAGAACTTAACTCAAGCCCCCAGGAAGTGCAACCAGACTTAAAGCTTATTGTATAAGTGGCCTAACGGTGGCATTACAACTAACTTCTGTGTCAGTATGTGACGTCATTGGGCCCAAAAACACCTGTTTCCCACTAACTGAAAGAGACGTCGGTTCAATTAGTGGATAATGTTTTTTACTGAATCAACAACTGAGCCAGATTGGCCCGTGACACTGCGGATTCGGGCTAGAGCTTGATGGGTACTTTTGCTTCTTTGGCTTCATGTGCCACTGAGCAACTTTTGTAGGAATGAACGGGTCCCGGCCTCCAACGCTGTATACAGTTCTCTACACATCCATGACTTAGCTCCACCCTCTTGTGTTACTTACTGTTGCCGAGAAACAACATGGTGACAGAGCAAAACAAGATGGTGAAGGCCAAATTGCCAAAGTCAATGCTTATAACTGTCAGCCAGAAACCATTTGTTGACGTCACTATGCATAATTATAAAATGTTATATCCTGTCTGAACTGTTGTTATGGTAATCCACCCATTCACTGTTCAGATATTTAAGTAAAAACCTTAAAAGTCGCCCGCTTTACCTGGTAGCTCCAAAAGTCAAGGAAACTTAAATTCAGCCTAGATAAGATCAGGGTTCATTGTGTTTTGGGTTGAACAGTCCCTTTATACAGGAGAAGCAGTGGAGCTGAGGTGAAAACATTAAAGTGTAGAATTGGCCATTTTCTGTTGATTATGTGTCCTCATTCACAGAGTGACTGAGTGTCAGGACTGGCTGGGCACCAGTGACAGTGTGTCTGAAAAATGACTCGTAATAGGCTATTACTACACAAGAACACCTCATCTCCAGCAGTCTGCCTCTGGGATCCTCACTGCCACTGGAGGGAATACAAAACGAGAGGAAAGGCACAGAGGTATTGAAATTGAGATTGATTGACTGGTAGAAAGAGGTACAGATGCCAGGAATCAGAGCTGGACAAAAAGTCTCCAGAGAGATGATATGAGTTGAGGGGAGTAAGAGAATCACTTCACCTTTCAAAAGGCAAAAAAGAAATGCTGGGGCCAGCACATGACGATAATTCCTGGGCTTATTTACCACCATGATCTAAGGTAAATTGGATGAATTCACAAGCTTCCATTTACTGATTATGAGGTTTTTTTATTCTCTATTTAAAAAGAAAAAGAAAGATCTTGGTGAAAAGGAAAGCTGCTCGATAGTCAGTAATATATAAGCAGAGTGGCCAAATATATCCAAATGGAAATCCATAAAGACCGAGGAAAAAGACATCCATGGTGTTAAATGGACGGGTCAAAAAACATTGGACCACTGTACCACAAAAGGCCTGTCATTAATTAAACCTTAACAATTAACTCTTACTTAACTAGGGATGGGTATCGATTCCGATTCCGGTTCTGCTTATCGATTCCGGTTCTTATCGATTCCCTGTTTCGATTCCAAAATTGTAAAAGAAAGAGGTCAAACATTTAGATAACAAAAATATCTTTATTCTTTTAAGCTTTAACTGACATTTTTACAAATAAAAAATATACATGCAATACAAATGTATTGCACAATAGCTGTGCTTTATTTGAACTGCAGAGCTATGGCATGGCAGGCATTACACTGTGCCTTGTCTTTTTCTTTTTTAGTGCAGTGGAGGCCTCACTTCAGAGCATTTAACCGTGATCTATCTTTGGTGTTATGAAGTGACTGAGCTCGTGAACTGTCTACGGGAAGGCGGGGGGAGCCTCGCTGCGGGGCAACTGTGGACCTCTGTCGTCTGTCAGTGCAACTTACATGGTGCCGTTTAAAAAAATTAAGGGCGTTGCCGGCAGTCAGCATACCGAGCCGGCTGTCAACGGCCCGCTGACGACCGGCCGTTCTGTCATTTCTCCAGAACACACAGATGGCCAGTCCGCCCTTACCCTGTATTCCACCGGGTCACCGCAGCGCAGACGGACCCGGTGGACTACAGGGTCTACCGCGTTTAGGAACCGTTAAGCAGAACCGAAATTGTGTATTTTGTATGGGTACCCGGTACCCGGCATTTTCTTATCGGTTCTCATCTGGAACCGAGTTTCGGTTCCCAACCCTATACTTAACACAACCAAGTTGTTTTAGTTTAGGGAAAGCAATTTGTAGTTTGGTGTGCTCCCTCAAAATGCCAAAAGTGTTATAATGAGTAGATGAAACCCTGTAACGTGGATATGAACATATTTAGAAAAGTGTATATTAAAGCTAAGTTTGCAATGGTCTCGGCTGATGTATATAGCAGTATTATTAAGTCTTCTGCAATGACACAGTTTACATGATTTAATTGAAGGGAAGTCAAATTGAATACAACTAGTGTTAATAACATAGGCCAACAGTATTTTTTCATTGTCGAAGGGACTGCTGTGCTTCTGTTTTTAGGAACATCAAGTACATAAATTAGAATACAACTTTTTAAACAACGATTTACTGTATGAGTAAATGGCACCTGTTCTTCGCTGAGAACTTTCTTGAAATCGCAACATAGCAGCTCAGAACTATTTGTGGGCAAATTAAATTCTCTGTCCGAAAGATTGCAAACAGAGCCCCAGGTGAATAAAAGAGGGACCACAGTGTTTCCTTTGCTTAGATTGTTTGGAAATTAATTTCCAAGCAGCACACAGAGGAAACACAAGAAGACTGTGGTGCTTGAAATAAGCATCCTCTGTGTGACTGCTCTGTGCAATGTAACTTTAACAGCCGCCTAGAAAGCGAAAGGTATTTCTCATCCGACTTCTACCTATCAAAAAAGCTAATTGTTTGTGAAGAGAGAGGTGATTTTGCCGAAACAAGTCTGTCTCTATCTGGTATACACAAAAGCGAAGCAATTCCATACTGGGAAATGAAATGGAAATGGTAAAAAAGAGCCCAAACTACAATTGGATCTGTCTTCCATCTGGACACCGCTTATGGACAATGAAGGTTTTGATGAGAAGCAATTTGTTAATTTACTTATTTTTTTCTTTCGTTCTATTTTGCCTTCCTAAATGTGTTATTTTATACCAAGTTTACTGCATTTAAATGACATTGTACACAAGTTTGGTTGTGTAAATGTTTTGATACATTTGAGACCTGTCCATCTGCATTTCACACAGAGCAACGCTGGGATCGGCTCCAGATCCTCATAGAGAAAAAATGGACAGAAGGGGACATTTATGAACCAAATGTGTCAATATTCTTGCTGTTTTCCATTAAAGCTAAAACCATTTCAGCGCCATTCACAGTGAGCTGCATTCGGCCTGCTGACCGAGAGCCTGTCCCACAGCGCCTGTAATGCGGCTTTCACACCAGCGCTTTTCCCTTTCTAAAAAAAGCTAGAGCTTTTCTGGTTCAGCTCCTGTTTCCCTTTTCTGGTCCCGCTCTGTTCACACCGCCCAGAGCTGCCGCTGCTGCGTCATGACGTCACCGTTTACATAGCTGATTTGCTCCCCAACGGCATTACGGCGCTCACAACAACGGGGAACTGCGTCGGGTCGATGATCGTGTTGCTTTTAATCACACGAAGCCAGATTAAATTAAATAACGACTTCTCCAACCTTATGCTTTTCTTCAGAGTGCCGTGGTTCATTGTTTATGTGTTTCTGCGGCATTTACCGACCGCTGCAGTGTTGGCTGCTCTTCCACGGGAGTTTATTCTCCCGTTAGCTCCCGGTTAATCTCACACTGCAGCGGCCGCTCTAAAGTATTCACTGTCCGACTCACACAAGCAGCTGATACATATCCCCAGTTCCCCTTAAGTGAATGTGTGTCAGTCTGAATTGACGCTGTTTGGCATCACAACGCTGTTATGAAAGTTTCTCTGGTATAAAATGGGTGATGTTAGCATAGCCACCGAAGCTAAACTGACTACTTGCTATTGCTATCCTATTGTGGCATAAACCGTTTTCTACAGGCACATTTTAGTGGCGTATTTTTATTATGATTCTACTTGTGATAGTCGGACACGACAACCTGTGCAGCCCATGTATTGATTCCATCCGATAGCTGCTATAATACAAAACAAAACGTCTGCTTCTCTCCACAATGATCAATAACAGTGAACGGATGGTCAAAGTAAGGTACAAATAAACAGAATCACACGAAGCCTGGTTAGTGTTGTCTGACTTTATAAAGTGTGTTTATAAGCACTACTGCTTGTAGGCAGGCATGACAGTCGACCCATGTTCAGGGGAGGTGGGTTTAGTTTCCTGCACGCCTCGACGTAAGAGAGCCGTAAGCGACGCCACCTCTTAGCTCCGAAGCTCTTGCCTCTAGACCGACAATTTTTTGGAGATGGAAGTGAACCGGATTCCGGAGCTAAGAGGCGGGACCGCTGCGGTGTGAACAGGAAAAACCGGCACTTTTCAGGCCGGAGCTGAAAACGCGTTGGTGTGAAAGGGGCATAAGAGCCAGCTGTGGTACATGTAAGATACCTAATGGCCGACCATCACAGCAGCCCAGTTTGAGTGAGCATTTATTTTACTTTTAGCATTGGCTCACAGCATAAGCTCCTTAAAAAAATAGGCAAACGGGATAGGCACCACATGCAACATTTGAAAGTTTTCTTTTTTTACTCAAAGTGTAGTATGTGGCAATGTCTTTTCTTTTTTTTCAACTTTTGAAGAAATATGTTGATTGCACAATGTAATAGTTGTAGAAAAATGACACCATCTGCATTTAGATTGGTTCCCTATGCAATTCTGTCAGCTTCCGCACACATCATCAGGGCAAATGTAAGTTTGATTTAAGGCTCACAAAGGAAGAGGATAGCGGTTTAGTTGCACTTACACTAATGAAGGTAATAACAAATAAAACGGACATATTCAAGGCAAAAAGGTCTTTATTGCTCCCAAATTGCAACACTTTCGGGCATCCTTTCACAATGAAAGCCCTAGATGTGTACACTGCATCACTGCTTACCAAAGAACATTTCGCTTAGAGGCAACACAACAAAATAACTAACAACTTAACAAATGAATGTTGTCTGTTGCCCCTTGAAAGCAAAAATATAAATGTATTTGATTACATAACTGCGGTTTTAGGGTCAACAATTCATTTATACAGCACCAACATGCATGTCGGTGCTGTATAAATGAATTGTTTATCCAAATGTCATGTTAGAAACTCTTTTTGCTTTAATATACTAAAAAGGTTATATCTAGCAACAGACTAGAGGAGGTTATCCTTAGACAACATAAAACAGCAGTTGTTGATTAATTAAAACATATTGACTTATGTCATATATCACCACAGCAACAGAAAGAAAAAAACTACAACCATATGGTCAGGAAATTGGCAATATATCTTCACATGTTGCCCTAGGGTAGCAATGGCAATAAATAAAATGTCACATTTTCTACAAGACATAATTACCTGACATCTGAAATGACAAAAATAATTTATGTTACACACACATTGCCGTCTCAATATGAATGTGTAAAATAAATGTGTCAAATTGTTAGCAGAGAACATGGAAACGGCTGTTTCTTTAAAGCCTCGAAGGAAGGCTTTAAGGGGCAGGGATTGATGTGGAGAAATGGCCTGAACCACCATGCATGGATGGACATCTGATGTTTGTTTTCTTTGCTATTTGGGTTCATTTTGACTTTGTTTGATTATGGCTGCATACAGTATTAATTTGTTTCTAATGTTGGTGTTCAACCTCAGCTTGTTTAACAAGTTTTCAATAAACTGTATCCAAATTACAGACACTCTTTGGAAGCCTTGCCACATATATAGATATTATAGTGCATTGTATTACTTTAGGCTTTTTAAAACCAGACAACAGGATTCCAACTGCAAAGCTTTTATTTTCAAAATAAAGTTCCATGGGTTTTTTATTAAAATAAATAAAAAACACAAGAATGTATGTGAACAAAAATTAAAAAAGTTACCTTTATGAATATCTGGTAGTGATGATCAGGACTTCAGATGAATGAAATATTTAAGTAAGGCACAAGGGTTAGAGGTTTGTGTATTGAATTTTTTATTTATGTCTCTCCTTATAAAATGTAACATCCATTTTCCATAACCTTATAAACAAAGAACAGAAACTGAAGACATGATGTGGATCTGTGACTTAAAAATGTTTAATAATAACTTTACTTTTCTGTCACAGGCACAAGTTCAGTTCCATAAATCAAGTACTAATGTATTTCCCTGGCGCATCTATCATGTAGACAAATAACACCTTAGCTGATGTTTCTCTTTTACAACCATATCCAATCATGAAGACACTGTATCTGGTGGGAAGCCTCAAACTCTAGGCTGAGCAGTAAATAAATGCTACAATAATGACGAATGAGCTTGCTATCACTCATCTGACATTTTGCATTGGAGAAACGTATTCAGTTGTGAAAGACTAACTTTTTGTATAACTGCGACAAAGCTTGTTATATCGCATCATCTTTCTTCAAGATCATGAGGACAGAGTAGTGACAAGGATGTGTGTGGGAGATAAATGGCAGAGGAATTAGCACTACTCATTGAACTGCCCGGACTAATTGTGATGAATTGTGCACATGAGGTCTTTAAATAATCCATTTGGAAAGAAAATTCACAGCTGGTTTATAGCATGCATGACTCCTAAACTTCCTCATCAGTTACTGAGATTGACACCTGTTGTGAATTCAGTGGTATTATCATGTTTTAGATACTACATGTTGATTTAAGTGGCAACAGAAGTGTTTGGTTTACCTCATCATTGTGACGTAAAAATGGTGTAGTTGCAAGTCCCTCAGAAAAACGAAAATCTGGTTGTCTTTCTGACTGGTTGTCTTTCTGCATCAATGATCACAACACTTATGCTCTAAGCCGGGAAGAATTTGACTATTTTCTGTTTTAAGTCCAGTTTGAGCACCACACAAAATGCAAATGATTGCATTTTGCATTTGCCTCTCCCCCCGGCCCCCACTGGACTTTAACACCCCACACACAGACACTCAAATCCAGCACCAGACACTTTTTTCTACGCTGCTATGGACAGTCTTGCACTAATGTAAATGTATTGAAGTGACTGTTATTTTTGTATAATTGTTGTGCTTTTATTTAGGTCTTAATGTGTGCATATGTATACATGTGTCTTTGATTGTGTGTGTATATATATATATATATATATATAGGTATATACATCTTTTTATATATTTTTTTTTACTCGGGATTGTGGAAACGGTATTTCGATCTCTCTCTGTACACACAAGTTGAAAGATTGACGATAAAGTTTACTTTGACTTTGTTGCCATGATCATTGTATCCACTTCAACTGCACCTTTCAACTTGAGTGCTAAATTCGAATTTCTGGTGCTGTATGACTCCGCTTTATTATTATTATTACATTACATGTCATTTGTTAGACGCTTTTATCAAAAGTGACTTACATACATTCAGTACTGTGGACAATCCCCACAGGAGCAATTTGGGGTGAGGTGTCTTGCCTAGGCAGGGACACAACGACATGCGACTGCAGTGGGACTCAAACTTATTAATGCACATACACACACACGGTTCTCATGCATTAAGATCATATTTTTGGAAGTTGTTATCATAAAGTGACACAAGGAGCCCAATCGTACAGCAGAGTTGTAGCTATCATTAATCATAAAATCTGTTTATGTACATGTATTTTTCTTTCCCCATGCCCATTTCCTTACACTCTGTTAACACCACTTTTAGGCGTTACTGCACACATGATGTTGCTCGCCTCTTTTATTTTCATAATTTCAAGAAAAGAGCTCAACCACATGTTGGTGGTTTATGTTTTCCCCTCTTTCTTGTTACTCTAGTCATGATCTTTCTCCAACCTTAACCAAGTGTTTCAAATGCATAACCTTGAAGTTGTAATCCCTGGTTCTATAGCATTTCATGAAAAGCCATTGAATGTATTTGCATTCAGTCATAATATTTCCATCCAACAAGGAGGTAGTGTATTCAGTTTGTTTGTTTGTAGCAGAGTCCAATGGGAACACATTCAATGTTGGATCTGATCTGAATGACTGATCATCTGACTTATGCTCTCCCCCTTCTACTTATTATTATTATCATCACTGTTGTGCTATGGCTAGGAAAGCCTGCTGGCTTCAACACTGCAAAATGTGACAAACTGCAGTAGGACATCCTTGTATTTCTTTTGACTACTGCATTAAAATTCCTATGATTGGGACACACTAATTATTTATCTGGCATAGCATGGCTATTGGCAGGGACTATCTCAGTATACACAGTGTTTCAGCTAATGCATACTGAACATCCTACTCCTAATGCATCACAATAAAAATATTCAACTGGCAACTGTTTGTTTTTGTATTTCATTCAGCTACAGGGAAGAAGCTGTAATGTATTGAGTGGATCATTTTTTTTTTTTTGCCAGAGAGTAAAGGAGCCATGTTGAGTTGTTAGATGAAGAGCTGCAGGTGACAGGCTGTACACCTCAGAAAGGGACAGCTTCTACTGCGCTCTGTTGTGTTTCTCACGCCATGAAATCAGATCTCAGTTGCAATTATTTTTGACTGACTTATTTTGACTTACATAAGATTGGTTGGTTGTGCACGCAGCACCTTCTCTTCTCTTGTATTGCTGGCAAAGAAGCTACTGCTGAGTGTTTGCAAGAGTATTAAACCTGACTTACTGTGGCCAAAAGCTATCATCCCGTAATTAATAATTTACTTCTGCTAGATTTGTTGCGCTTATGTGGTAAGACTATGAAAAACTATTCACTTTTTTAAGTTAATGTCCTTTAAATTACAGTGAATGTTAACTATCGATATAAACGTTAGAAGAGTGAATCAGGCATGCGTAGGGAAAGAGAAACTCTTTACACTGGTATAAAAAGAAACGGAAAGAAAACCACTGATTCACAAAAGCTGAAATTATGTTCGGCTTCTTGGTATACTGTGAGGGTTCTACTTTAAACTACCTTAAGACATTATGTGGGTTTTAGCTGCATAGCGTAGCACATATGTTGGGTTCATCACACTTCAAACCACTCCTGTCATTGTCAGTGGGAATGTATTGGAAATATAACAGAAGCTCAAGTATGTAATTTCCAGCCTCATACATTGATTTTCATCTGATTATGTATGGCACTCTGGGGGATGCTGCCATTCTACTGAAAATAATATGTATTGTGACAGCTTGTCCACCAACTTTTACTTCTTGTAAACAGGTGGTTAAAAATGGACAACATATTTCTGTATTTAACCTTATTACTTGCAAGGCAGTTTCCAAAAGATGCCATATGGAGTCTTTAAAGGGATTGCAGTAACCCATGAATCTCAACTCCACAGCACACAAATAGCAAACTGACGTAACAAAACATTCAGCAAACGGCCCATGTTAGGGAGAAAGTAGAGAAACAAAATAACGCCAGTGCCCTGTCAATTCACGTAATGATGATAAACAAACAAAAAATGACAGCCAGTCTTCCATCAGAGTATGGAAATCAGACAGCCATCTGTGTGAGTAGTGATGCAGTCAGCCTGTCACAAACGAGCTGAGGACCAAAATGCAGAACACGGGAAACCAGAGATAGTCGGTAACCAGCTTTATTAGAGGCAATAGGCTGGTAGGAGACAACACGGCAGATAGTAGGCAAAGGGCTGGTCGGGGACAGGCGAGGGTTCCGGGAGAAGGCAGGACGGGAGTCGCAGGTACAGAACGGGTCAGGGAGCAGGCGAGGCAGGCTGGTCAGGGACAGGCGAGGGTTGAAACCGGGAGAGCAATCTGAAGAGTAATGCGGGAAAGACTGGCATGCTGCAAAGTACGATCTGGCACTGAGGTGAAAGTGAAGTGGGCCTAAATACTAATGGAGCTGATGGGTGTAACAGAGTGAGAGAGAGAGAGACAGGGTGTGACTACCAGGTGACTAAGGAATGATAATGCAGAAAATAGGTGAGTGAGAAAGCAGACTGTGACAGAACCCCCCCCCCCCCTTAATGGACGGCTCCAGACGTTTTTAATTTTTTTTAAAGGAGACTCAAGAAAAACCCTACAGACACCGGGTGGAAGGTGGAGGTATGGGAAAGGTTAGTACTCGTCTGAGACTGCTCTCTCGGCCTCTCCCTCCTGGAAATCCTCGTCCTCCTCGCCCGATGACGCCTCCCCCTCCTCCTCGACGAAGCCTCTGGTCCGTAGCGGACGAGTACTCCCTGGCTTAACGCCTGGTTGAGCGTGGGTCCTAGACGGCTGCTTCGGGTAACGCAGGTGGAAGTCTCGGATGAGTTGAGGGTTGAGGATATGACGAGCCGGAACCCACTGCCTCTCCTCAGGACCATAGCCCTCCCAGTCCACCAAATATTGAACCCCTCTTCCTCTGAGACGGGAACGGAGTAGACGACGAAGGGTGTAGGTAGGGCCCCCATCGATCATCCTAGGGGGTGGTGGTGGAGGGGCGGCGGAAACCATAGGACTCTCCCGGACAGGTTTAATCCTAGAAACGTGGAAGGTGGGATGGATCTTCATGTTCCGGGGCAAACTTAGTCGAACTGCTGCAGGATTAATGACCTTGACAATCCTGAAGGGTCCAATAAACCTGGGCGCTAATTTCTTAGACTCCACCCGAAGGGGAATGTTCTGAGTGGAAAGCCACACCCTCTGGTCTACCTGGTATACAGGTGCCTTGGTGCGTCGGCGGTTCGCTGATGTGGCGTACCGGTTAGCAGACTGAAGCAGAGTTGTTCGAGCCTGCCTCCAAGTCCTCCGACAACATCTGATGAAAGCCTGGACAGACGGACAGGTAACCTCCTTCTCCAATGCAGAGAACAATGGGGGTTGAAAACCACTCGAGGAGCAGGAAGAATAGTGTCCGGAATACCCCGGGTGTCTCCCTCCCTCCCGACAAAGCGTCGGCATTCACGTTGCGGGAGCCCGGGCGGTAGGAGAGGAAAAAATTAAACCGGGTGAAAAATAACGACCACCTGGCTTGCCGAGAATTCAGTCTTTGTGCCGACCTGATGTACTCCAGGTTCTTATGGTCAGTCCAAACCTGAAATGGTTGTTCTGTCCCCTCAAGCCAGTGTCGCCACTCCTCCAACGCCAACTTGACTGCTAGCAGCTCCCGATTCCCCACGTCATAGTTTCTCTCCGCCGGACTCAATCTCTTCGAAAAGAAAGCACAGGGGTGGAGCTTCTGGTTCTCACCAGAACGTTGCGACAGGATGGCCCCCACCCCTACGTCAGAAGCATCCACCTCCACCACCAACTGACCAGCGGGGTCTGGTACTTTCAGGATAGGAGCCGACGTAAACCGGCCCTTGAGGTCCTGAAAAACCTCCTCGGCTGCAGGGGACCATCGGAACGTCACCTTGGACGAGGTCAGGGGCGGTGAGCGGGGCGGCCACGGTGCTGTAGCCACGGATGAACCGTCTGTAGAAGTTGGCGGATCCCAGGAAATGCTGCAGCTCCCTCCGGGAATCAGGGACCCGCCACGAGGTAACTGCTGAAACCTTAGAAGGATCCATCTCCACACTTCCTTGACCCACGATGTAGCCAAGAAAGGCGACCGAAGAAGTGTGAAACTCGCACTTCTCCGTCTTGACGAACAGCGAGTTCTCCAGAAGTCTCTGGAGGACTGTCTGGACATGATGGACGTGCTCCTTGAGGTTCTTTGAAAAAATCAAGATGTCGTCCAGATAAACAAAAACATAACGATCCAACATGTCTCGGAGTACGTCGTTCACCAACGCCTGGAAAACTGCAGGGGCGTTGGTAAGTCCAAATGGCATCACCAGGTACTTGTAATGTCCCGAAGAGGTGTTGAAGGCGGTCTTCCATTCGTCCCCCTCCCGGATTTGTACCAGGTGATAAGCGTTTCGTAGATCCAGCTTAGTGAAGATTGTAGCCCCCTGTAGTAACTCAAATGCTGACGAGATGAGTGGCAAGGGATAACGATTCTTCACCGTGACGTCGTTCAGGCCCCGATAGTCAATGCAGGGTCTCAGGGTCTTGTCCTTCTTCGCCACAAAAAAAAAACCCTGCTCCTGCGGGTGATGTGGAAGGACGAATAATTCCCGCAGCCAGAGAGTCATTGACGTAAGTCTCCATGGCCTTCCTCTCCGGTGCCGAAAGCGAGTACAACCGGGCCTTTGGTGGGACTGCGCCTGGATGTAGCTCAATGGCGCAGTCATAGGGCCGATGAGGTGGGAGAGATGTCGCCTTAGCCTTGCTAAAAACCTCCTTAAAGTCCAAATATTCCGCCGGAACCCCTGTGACATCCGGAACCAGGTTCATATCCACAGATAGTTGAGGTGCGGCGGCCTGCTTGAGGCAAACCTGATGACAGGAGGAACTCCAACCTAGGATGGACCCAGTTGCCCAGTCAATGTTCGGGTTGTGGCGGCGGAGCCACGGATAACCCAAAATCAGAGGGATTTGGGGGGACCGTAGCACATGAAACTGGATTGTCTCATGGTGGTTCCCCGACATGAGCATATGGACCGGTGTCGTCTGGTGTGTCACTGTTCCCAGCAGGTGACCATCCAAAGCATTAGCCGGTACCGGCTGGAGCAGCCGAACCTGTTGGATGCCCAGCTGTCGTGTGAGCTCCTCGTCAATGATGCTAACATCTGATCCGGAGTCGATAAAAACAGCCAGAGCCTGAGATTTGCCTGTCAGGAGGAGTCGAGCATGGCACAAGGGTCTTAGATTGGGGATCAGCTCAGAGGTTTGGCCCACCAGTATACTCCCCATTACTGATGAGCTCTGCCTTTTACCGGACAACGGGAAACCCTATGTCCAGCCTGACCACAGTAAAGGCAAAGATTACCTCTTCGACGTAATTCCCTCTCCTCAGAGGTAAGACTGGTACGACCCACTTGCATGGGCTCGACCTCGTACCGTGAGTCAGAGTAGGAGTGGGAATTCTCCGCCGAAACCGGAAGTCGAAATCTCCCGGAAACCGGAAGTTGTTGTCGCGAGCAGCGGCCCGCCGCTCGCGTCTGTTGCTCTCCTCTCCGAGTCTGGATTCGTCCGTCAATCCGAGACGTGAGCTCAATCAACCCATCCAAGGAAGCAGGGAGATCATAGGAAACCAGCTCATCTCTCATATAATCCGCTAATCCTCTCAGATATGCGTCACACTGCGCCGGCTCATTCCAGCTGCTGCGACGGCTGCTGGTGCGGAAGTCAATAGCGTAATCCACCACCGTGCCGGAACCCTGGCACAAACTCAGCAGACCTCCAGCAGCGTCGGGACCCAGACGAACGGAACCGAACACCTTCCGCATCTCCGCGGAAAATGCAGCAAAAGAGGCGCAGGCTGGTGTCTGCTGCTCCCACTCTGCAGTTCCCCATAAACGTGCTCTCCCCGTCAGATGATTAACGGTGAAAGCTACACGAGCCGCCTCGGAGGCGAAGGTGTGTGGCTGCAGTGAAAACAATATGGAACAGTTTGTGAGAAAAGGACTGCATCCCTCCGGCTCACCAGCGTAGCGTTCCGGCGTTCCCACACGAGGCTCTGGAGCGTATCCCGTCGACCCAGGGGCTGGAGCGAGCATCGGAGCTGCGGGCGGAGGGACGGTAGCAGCCATGGTAGCGGCTAGCTGTTGTACGGTGGCGGCCATCTGTTGCATCTGGGAGGTAAGGTAAGCCAGCGTTTGTCCCTGGGTTGAGGTTGCCTGGTGGGTCTCGATAGCTAAGGTAGCTATTGTGACCTCCTGTCTTTGGATGGCATCCTCAACCCTCTCAAAGCGGTCTCTAGGAGACCCGGTGTTTGCTTGGTCCATTTCTGGCCAGATCGTTCTGTCACAAACGAGCTGAGGACCAAAATGCAGAACACGGGAAACCAGAGATAGTCGGTAACCAGCTTTATTAGAGGCAATAGGCTGGTAGGAGACAACACGGCAGATAGTAGGCAAAGGGCTGGTCGGGGACAGGCGAGGTTTCCGGGAGAAGGCAGGACGGGAGTCGCAGGTACAGAACGGGTCAGGGAGCAGGCGAGGCAGGCTGGTCAGGGACAGGCGAGGGTTGAAACCGGGAGAGCAATCTGAAGAGTAATGCGGGAAAGACTGGCATGCTGCAAAGTACGATCTGGCACTGAGGTGAAAGTGAAGAGGGCCTAAATACTAATGGAGCTGATGGGTGTAACAGAGTGAGAGAGATAGAGACAGGGTGTGACTACCAGGTGACTAAGGAATGATAATGCAGAAAATAGGTGAGTGAGAAAGCAGACTGTGACACAGCCTGGTGTCTGTCTACCTGATATTTACTTCTCTGTGCAGTTATTTATATTCTCAATAATGATGAGGGATGTGTTTGTGTGCGCTGGCATGTCTGTGTTTCAACAAGGACTGTTAGAGTAGATTAGATTGAAACTTGACATGATCTTGTGAAATACAGTTAGATGTTTTCTGAAAATATTTTAAAAGGCCTTGATGGTTGTCAATATAAGCTTTATCATTATGATGTTTTTCCTTGTATTTATTATTTAGAGGTCTGTGATAGAGGCAGAACATCTGCATTTCACATTAACTTATTCCCTAGCAAAGTAATTACATTTACCCTTTTGATTGTGTGCCATGCCATATGCATTTGATTATATTAAAGTCACTGATGGTTGCTATTTTTACTCTCTTTCAGCTGGGAGGGTAAGAAACACACATGGGCACCAGGTAAACAGAATCAGGTAATTTACTTGAGGGAAACACAACAACAGGATGTAAAAACAGACATCAGGAAACTGTTTTAAAATATATACGTTTTATATACATTTTAAATACAAAAACAATAACTTAACATTACTAATAGAGTGCAGAAAAGTTGAATAGATAGAAATAGATAAATAAAATAACTTAATAATATAGAACTAATCAAATATTATAAAAAACACAATGAAATGTGTGAAAAATAGATGATTAAATAAATGTAACATAAATATTAAGAGATTAATGTTACAAAAATTAAAATGCAAATATACATAACTAAAGTATAAAAAACAAATAATACTGAAATAACAGTGTATGCCCATCGAGGTTGGCTGCAGGGACTTTGCGGGACAATCCGTTTTTATCAAGGGCACAAACAGCAATCCCATGCTGCAGCCCTGGCCTCTTCCAGTTCTCGAGTGTCCATGGCAAGACATTGTTCATGGAACCATCTCGAGCATGTGTCACATTGAATCTACAAAATGACAAGATGGAAATCCAAAACTTGATATTCAAATTTTGACCTGTCACTATTATGGAACAAATGGTTTCCAATGAGTAACTTCAACATCAGTTTTTATGTAACTTTTAGTAATAATAACTATAGTGACAGCAGGAAACAAACAAAGTCGCTGAGAGGCTGAGGCCGGGCCTGTTTGATATTGTGTGTCACGCTAAAAAAAGTACTTGCTCAGATCCAAAACTCTGTTGCAAAATACAAAAAACTTCAAAGGTCTTTTATTTTGAAACTGTACATCAGAATGTCCTGATTGTTTCTAAGTGACTAGATGGGGTGTCCTGCTATCACCCTGGAGTGAGATGAGTCTTTGATACTGGACAGTTTTTGTTTTATTCTCATCTAATTCTCATCTTTGAGGAACTCCTGAACCCGACAACTCCGCCCTCTATGTTAGAGGCAGAGCTGGAGTATGACGGGGGATCAACACCAATCTCCCGGGGGGAGGTCACTGAGGTTGTTAAACAACTCCACAGTGGCAAAGCCCCGGGGGTGGATGAGATCCGCCCAGAAATGCTGAAGGCTCTGGGTGTTGAGGGACTGTCATGGTTGACACGTCTAATCAACATTGCGTGGAAGTCGGAAACAGTACCGAAGGAGTGGCAGACCGGGGTGGTGGTTCCCCTTTTTAAAAAGGGGGATCAGAGGGTGTGTGCCAATTACAGAGGCATCACACTACTCAGCCTCCCCGGGAAAGTTTACTCTAAGGTACTCGAAAGGAGGGTCAGGCCGATTGTCGAACCTCAGATTGAGGAGGAACAATGCGGATTCCGTCCTGGTCGTGGAACGACGGATCAGCTTTTTACTCTCGCAAGGATCCTGGAGGGGGCTTGGGAGTACGCTTATCCGGTCTACATGTGTTTTGTGGACTTGGAGAAGGCGTATGACCGGGTTCCCAGGGAGTTACTGTGGGAGGTGCTGCGGGAGTATGGGGTGAGGGGGTCTCTACTCAGGGCCATCCAATCTCTGTACTCCCAAAGCGAGAGCTGTGTCCGGGTCCTCGGCAGTAAGTCGGACCCATTTCCGGTGAGGGTTGGCCTCCGCCAGGGCTGCGCTTTGTCACCAATCCTGTTTGTAATATACATGGATCGGGTTTCGAGGCGTAGTCGTGGGGGAGGGGGTCTGCAGTTCGGTGGACTAAGGATTGCACCACTGCTTTTTGCAGATGATGTGGTTCTGATGGCTTCATCGGTCTGCGACCTTCAGCACTCACTGGATCGGTTCGCAACCGAGTGTGAAGCGGCTGGGATGAGGATCAGCACCTCCAAATCTGAGGCCATGGTTCTCAGCAGCAAACCGATGGACTGTCCACTCCAAGTAGGGAATGAGTCCTTACCCCAAGTGAAGGAGTTCAAGTATCTCGGGGTCTTGTTCTCGAGTGAGGGAACAATGGAGCGTGAGATGGGCCGGAGAATCGGAGCAGCGGGAGCGGTACTGCAGTCGCTTTACCGCACCGTTGTGACGAAAAGGGAGCTGAGCCAGAAGGCAAAGCTCTCTGTCTACCGGGCCATTTTCGTTCCTACCCTCACCTATGGTCATGAAGGATGGGTCATGACCGAAAGAACGAGATCGCGGATACAAGCGGCCGAGATGGGTTTTCTCCGCAGGGTGGCTGGTGTCTCCCTTAGGGATAAGGTGAGAAGTTCGGTCATCCGGGAGGGACTCGGAGTTGAGCCGCTCCTCCTTCGCGTCGAAAGGAGCCAGTTGAGGTGGTTCGGGCACCTAGTTAGGATGCCACCTGGGCGCCTCCCTAGGGAGGTGTTCCAGGCACGTCCAGCTTGGAAGAGACCAAGGGGTAGACCTAGGACCAGGTGGAGGGATTATATCTCTTCGCTGGCCTGGGAGCGCCTTGGGATCCCCCAGTCAGAGCTGGTTGATGTCGCCAGGGAAAAGGAAGTTTGGGGCTCTCTGCTGGAACTGCTACCCCCGCGACCCAACCACGGATAAGCGGAAGAAGGTGGATGGATGGATGGATAATTTCGGACTTTTGTTGCCGTCTGTGAGGAAAATAAATGGGGCTCAGAGCCTCAGAATACTGAGATCTGTATTTTTTAAATCTTTTTTTCCTTCTAATTTGTTATTCTTTTCAAAATAACACACTGTTATTTACTCACCAATAACACACAATTATCCTTGCTTTTATGTATTGGTTTAATTCCATAATCTCGGGCTTTTTTGGCGTCCGTCAGGAACTGAATTTCAAAATAAAAATAACCGGAAACAGAGTAGGCATCAACTACTTGTGCTAACTCTCCGATTACGTGTCATTATGCCAATGCAGAATGCTTAACCAGATGACATCATCAAAGTAAAATAGCACATGTTGACTCCCTTAATAATAGGAACGTTTTAAAAACGCCTAAAGGAGTATATTACTTTTTTTCATACATTCATTTGAGGAACATTAAAGTGTACACACAGATCTGAAGTTTTTTGTATCTGTATTGTGTTTTTTCAGTGAAGCTTCATGTGTGTGATGACTAACTCTAAACAACAAGAACAAAACAAAATATTGAGTTTTTCGCATTTTTGTTCTATCCACTTTTATGCACACATTTAAAATATGCATTTAAGACTGGTGAACAAAGGTTATTTCTCCTGCAGGTTTCTGTTATTTCATGCAACAGCCAATTGCACGCACCCATTGTGTCATTCTGTGCTTTAGTTTCACACCATCCAGATCTGCGTGGTGAAATAACAGAGGCAGACTGACAGCTATTGAGAGGAAGAGGGAAGACTCAAGGAGGCAGAAGCAGACCCAGAGAGCGAGAAACCATGCAATAGTGCACACACTATTCATTATTCTCAGCTAGAATTTGAACGTTGTGTTTTAGATCACTGTTGTCGATGCTTATAGCCTGCGGGTTTGTGCTGAGCGGATGGAGGTGGGCATTCAGCAACCAGTAGGAGCTGGCCAGGAACATCACAGGGTTTGAAGAGAAGCCTGAATCACCATCAATAAAAGCAGCAGCAGCAACAATAATATGTAAGGATCCGTTCGTCTCTATTGTATGGTTCATGTTTTTTTTAGATCCATATGCTTTTTTGCCACTCTTGTTTTAGTATCGCTTGCCAGCTTTTTGGAAAAGCAATACTTAAACGCTGGAGATCCACAAAAGCAGCGGTTACAAACCTTTTTCAAGTCAGGGCCCACTTAAGAATCTAAAAAAAGTTTGCGGCCCACATTCAACCATAAACAATATGGAGGCTAAATAAAGTTCTGATTGGTCAAAGTGACACGTTGTTAATCCAGTATACTTCAGACCGCTGTCAAGGACTGCAATGACCGTTGCTAAGGAGGACCAAGAAAGGAAAAGAGGTTCAGATCCAAAAACATCTTGATAATGAAAATGTTTCCACACAAATCATAATATTTTGCTAATTATTTGGCGGCACACTTGCAATGCCCTCACGGCCCACTAGGGGACCGCGGCCCACAGGTTGGGAACCGCTGCCCTAAAGTAATTCCTTTTTTGTTGCATCCTAAATATATTTTTATAATTATAAATATAAGTATAAGAGGGTACAACTATTTGATCATCCCATGTGTTGTATTAAATTGTACTCTGTTTTTATTTTATATATAGGTGTACTGATCTCCAGGACACTTATTTTGAAAGTTTGAACAAATAGTTCCCAGTTGATTTTGGTAGCTCTTACAATATTCCTGGTCGTGTGCTGAAGGACTGCGCGGAAGAGCTCACAGATTTCCTCACAGACATTTTTAACATCTCCCTGAGCCAGGCTGTTGTTCTCTCATGCTTCAAGGAAACCACCATCATTCCAGTGCCAAAGAAGTCATCTCCATCCGGCTTCAACGACTACCGCCCCGTCGCACTAACTTCCACCATCATGAAGTGCTTCGAAAGGCTGGTCATGAGGCAGATCAAATCCACCCTCCCCCCATCGCTGGACCCATTTCAGTTTGCCTACCAAGCTAAACGGTCCACCAAGGATGCAATCTCCTCCGCTCTCCACCCAGCCCTCACACACCTGGACACTAAGACTAAGGCCCAATCCCAAACCACTCCCTCGACCCTACCCCTCCATGACGGAGTGAACTCCATCTGCCACACTCGCAGCTCAACGAGGCTCCCTCCTGTCAGCTTTGGGACGGCCTCCCCTCTTTCCGGCAGGAACAGGAAATGCCGTAACTGTATGTAACGGTTTCAAATCGTAAATTAATACCTCAAATACAACTCCAAACATCTTTCATTGTGTTACATTTTTGTAAAGCTCTTAGTTTTAAACCTGATGTTAATAAGCTTCTTAGTTTTTGCAACAGTCTGTAAATATACATAACTTTATAATACAATGCACACATTTACCTTTTTCTAGACTAAACACAGGTATGATCCTAAGTTAAAAACATATGAGGTTATCATGAGGTTGTTAACATTGCAGTTTATCAGTGGATGTTTGCTGGAACTGCCTAGTCTTGTTAACAGCTTGTTTCCTGATGGACACACACAGCGTTGAGACTGGTCAGGTAGAGACCGGTCTCAAGTCAGCACCGATGCAGACTCGCTGTTTGAGGGCTTGATAGCCCACTCCCCCTCCACACCGCTCCACACTCGTTGGTTTGGAACAGCGCTTAATATGGCGGACCCTCCGCGTGAACGCACAAACGGAGGGGTCGGGTGTAGGGGTAGGGTGTAGGGGGCGGTCTGGGAATGGGCCGCAGAGTAAGGACCCATATGTCAGAATGCTATTCATAGACTTCAGCTCAGCATTCAACACCATCATCCCCCAGCAGCTTGTACAAAAACGTACAGACCTGGGCCTCAGCCCCTCTCTCTGTAACTGGTTGCTGGACTTCCTCAGAGAGACCACAAGCTGTACGGGTCAACAATAACCCCTCAAACACCCTCATACTGAGTACGGGGGCCCCCCAAGGATGTGTGATTAGCCCCCTTCTCTTCACTCTGCTGACCCACGACTGCAAACCTATCTTCAGCACCAGCCACATCGTGAAGTTTGCAGACGACACTACTGTGGTGGGTCTCATCAGCAACAACGGTGAGACTGACTACAGGAAGGAAGTGAACCAGCTGGCCCTGTGGTGCCAAAACAACAACCTCTTCCTCAACCTGGAGAAAACAATGGAGATAATGGTTGACTTCAGGAGAACCCACCGTCGACCCCCTCTCCCCCTGACCATCAACGGCGCTGCTGTGACGCAGGTGACCAGCACCAAATTCCTTGGGGTGACCATCACTGATGACCTCATCTGTAAAAACAACACCACCGCACAAGCGAGGAAAGCCCAGCAGCGCCTGTACTTCATCTGGAAGCTCAAGCGAGTCGGAGTATCACCCCCCTTCATGCTGTCCTTTTACCAAGGCGCCACCAAGAGCAGCATCACGCTGTGGTTCGGAAGCTGCACCGCCGGGGTTGTCATGTCAATTCTGATCAGCCTATCTATCGATAGACCTTTTAACTAGTTTACAGAGAGTTAATCAGCATATTGGGGGAGGCGTAAACATCTGTGGAGCTAGAGGAGATTATCCAACAGTGTCCGTGGCGTGCAGTTGTGACGCTCCGAGGCTCCTTCAGCTTCATAAAGGGACGCAAATAGCTTTCAACTGATTGCAATGTATTCCCATCTGCGGCGGGATTTGACGCTCATGGAAGCACAAATTCATTTGTGTCGGCTGCCCTTAAAGGCAACGTAAGCGTCCATTCTCATTGGATAACGGAGAATTGTACACCCGGAAGTAATTATTCCCCTTACTGTCGATTGATTTTACAGTGATATCTGCACTACTCATCGACTAAAAAACACCAGATTATCCTTGTTAATTACACAACATTGATTGGTTTAAATTGTGTGCAATGCTTTTGTATTTTTCCCCTTCGATTCGGAGAAACAAATATTTTTTCGGAGTAAAGGAGCTACACTACCCAGAATCCCAGCTATCGTTTGGACTACACCATGTGCTCTGTTTGACAAACCCCATGATAGTCCTCAAGCTCTGTGATTGGAGAGTGTGCTCCGAGGGTTACGCCGAGCCTTCGAACAGCACTTGAAATGGGATGGAACCACGGCAGACTGTCCAAAACTGGATTTGAACGGGTCCACCGCGTCCCTCCCTCCCCCACCCCGTCCCCAGAACTACACATGCTGGCTATTCTGTTTCGCAACATGTTCTCTATCTATGGCACGTCTCTACTGGGAGTTGTAGTTTTAAAAGACGTTTTCGTATTTCCCATAATAAGAAGTTGCCAGTATTAAACTGTGTACATCCCTGGAGGTTTAGGGGATAGGAAACACTCAAATTTAAAACATATAATTAATAAATGGGTGAAAATTGCTTGTGCCCATAATGGGCAGCATTAATATATATACACACATGCCAGCTAAGGTCAGAAGAGCTTTATTTAACAGCTGGTCTTATGTTTGTGACCTCTGTTGTTAATTGATAACATTACATTACATTACATTAATTGATAAGACTGAAACATGCACTTGTCAAGGTTCAGTGGCACATTTTGCAAATATGGCAGTAGCCATCGATCAGCTTAAGATAAAATATACTTTATTGATCCCAAGTTGGAACATTTGCATTACATCTACATGTGTAACAGTTGTAAATATGCAGTTGTGTTTATTTGTAAATCATTTAGTATAATCACACAAATTCTGTGTTTTATATTTAACAATTCTGTGTTCTTTATTTATTGATTGTTCAATACCTGACCATCTTATAAGGGTATAATACATTATGTATAATATCAGTTAAAATAAGTGCTTCAACATAGTTAACATTGCTGGAGGTATGCACAAATATTGATAGATGTCTTGTAATGCACTATTGAGGAACCTGTGACCCAAGTTTTTCATTCAATGCTTAACTACATCATAGTTGTGTAGGCCTATATGATATGTCAATAAACCTTAGAAAATCTTGAAATCTTGAAAGGGATGTGCAAAATAGTCATTATATACAGTCTTTAATTAACTATTAGTAGAGAATAACGAGTAATGAATATACTTTATAGGGATCCTATTAATATCTAATAATAAAAATAATGAAATGCAATAACATGCTTTAACCACTAGGTGTCCCTTTATATCAGCTGTGCACCTTTATGGTGTAAATACAGCCTATCTACCAATTGGATCAAATATAAAGTCAGCCGAATTAGTGTTGATACTGCAAGGAGACGTATTGTGTGAAAAGAAATGTAAGATGTTGTTTAATGGCTGATATATTTATGATCCACGTCACGTTTTCAGTTCCTCATGTTTGTCTAGAAGTCTTCTCATCAGGGCTCTATAACTACAGAACTACGGCAGATATGTAATATTTAATGCAGCCGAACCGTGTATTAACAATGCCGTTATGTGATGACTTTCAAAGAGAAAAGCAAGCACACTCGGAATAAAGTATTATTATTATTTTTTTTAATGTTTTTGGTCTGTTTCCGGTATTTGTTAATGACGATGTGCTGTGAGATGTGAGACTGGAATTGCACAGGGGAAAATAACATAGGCTATCTTTAGATGCAGATTTTGTTAAACTAATATGTTTGCACTGTGGACCAACACTATACATTGATGGGGAAGGGGGTAGCAATAAAGATAACACCATTAAACAGTTACACAACATAACAGAAATAATATCGATAGCAGCGTCCCTAGCAACCACCTTGGTAACAATGAAAACGTTCTATGGACGCAATTTCCTGAAGTAATCTTCATAATAACTAGCAAACTAAAGATCATGTACATCCACTGCACACATTATCTGAAATAACAACTCATATTTCTCGCATCAAATGACATCAAAACGCATTTTAATGGCCAAACTAACTTTAAAATAGGCATTTTCCACCGAGAATAAAACGAAGTTCGGCCATGTTTTTTTTTTCTACAGGGAGAAATTTGAAGATCAAGTGACATAGATCAGTGGTTCTCAACTGGTCAGGCCTCGGGACCCACTTTTTACTTGGTCAATACATCGCGACCCAACATTTTGAAGCACTCAAATCTATTCAACAAAAAATTGTGCTGTAATATATATATACGCTTTTCAGCATACAATATTAATAAAAGTGAAGTACAGTGCATATATCCCTTATATCCCTTCACAGAACTAAAGTATGCTTTTAAAAAAGGTTTAATGAGATGATGGAATCAAAGCTGAACTATATAAAAAGGCACACATGCTGAAAACCCAACCCCAGCTGGGGGGTCTGGGGGGATTCTCCCCCAGGAGATTTTTAGAAATACTAACATAAACTATGCATTCTGGTACACTGAGAAGAAAATAAATAAATCTATTACTACCCGACATATTAATAATATTTTATGCCATTGTTTGTTTTTCACTTTGTTCTGACATCTTGCTGCGAGAAGACTAAAGAGGAGATAGTCTGTGTGACTTACTTTAAATTGTGGGTAAGGGTAGATAGCTCCCATTGTTCTGTGACCTGTCAGTCATCAGACCGTGGGTCATATTTCATTATGTGTTCATTTCTATCTGAAGTTGTACCCATGGATGTATAAAGAAGAGTTCTACTGCAAAGTTATTCTCCGTGGGGACTTCCGGCAACAATCTTGATTCTGATTGGCCAGAAGACTCGAAAAAACATCAGCAAAGATATTTTATTGAGAAGATGATCACTATGTGACAGAAGTTTTCAAAACCGTTTATGGTCTCCGGTACTTCCAGTCTAACGCCGACTGCATGCACAGCGTTAGAAAATCGGGCCTTCAAAATAAAAGTTTGACTTTTTACCCAAAAAAAACAAAATACATTTCCAAATTTTTTTTTGTCAATTTGTTTTTCTTCACTCACACATCCGCGACCCACTTGAAACGGGTCCGCGACCCACTTTTGGGTCGCGACCCACCAGTTGAGAACCACTGACATAGATGCCAGCCATTGGAATGAATGGTGAAAAAAACGGGGTTTGTCAAACAGAGCACATGGTGTAGTCCAAACGATAGCTGGGGATTCTGGGTAGTGTAGTGTCTTCTGCCATCCTTTACTCCGAAAAAATATTTGTTTCTCCTAATCGAAGGGGGAAAATACAAAAGCATTGCACACAATTTAAACCAATCAATGTTGTGTAATTAACAAGGATAATCTGGTGTTTTTTAGTCGATGAGTAGTGCAGATATCACTGTAAAATCAATCGACAGTGTTGGGAACACGGCGTGCAAAAGTATACAGGTCGTGCTGCAGCTAGATTTTCCTGTCCTCTGTCAGAAGGTGTCGGCGACGGCCGTGCAAGGAAGAATGGGTTTCCACAGGCTGTTCCAGTTTAACTACTTTATTGATTTCCAGGGTAGTACATTTTACATGGTAGTTGGGTGTGTGAATGGGTGTGGTATCTGTAACATAAAGATAAACAGGTATGAACAAAAATGTAATACAGAGGGACAATGACTAGTGACACCGTTACACAGCAAACCAGGCAGACAAAGAAATGGCACAATTAGCAGGCCTATGCTGCCCTCTATTGGCCAAAGGCCGCAACAGAATGGCGATTGAAGTGACACGTTATTACATAAAGTAATTAACTATTACAAACAATCACGCATGAACAACATACAGGAATGCACACTATGAAGTCTCTATAATGACTACAATATAAAGAACACTGCATACATTTGGCCCCTGCATCAACTTGGCGTTACATTGTTCATTATGCAATGTGAGGGAGCGTGCCTGGTGCGGCCGCACCTCGTGCTGTCCCATAGTCAGCATGGCAAAGTTAGTGGCTATTGCTAACTGCCGTCTATTGCAGAGTAAGCTCTGTATTATGAACATTAAACCACCAATAACAAAACTAGGCAAGAATATATGCACTTACATTTTCATGCACGCACACATGTCCACAACACACAAATTGAACAACACTCCCAATTGTCCGATCGCTACTGGTGTCCTGGCGATCTCGTTATGACAACAAGTACACTTAGTGCTGCAATGTGGTTGAAACCATTCGGGCTTATGCTAGGGGGTGCAAGGAATAGTCCAAGTAATGGGGGAGTTTTATACAGACAGTAAGGGGAATACTTACTTCCGTTATCCAATGAGAATGGACGCTCACATTGCCTTTAAGGGCAGCCGACACAAACGAATGCTGTGCTTCCATGAGCGTTAAATCCCGCCGCAGATGGGAATACATTGCAATCAGTTGAAAGCTATTTGCGTCCCTTTATGAAGCTGGAGGAGCCTAGGAGTGTCACAATTGCACGCCACGCACACTGACCAAACGTCGCTCCTGGACGATTATGGAGTGAGAGTGTGTTGGATTATCCCCCAACTAGAAATACTCAATCACTTGTCAGTGGTGTTTAGAAGCCAGCGTTCCCACAGCGATAAACCATTTTGTGACCGAGAGTTGAACTGATTTATCAAGATAGCTGGAGCCTCCCATTCCTTAAGAGAGATAACAGAGCCAGGGTTTGGTCGTAAAACGTCAACAGGCAATTAAGGTTAAATATTTTAGGAGTAAGGAAGAATTATTATTTGACACTTAGGGAGAGAGAAGAAATATTCTCTAACACATCACATAGTGAACTCTGCCCAGAGGATCATCGGTGCCTCACTCCCCTCACTACAGAACATATACAACACCGCCTCACCCGCAAAGCACTCAGCATTGTGGGTGACTCAACCCACCCCTCCAACACCCTCTTCAGCCGCCTGCCTTCAGGAAGAAGGTTCCGCAGCCTCAGCTCGGGCACCGTCAGGCTGGGTAACAGCTTCCTCCACCAGGCGGTCAGGATGCTGAACTCTCTCCCCTCCCTACCTCCCTCTCTCCCCCCTCTGACATCTCTCCCCTGAACTCTCCACCCTGCCTCCGACCTTTCTCCCCTGCCCCAAATGGTCCTGGACTCTAAAGGCCCTGACACACCAAGCAGTCACCAGAGGACTCGCCGACGCCGGCTGTTGCGTCGCCGTGTTCTCCTGCGTCTTGGCCATGTGTCGCAACACACCGCAAAGACTTCAGTGCGTGAGTGGCAATAACTCTCCTTACCAGCTGGCGGCGGTAGTGTGTTCGAAAACATGTTTCGTGCGGTACTGGAGCTAGATTTGGGTTCTGCCCGCTCTGTATTAATGTCATGTGGATTTTCCTGTCATGTTGACAGGTTATCATCATGTAGGTGTTGATAAAAGCTCATTCTAATGTTGTGTTATGTGTGCATAAAGTTTTGCATTGCCTATCCTGCTATTTGTGTAATATTCTTTTAATCACACAGCGATAAGAAACAATAACAATGTGCCTACATAACTGTCAGTTGCAGCCCTAGCATTAGTATTGGTTATCGTAACAGCTACAACATTAAAATACTTATAGGCAGATTGAGGAGGATAATGGGAGAATGAACAGAGGGGCAGAAACATCCATCTGAATAATAATAACTTTATTTGTATAGGGGATTGCAGTTCAAGGTGCTGTAAAAACATCAGTAAGAAATAAGATATAAAATCAGTGTAAAACAAGCAGCAAGAGCAAAGGATAAAGTGGGATAAAATAATGCAGATATATTATATATAGTAATCCCAAGAGGCCACCTTGTTTATGGTTTGATTCAGTTTTAGTAGAATATAAAATACATGAATGAATGATGAAATGAGCACATAAAGTACTATAATTATATTGAGGTACTTGAGACTAATCCTGCAACTTTATAGTTCTGCTCCACAACAGTTCAAGAATGAAGAAACCATCACGTATGAAAGGCTACATGTGAATAGAGGGGCAGAAAAACGGCTTGCACATTTACATTTCAATCTTGAACAATGAACAGCGGTAAACAGCATCTCATTTAGTATCATCATCCTGCGCTTCGCCGGAGGCCTTCGAGTGCTGAGTGTGCTTGGCCTCTCTCCGAGCCGCGGTGCCGGTGTGGTGCAGATGGTGGATTCTGCCAGGGGAGTGCAGGGCTCAGCATCAAAGTGGAAGGACTCCTCGGTGGTGCTGGTCGAGGTTTCACTGCTGGTGCCACCGGGGGTTGATTCTGCAGCCACCGGACGTTCCATACATTTTTTTACATAAATTCACAGTTAGTTGGATTTAATACAATGGCTTCTTAAAACTGTTTACTAAGCATTCATAACAAAACAATACCCTGAAATGTGTGTGCCATTAGTTTGGGGTGTGGTCAAGTGTGAGAGGTACATTGTAGACACATTGTGATGCTCTATTCAGATGCTAAAGACATACTTCTAGAAGATTCAGAACACTACAAAATATAATCAAGACATATTTGATCATGTATTATTATAGGTTAAAATAAAGGGTTATTGATTCCATGGTGAATTTCATAAGCTACCCAGCAGTATATCATGTAATTTCAATTAGCTCCTCCTTTACCAGCTGCAACATTAAGGTGATGAGCAATAATTATAATACAATAATATATATATTATTCTGTTATTGTTATATTTATATTGTAACCACCAAATGAATGAAAATAATGTTTTTGTAAATGAAAGAAGCAAGAAACACTTATTTGTACTCAACAAATAAAATAGTTACCGTGATGGTGAGGTTCGAAGTACTCTCCTTCCTTCTTGTGTAGGGCTCTAAAAACTGCAGCCTGGTTATGATCCACTGCTGTCTGTCAGTCCTTTGTGCTCCACAACTAGTTTCCTGTACCGGGTGTACTGGGTTCGCATAGAATCCCAATTCTTCCTCAGCTCTTTCTCTGAAGCACACAAATAAACGATGTAAGCATTGTGGCTAGTTAGCATGTCCAATTCATATCTATATGCAGTGCTAAACTACGCAGCTAGCAACAAGATAACAAGAAAACACAAGGTTGAAATAACAAATGACATTTCACGTTAACGTCACTGTACGCTGGCAAACAATAAAAAGCCAACAGTATCTGCGAAAGAGCTCAATTGATGAAAAAGATAATCTTACCCGAGAAACCAAGTTGCGTTTCAATCTCTCGCCAGAGTCCGGTTTTCACTACTCGGTTCGAGTACCTTTTCTCAGTGATGTCGTACAGAGCTGGCCTCTCCTGGATCAAGGTGATGAGCAGGTCTTCGTTTCTGACCCGATGCATGGCCGATTCAACATGTTGAATCGGCCATGCATCGGGTCAGGCAGTCCAAATAAGGCGTGTCACGGCCGACGGTGCGGGACACACCAAATTGAGTTTGGGCGACAGGACACGCTTCGTCTTCCGATTAACGAAAACGGCCAAAATCAGCCCCCCCCCCCCCCCAACACACACACACACACACACACACACACACACACACACACACACACACACAACCAACCTCCCTCATCCAGCACCAGTCACTGTTCTGCCCATCTCCGCTGCTAGTGCACTGAAACTGAAACTGTACTTTGAACACTTTAAATTAATGCTGTCAAAATTATCGCGTTAACGGCGGTAATTCATTTTTTGAATTAATAAATTGCAGGGGGCTGGAGCTAGCCCCCTGCGGCTCCGTTAGCTCCGGCGGCCACCACTGGGATAATTGGGTCCCCTATTAACATTTGCTCCTGTTTAGCATTATGGGCGTCATAGCCATAGACTATAAATGGCTTGGTGTTGTTGCAGGAAGTCCCGACGGAGAATACTTTTGCTGTAGTACAGGGCTGCACATAACTGGTACTCAGGTTATGTGCGTAATCTGAAATGCGTACCGTCACTTGTGTCACAAAGCGCATTTGCATACCGACGTACTTGTGAAGCTTTTCCAGAAGGCGGTTAGATCACCGGACGACAGAGTCGGTCTCCGTGTGCACAGACAGGGCTGCTGTTAACGTCTGTCTGTACAACGGAATTGTGCCAAAACTACGCCAACCGGCTGCGGAGGGAGACTCCACTAACCCCACTAACCCCCCCCCCCCCCGTCGACTTTCCTGAATAACTCCCCCGTTGATAGAAATCAACACGTAATGAATTAAGACCCCACGGTTTGATGATTGATTGGTGTGTGGGCTGTCTTTCATTTTGACACACAGACATTTTTTATAATAATATATCCGCCTTCTTTCATTTATCCTTCCATTCCCACAACAATATACATAAAGAAATGGCATATTTTGGACATAGTTCGAATGGTGATTAATCATGATTAATTAATTTTTAAACTGTGATTAATCTGATTAAAATTTGTAATCGTTTGACAGCCATACTTTAAATATATTATTAACATTTTAAACTGTATACCACGTTTATCTAGGCCCTTTTTCTTGTTGTATTTAATGTGTCACACTGTAGGACTGCGATAAACGATATTTCGATATTTCTGGATGTACAACATGTAGAATTCTTGACAATAAAGCACAAGGGTGATATGTCTTCATCCACTGCCCTTTTCTGTTCAATTACTTTAATGGTTGTTATGTTTGTGTATTCTCTTTGTCTCTTTCCTGCTTAGTCTTGTGTGTCTCAATTTCTACAACCCCCCCTCCCCCTCCCCCAACCCTTATTCATATCCCATCCTTCCCAACGCCCCTACCAGCTGCACTATTGACAAAAAGAGTAGATAATAATGAGACATGTTGTGCCAAGGTTGCACACCGTCACTGTCCCCTTCCTGTCTACTCAGCGTGTGGGATTATGTTAATTGCTATTCCGCCCTCCATGTCCGCTACAAATGTAAGACACGAATAAACACACGGTATCCTCTGTCATTGTGGAGTATTATCCACATATCGACATGAAGTAAAGCATCAGTTGTGACATTTCTACAAAGAAACTGTATTTATTGAACTTTAGTGAGCAACAAAAAACGTGTCTCTCCTGAAAATATAATACCGAGAGTGGACAGGTGACCTTGCCGGAATTGGAGTGTTTGTTTGCTGAAAATACAATCTGTGTGTGTCACAGTCACACTCTCGTGGGGTCACTAATGCAACAGTTGGAGCTGCTTTCTGCTTTCCATTTCACACAAGGCAAGGGTTTACTCAGTGTTTACAACCCTTTTTCACCTTCACTCTCTGTCTGACTCATTTTTTCTCGTCCTTTCTTTTTTCGCTCCGTCTCACATTTCGGCAATCATGTCAGCCCTGGCTCCGTGTGTGGGAGGTGAGTGTTTAGTATCGCCTATCATTGTATCTGTCAGCTTTCCTCGGATTCGCAGCACTCCATAGTCAGGACTGGAAATTCCTGTCGACACACATTAGCGTTCCTTCATACAGGAAGTAGATGATTTGAAAAGCACCTATAGACTGCTTCAACTCATAGCGTTCGGTTTACGTGCCCCGTCAAATAAAGCTAGATGAGAATTTCCCCGTCTCCTGGGGACCTCCCTGATTTTCTTTATCTCGGTCTCACTCGCTCTTTCTCTATTTATTGTATTTCTATCCATCAATTTTCAACTTCTTCCTTTTCTGCTCACTTATCACAAGGGAACTGGGGAAATTGTTTCGTGTCCGGGCCAAGTGTGTTGTGTACACAAGCAGTCTATCTCCACTCCTGCAGATAGCAATGGGATACGGAGGCTTTCCAAAGGTATTATCATACATTAGCACATGTACTGCTAGGCTGTGAAGATTACACTGTTTCACCCCAATGGGCCAGCATGAAGGGATGGGTGAGCAGAATGGATATCTTATTCTTCAAGTCCTTTTAGCTATTTGTTTGAGAGTTGTGTTCAACGTCTTCCTGTTTGACTTCAATCAATACTTTGAAATGAATAACTGTTCAGGGGATCGGCGGGTGTTTTACTTTTGAACTTCCTAAAATATGTGCGGTATTAAAGTGTTCCCTATCGATTAAAGCAATAAGAGCCACTCTATTGATCCCCTCAATGGCCCTTCGGTTTGCTTTTAACCATGTCAGGCTGAATTGAAATCAATGAGATCATATTGCATAACCAAATTATTTGTCTCTCTAATACAATCACAAAGATTGAGAACAATTCTCAGGAGAGTATCAAATACAGGTTTGAAAGCTTGCCGCAGCTTGTATTGCTTGTTTAGCCTTGAGCTTTTCATGATATGCTGCACAGTTATTAAATAGGAAGTATTACCTATACATAATTTAAAATGTTGTCATTATTCAATCCAGATGAAATACTTGTTCTTCACTAGATCCCAATCTAAAGACATTTTGATGGATAAACCAAAATATCCAGATTGAGGACATTCGGGTATCACTAAACTCAGTAGGAATCATCCTTTTTGAACTATGAATGTCCATGCCAGATTTCCTGAAAATCCATCCATATTACGGTCTTTTTGAAAGTGAGGGACTGACAGATTATGCCATTCCTATGAGCCAGTTAGCTGTCAGTGTGGCTTAAATACTACTGTATATTGGTCTTGGAGATGTTTCTTTTATTATCTAATGTTTCTTTTATAATCTTTTCTTTTTAATGACTGTTTTTAAATGCCTTTGTCTGAATGTCTTTCATTTTTGTAAAGCACCTTGAATTGCCTTGTGTTGAAAGGTGCTATATTGCCTTGCCTTGGAGCTCGAGTGGTTTGCATACAATTTGAACTACAGGGACAACTTTGTGTTGATCTGCACTAACTAACATGTCATCAAACCAGAACAACAAAATAGGTTGTTGCCAATGACTAATAAAATAACGTGAATGACCATTAGAGACCAGCAAATGTTGTCATGAATCACGTCTTAATATCAACAGCTACATTAAGACAATTCCCAAATCGCCTTATTAACCCATACCTCCTCGCAGGCAATGACTTCCAATATGATAAACATGGCAGTTGGATGGTACCCAGTGACAGGTGCACATTGCGAAACGGTAGCTGTTTTAAACACATGGTTAAACGTTGTAAATTGAATCAACTATGTAATGTTTCATCAACAAAGCGACAGGGCTAAGTTTAGGAAAACATAATTGGATAAAATGACTTGACTTTTGCTTTCACATGGGAATTAAACAGTGGTCTCCTGGGAAAAAAACCCTATCAACTATTGGTCTCAACCTTTTTGCCCCTCTCCCACCTGTCATAATTTCTAAAACCTGAGTGGTTTCCCATCAACGTAGATATGGGTCTTAATGAGCACTTTTTTGCACGGGGAGGATGGTTTAGGCCTAACTAATGTAATGCTTTTTTCCTGTGGGTCAAACATGTATTTCAAAATGCTCCTGCTGGATCCATATGCACTGAAAGATTGTACAAACTAAATGTCTCATATTATCTTTTAAATATTTCCCAAAACAGAAAATACTGCCACCCTCACAACCAAGAGGAATCCCATAAATCCACCTAAGAAGTGGTCTTGAAATTAAAGTTTGTTATCTGTACACCTGAACTCTCTCACACACACACACACACACACACACACACACACACACACACACACACATGCACACACACTCAGAGCACTTCACAGGCCTACATCATTGAGAAGCAAATGCACTGAGGCAGAAAATTGCCAGGAATGTGAGGGGTTTGTTCCGATATGATCTATGAGATGAAGCAGTGAAGCTTGTCACTCCATATAATCTAACATGACAGCACCGTCTCTAACTGCCTTTAATCCATTAATCACACAAATCCACTGTCACACAAACACACATTGTTTTAGACCTCAGCCTTCACTTCCACGAAAAACAAAGAGACACACATACAGTTGCTCAAGTGAGACATCATATCAACTCAACTTTTGTAATTAACTGATATGATTGTACCTAAAGGAGAATCTGATCCTATAATTAATCATGAATAGAGTATGATTTATCTGACCTCTTACTAGTTAATAATTGTCATGATCAACCATCTGTGTTTATCCAAAGCCCATTGCTCTTCATTCTGTAAGTTGTCCCACAATTGAGTTTGTAGGCAATTATTGCATATTTAACCCACATCCTTCTTCCAACACAACCCATGTATTCAAAGAAATGCAAATATCTTATTGCCAATTCTCAATCTGCATTTGCATGCAAAAAAGAAACAGAGGTGTAATGTGACAGCATACAAACTCACACAGAAACACACAGATTAACTCTTGGCAATCCTCTCTATAAACCCTGTCTGGACATCACAACCACAGCTTAAAAGATAGAGTACTGTCGTCTAAGATTCTTCTCTCAGCTTCAGGAGTGAGAGGTGTTGACCCTTGGATTTTTACATTCTGCTGAGAAGGTGGGACTGTTACTCAGACTTTGTCTCTCAAACTGATCTGCAGGAGAGAAGTGAAGGGAAGGTAGAGAGGTTACATGTTATGCTGCAATGGAGGAACTGAAACTTGCTGAGTGAAGAGTTTGCACAGTTTTTCAAATATAGATTATGTAAAACATTTCTGGACCTAATTTACCTGAATCAGGACTCAGACTTGAAGTTTGACTTACATTTTACCACAAACAAATATTTACAAAAAAGAGCTGGCAGTCAAGTGCCAAGGGAGATGGGGAAGGAGGTGAACAGAGGGAATAGTTTCTCCTCTGTTCTGAAGTATTTTTCTAGCACCAGCTCAAAGAAATTAAGCTTTTAGGGGGTAAGGATGCTGCATTGTTGTGGAGCCACTTCCTTTTTCTATTACTGTGTGGTCCGGCAACTCCACTGCTCAAAGAAGGAAGCAGCTGGATACAAATGTGCATTCAACCTAAAAAAACTCATGGGCTGTGAGCTCACTATCATTTCTAGCTTCTATGAAACCTGCACTTAGCGTAAAGGACATTCAAATGTACCAGCAGGAGTATGGCAAGTGGGTTGGCCAGGCACTCTACAGCTCATCCTGAGGGAAAATACTAAACACAATCAAAATAAAAACTACTCACTTTTACTATTGTCGTGCTGTTCTTACAAAATGTAGAGTATATTGTGTCTCACATCCAGTTAACTTCACTGATCTACATAAAGTAAAACCAGTGGTCACAAACGGCAAAATAGCTAGTAGAGATTTTAGGAAAGTAATCATTGTCAGAAGCGACTGACCAACAGTGCCTACATGTACCATAATGCATTGCTCATTAGCTTCTGAAGCCAAGCCAGGTGGGCCTATACATATACACATTCAAAACATGCATGCTCCAAAGGCCAAACCAGCATGAAACAAGAAGGCATCAACTCATAACCATTGTCCACATTGTCAACAGCAGCTCATTACAGCTTCACTCTCTCCCTTTTTACCTTTCACAGTAAAAGCTAAGCTTACATTTACTCAGCATCTTTGCTTAATGGCAACTCAACAATATGGCCTAGTTGGTAAAACACTCACTTAATGGTCATCAGCAATATCGAGCCTGCTGATATTGTATGTCTTTTCCGTTTCGTCTGCAGCATCTTGGGAAAGAATTACACCTCTCTCAACTGCACTTTTAGCCAAATGCATGGGCTCTAATATATATGGTTGAATATATCGGAGTCAGCTGAAAAAGTGTAAAATGTATCCGAGTCAATGAAATCCTATGCACTTGTGTTTTTGAATACTTTTTTCCACTCTGTGAGACGTAGCTAAAAGCAGCAGGATGCAGACTAAACAACAAATGTTGCGGCGGGAAAACTTCCTTGATCACTTCACTATAGCACATGCTGAGAAATTATGAATTAAGATAGACTACATTTTCAGCTTAGGTGTTAAATCTGGCTATCCCACCTCTGATAAACCACCTACGTGCAGGAAGCTTGCCTTCTTAACTCCAAACAGAAACAACTTGATTCAAATGTGCTAGCACTAAACTGACAGAATAAGCCCTTGTGGGCTATGGATTAATTTTTTTGTATTCTGATGTTGACTGGGTTGCTCAGAATGTCTCCGTGAGTTCATAAGGGGGTAAGTCTGAATACAAATAAGATTAATGTGACAGCCTTGCCAACACAATTATTCCATTTGCAACGGAAACCAACAATATGAGACGGAGGGATGTGAGCAAACAGGTGCACAGTCACCATAAAAACATTAGCATGCCTTATAATGCACTGAATAATCACACACAATCATGCAAGAGAGGAAGTAGGGAGAAATATATAATACCTGTTATGTTGATTTATGAGTAAGACATCACTATAGAACAAATATTTTTCCTGCAGGGCTGTGAAATTGAAAATCAGCTGATGACGGCAATTTAGTTTTTTCTCAATATGGGAGAACAGCAGAGTTGCATTCTGAGTTGGAGTATGTGACTTGAACTTTTCAAACTAACTTATACAATATGATTGGTATAGGCTTATCAGTATTTATGGTCTGTCCTGTAAAATGTGGCCACACGCAGATAAAGCCCTGTCTACCATCCTTATCTCAGTGGAGTCCTGGAAGTGCCCGTCTGTCTGTCAGCAAGCTCCAGCCTCCATTCTCAGCACGGCTTTTTTCTGGACTAGTGGAGGTTTTTCAACATTTGGAGAGGAAGAAACTGTGCAATCAGTAACTGGAAATACCCATAAATCTGTCCGGTTTTCAACAACTCTCAGAAGTCACATAATTTCCAATCTGCTACTTCTCTGTGTATTGAAATGTGGGAAAGTGTGAGGGAGAGTATACTGGCGTAGAGTTGCTACAGTTACTCTCATAATTAAAAACTGTTCAGAAGTTACAGCCAGCACCAGAAGGACTGACCCTATGTGTGTTTGTGTTAGCTCTCAGAACCTTTCAAGAACTCCTGTCATTTTTATTTTTTGTTCCTGTTCCTCTATACTTTTGAAGTATGCAATAAAGGATTTTGCCCTTTTCTTTTATGGAAACACAGCAAGTAGTTTGTCAACTCTAAGCATGTACGGATTGTAAGACAATAAGGGGTTCTGAGCCCAGACATCCAAATGACCAACCATTTCTACATAGGAGCAAGACACACAGCTACTGTCTATCAAATTGTAAGGATTGTATGTATTACTTCATGAATTTTACTTAACAGACTGTACGTGGTTTGTCTGTTATTTTGTTCATGTATGTATGTAAGACGTTGCTTTTGTCGTGACCCCCTTGAAAACGAGATGCATATCAAGGGGTTTATCCTAATAAATACATTTCTATATACACAGACTTTGCCTCTTTTGTCATTGTCTGTTGTCTTGTGTAATTGTATGTGTGTGTGTGTGTGTGTGTGTGTGTGTGTGTGTGTATGTGTGTGTGTGTGTGTGTGTGTGTGTGTGTGTGTGTGTGTGTGTGTGTTCCCCCTTTTTGTAGTCGTGTTGCGTCGTTTTGAAGTCGTATCGAGTCTAGTTGTCATAATCAGTCTTTTTGTTGTCTCTTTGCAGGTGATTAGCATGTATTATATATTATATTATTGATTTGGTCATTTTGTGTCTCTTTGTGGTGTTTTCCTGTTTGTAAAGTCACTCATGACTTAAAGCCAGAGAAGGCCCTGACACTTTGATCTTCTGGGTTTTTTAACCATAGGCCCGTTAAGTAATCCATTAGTGGCACTTTGTGGAATCATATTATGATATTGATTTAAAACATATTTCCCAGCCCAAATGACATGCTACATTATCATGATTAGGATCAGTCAACTCATCAAGGCTCAACTGTTAATCAGCCGATTATCAGAGCAGTATATGGAGTGAGCCCATAGTTTGCATCGCTCATCTTTTTATGTCTTTCTTATCCAGTTCCATATTTATATATAGCCCCAACACACATCATTGTTTTTTCATGTCTGGAGATGTTAGCTATGCATAGTGCGTGTATTCAGTTTCCCAACTCCACTGAGACCATTCATCCTCTGTTCCACATGATTGATCTTCTTGGTTAAGTGAGTAGGTTGGGTACAAAAAGTTCAAGATGTCCTAAGAGAAAAATATGCAAATGTTGTGAGATTTCTAAATTAAAGGAATTATTTGGACATGGAACACACAACATGTTGTCAAATTGTACATCGAAATTGAAGATGACACCCAGATAATAACTAGTAGTGCATTAGTAAGTTACAAGCTGGATGAGGGCTGTTTTCATATTGATTTCTCTTCAGTCCTTCCCTTACAAACTGCAGGCCTCATGCCTCCATTGGCCAGAGTTCAATGTGAGGCCATTACAAAAAGAACATTCTTGTTGTATTTACACCAGTGTTCAGAAGGCTGTCGATTTTCCGAAGCATCCTACACTGACCTTAAAAAAAAAGGTTAAAACAGAGGAGGATAGTGCAAGCTCTGAAGATTGACCCACATTAAACACAACAACAACGTAGTGCTTGCTCTATGTTCTCTGCTCATAGTGTTACCTCCAGGATTGCCTGACTATCAGCAGAGATATTGAAAAACGAATGGCCTATTTTGTATGAAAGTTAGTGGGAGAGTGTTGCACAGGCCAAGGTAGAACCCATCTATATTTAGATTTTAAACACAGGTTAACTTGTGGAAACGGCTTGGAAACGTTTTGTGCACTCTGACTACCCTTTAAGTTGTGACTATGACCTTTCATAAAACATATTTACTTAAGTGCATGTCAAGGGAGATTATCTAAGTGACTGGTTGAAGGACAATATTTGAAAAGAGGAGAATTATGATCAAGGATGAGAATTGCTATCAGAAGTTTTTAAGAAAAGTATTAAAAAGATATGGTTACCACTTTACAATAAGACTACCCTAATAAAGGATTAATAAAGGGTTTATAATTAGGTTATGAATTAGCTTGTAAACACGTTATTAATCATTAAGAACCATTTATAAACCAGTTCTAACATAGTTTGCATACATCAACACAGGCTCACTATTTGGCAAGATGACTAAGCCTTATATTGGCTACCTAGTGTACTTTGTCTTCTTCATCAGCCAGCATCCTTGGTATCTGTTGTTCACTGAGTTGATCCCCCCCCCCCCCCCCTTCCATCTTGATGTTTCTTGGCATCTCTTTATGACCATTTATTAATGAGTCACTAATATTTATAACTGCCAAAACGGAGCCTTGTTGTAAAGTGTAAAACACATTCCCATTTATTAATGAGTTACTACCATTTCTAATAAAGCTTAGCAGCACAGATAAATGTGGACTCACTATTTGGCAGGCAACCGGTCACAGTTGCCCTGTTTATCTCATGTCTTATAAAAGCTTATTAAGGATTTATAAAGTGTTCACAACCTAATTAATAAATGCATTACAAACTGTTCATAACCCCTTTATAAGGGTAGTCTTATTGTAAAGTGGTACCAAGATATGTGTTACTATATGAGATACTATGATTAACGTTAATTCATTTTTACTAAGCAGTTATTAGTACCTGATTACCGTCAAAAAGTAGAGAAACATGCCAATCATAATTTCCCACGGCCCCGAAAAACTCTTGCTTAGGCAGAATAACTGTCAAAGGTTTCAAGATATGTTTTAAATACATTAGAGAAAAGCAGCAAATTGTCTGTATGTATGTGTATGTATGAATATTCAAACCTACTGTGTGTAGGTCCTGTGCATGTATGTGTATTGTACTGAGTGAACACCTGAATTTCCAAATAAAATAAAGGTTCATCTTCACCTTCCTCTTCCTTTTGACAGGCCTGTCTCGCCCCAGGGCATCACTGACTCATGTGAAGTTACGTGGGTTATTTAACACAAACCATGATATTATTTCTAAACCAAACCAAGTAGTCTTGATGTCTGGCAATCTCCCAGCAAATGATGACGTGTAGGAATGAGATCATCATGAATATGATAATTTGGATCCAGCACATGCTTGACATTAAGTCTTAAAAGAGCATGTTGGAAAACTCTGCGGCAGCATGAGCACTCAACACCTTCTGGTGGCACCCCGAGGGGCTTTTTAAAATCAAGAAGTAGACCCTCTGAGCCAGACTTGGACAGGGCACACTTGACTCAACAGAGAGGTACTGGCAAGCTGCAGGCTGCCACTGCAGAGCTCGCAGCTATGTGGTTACATAATAAAACTCCAGTTCCCAAGCCACAGGAAATATCTCATTCTCTCTTTTCACATCTCAAGTATGTCATGCAATTTGAACACATTTGGGTTAGTTCTTTTCTAATCAAGCCTTCATTTCCACCCATTAGCAGATTTCTGGAGAGTTAAGAGGCTAAAGATATGCTTGTCAGAATCTATCCTCCTGAGTGATACGCTTTGTGAATATGCGTGTGTGCGGGCCCCTTGACTGTACAAGTGCATGTGGGTTCCCAGGCATACTGTATAATCCTTCAATGAGTGTTTGTGCAGCTGAATGATGTCTCCCTTCTGTGCTCCCATATTAGCCTTGGCGTGTTTTTCCTTGTGTGACCTCCTTTGCCCGTCTCGGTCCGTTCAGAAGCCGTCGGTTATGGGCAACCGTGTGGGTGCCCATTTTTGATTTACTTGGGAAGAAATGCAGAACCACCTCTGGGCTAGCAGCACCGCATTGGCACAAAGTGTTGCAACCACCCGTATGGTTATAAAAAGTATTTCTGTCCAAGGGCAAAAATATCCCATGGCATTTTGGTAGATATAGTAGAGATTGAATAAGTGGGACTTTTACCAAATCCATCATTGATTCTGCTTATCAAATCCCTTCCATGCATGCATGCCCAGGCCCTCCCATTTGACATTCCTGCCCGCCCCCAATAAACACGTTTTTTATTATTTATAAAAATTAAAAAATATATATATTTTATTTTTTAAATTATAAATAAACTGAACTTTTATGCTACGATGTATGTGATGTCAGAACTTTAAAAATCGCAGGCTACGTCAAATAAATGCATGTGTCTGTTGTGATTTGTGATTCGTCCCCATTTAGACCAATCACAGCGTCACACTCTGCCGCCTATTCTGGATTTGTTTATTGTGCATTCTGTAGACTCCCATTTCTGTTTGAATTACAAAATGGACATCAAAAATTGGCTTAAAAGGTCTAAGGATTTATTAAAACGAAATAGCGATGCAGCCGATGGTGCTGCTGGCGACCCTGCACCTGCCGTTGCAGTACAAGCTTGACCTCGGCAAACCCCGGGGCTGAGTTAGCGATGATTTTGGGGTTAATAAACCCAAGCAGGTGAAGCTGGATCGTTATCCAGGGAGATTGTTTTCAGGAAAGAAGCGCACTTTTGCCGCTGCATCGTACAACAACAGACCATGGCTTGAATATTCGTTAAAAGCAGACGCAGACTTTTGTTTCCCCTGTAGACAGTTTAAAGTCAATACGTCTTCATCTGATGCGGCTTTTACTGTCAAAGGTTGTTGCGACTGGAAACACGCATTACAGACTGATAAAGGACTGCTAAGGCATGCCGCATCAAAGAACATTTCATGTGAGAGTTTGTGGAGAGGGAGAGACAGATACGAGAGGAAACAAATAAGGAAATGAGTACTTTGGTGCAGATCAGCTGGCACGGAGCCGTTATTACGTGTCAGCTGTCGTTGATATTATAGCTTTTTTAGCTGTCAACCAACTCCCTCTCAGAGGTGGCTCGATTCACTCCACAGCATGTCCGAGTGCAGTGCAGGAACATAAACCATGCCCAAGGCGGGCTAAACAGTTAATCGCCTCCGTCTCTACTATTTCTCTCCGAGTGCAGCGATGAGGAAGCTGCCATCCGTAACCAGTGTGCCTTGCTCGTGATTTACCAGTGTCTGTGCTGCCACGCACACAATGTTTCAAAGTGGTTGCTATGTTGCCCTTTATTTGTGTATGTTTGCGATAAGTGTGCATCTTTACGCAATGCTGTTGGCCTTGCTGTTTGATATATATTGTGCCGCAGCACGTGACGGTTGTGTGTGCCCTCCCATGAAAATCATATGCCCTCCCTTTAGATTTGTTCTGGCGCCGGGTCTGCATGCATGAGGTATACAGTTCAGTTGTTGGTCATTGATGTTTGTCATAGTATAAACTGGCACCCAGGCGCTAAACACAGTCACAGTTACGTTCATCTGTGGGCGTTACACCACATGTATAATTTCTGGCTGTGCAAACACAACCTTTTCTTCCTTTACTTTATTTGAATTCTGCTGACACTCTCTCTGACTCAGAAACAGGAGGCTACAGGCAAATGAGATTGTAAACTTGTTCAAAGCCGCGTCACTCTGCAGAGCTGGTTGGCTCTGATGTCTCGCTGGCTTTAATTCTACTTTACTCCAACTCACACCCTGAATATCATTGGTTTGATGTTCAGCCTCGCTCTATAAAAACGTGTATTTTTCCATCTGAAATCAAGTGCTTCTGCTCCCTATAGCTCCCTACTGTATGCTACGAGAACACAAACAAAGCTACATTTGCATGGGAGCATTAGAATAAACATCACTTCTTATGTTGAACGGTGAGCCACAATTTGCTGTGCTTGAAAAAGTTTGGGGGTCAAGTACAAACGGATTGAAAAGAGAAAATACTGGATAATATAAACAAAAATATTCAGGTGGTTTTTTTTCAACTAACTCAACACTTTTCTTACTGCATATATACAGTTTATGTGTCTGTTTTTTATGCAAATCCAAATATAGTTGGTGTCAATCAAAGGTTGAGATCTGTCAGTTTCAAATCTGATGACATTTGAACGACAAAAAAGGTCCTGTCATTCACTGGTGAGGTTTCTTTAACATTGAATAGCTTTTTCGGATGCTTTGAGCTTCAAGTTGTGTCTGACTCAGTTATTTTTAACCTCTAGTGTAGACAATTTGAATATGCAGATTTATTTTACGTCAGTCTAAAACACTCTTCTGGGTAAAACAGAACTAGATGTCTTTAAGTGGATAAACCTTTTGAACATACTATCACCACATTCATGTATCAAAGCATGTGAAGTGCAGATGTTTAGAGAAGATAAGCCTTAGCCGACTCACTTTAAGTATGATTTCCCCTTGTTTTGATTTTGTTTTGCCTTAAGGCACATTATAAATACAAAAGTCCCTAAAAACAGACAGGAAACCACATTAGCATGCTCATCTAGAACATCAATTATTACAATAAAGCTTCTCTATACTGCATACTGAGGTTGTTAGGAGGATGCCATATGGATTGGAATGCGGTCAGCAGCCAAGGAGTCGTCAGTGAAATTGTGTTTACTGTTTTAATTTAAAGTATGCAACATTACTTCATTTGCATCCCCTATGCATTTGGGTCTGCTCTGAGGCTGGTAAACAGCTCCAGGCCATTAGACATGGACAGTAGCATTGCTCTTTCTGTAAAGTGAGATAGACTGTCCAAGTTAGTCCACAGTTATCGATTCTTACAGTAGTTTAAAAGTAAAGTTCAAGCTCTCATAAATACAAATACACTCACAGTGCCTAATATTTGTATCCCTGTGTTTGCCTCTTAAGCCTTTCGTCCTGTTCCAAAGGGCTAAAAGGATCATATTTTTTGAATAATATTAAGGCACGGTCAAAAAATTGCTAATCATAAGCTTACCGTTGATTTCCCGTGTGGGTGAGCAAAAGGGACCAAAAAACATTCTCTTCATATGGACTTCAAAGATAGTCTGCATTTGTAAATGTGTGATTGAGCTCTTATTCTTCAAATCTTGACAAACCTATTTCTATAATGTCAAAAGAAATTGGCTCCATTGTGTTTCTTTACATCTTTGGGTGAATAGAATACGTATGTAATTCTGCTTTAACCTCACTTACCTTCCTTCCCGTCCTTAACACTGATCTCGAGGATATGTGTGTAGAAGAAAGACAAAAGCCCTTCTGTATCTGCACAAGACCTTGGAGGTGCCACAAGTGGGTAGGAAAACAATGACAGGTTTCAGCAAGATTTTTCAACATGCCCTTAGATGTGTTGGTTAGAGACGATTCAGTGAAATGCGTCATCCTCTGACGTCCTTTCTCTTTCTCACCTAAATTAATTCCCTTTGTCCATTTTGTTGTTCAGTCCGCCATCACCTCTGTTATTTTGCTACAGGCAAAAATGAATAAAAGATAGGAAACGGGTTATGGATGAGCAGCAATGATTAAACAGACAGGGGATAATGGTGCAGGAGTAATGGGTGATATATGAAAAGAAAAGAGATGTGTTTAACAGCGTCACTTGGGGATCAAGAGCTAAAGATTTTGTGTTTTTTTCCATGTATTTTGAAATATATCATACCGAGGGCAGATATAACGGATAGTTTGTTGCAGATGTATCTGTCTTGGAGTATGTATCGGCAGACGAGTAACAAGGAAATGCAGTACAACAATGTAAATGTAGTTTTATAGACAACGTTATGACACAGCATTGCCATTATGTTTTATTAAGTTCGTATCTAGCCATGTCTGTAGTCCATTTTGCTCTCGACGGAAATATTTGAACTTCTACAATACCTTCTCGATTGGTAAAGCTTTGTATGGTTCACAAAAAATGTACTGTTTCCTTAAGACTTGCGTGAGCCTCTGACTTCGCATTAGCATAACCATTAGCTTGACACATGTGATGTTCAAATGTCTTGACAACTATTGTTGTAAATATACTTTCAATATACTTTTTGACAGTATCATGTCAAAATGTTAATGTTTTGTTAATGAACACACTATTAGCACTTCTTTTTTAAAATTAATTAATGCTCACTAGGTAATGCAACATGCTAACGTGCTAAATTGAAATGGTCAACATGGTGTTCATGTTTTTGAAATATGTAAAAATATTAGATTTTTGTTTTTTAATCAAAATATCAAATATCCGTTTTAAAATCAATCAATGTCAAGCAAAGTCTCTATGATAAACATTGTTTATTGTAGTGCTGGCATCTGACACAAGCAGACAAACAACCTAGGTCAACCAGTGAGTGATAGGACTTATTTTAAAATGCTCAAGCCATAAAAAGGACTAGGAGCTAGAAATTGATTAGAATCCTGAAGCACCCTCCCAGCATAATCCTCGCCATGTGGTGAAAGCTGAGAGATGGATGGAAAACCAAAGTCTGTCCTCCTTGCCCCCGGGTCATCAGAGTATGAGTGTGTGTCATCAGAGTATGAGTGTGTGTGTGTGACACCACACCAGACTGCACTGACACTGCACTGATCCAGCCTCTTTAAAATTCTGCAGAACGCTCAGGGAGTGATTTGAGACAATTAAAGCCTGAAGGGGTTTCAGAGGGAGGCATGCTAACTTTCAATCGGCATCACGTCACGAAAGTAAACAATTGCAATTGCAGTAATTAGTGTTTGTTTAACTTCAGCTTTGCTACACTTGACAGAAAAAAATCAAAGGAGACTCGTCACGCATGACTGCTATCTAGAGTTCGATCTGGTCCTTGTTATGCCTCTGAAACACTGGTCAATATCAAATGAAAACACAGTCTCTTTCATTTAAAGCTGTATTTGTGTTCTTTGACTTACAAATAGTAATTTCTTACCCTTTTCACTGCTGCCATCGGTGGGATGTGTGTGCTTCAAGGAGTCAATGAGGTTAAGCTGCTGCAAGCATACCTTGTCAATGTCAATCAGTCTTGCAGAGGAGCCTTGAGCTGCAGTTCATGGCTTAGTGTAATCATGGCCTCAGCTAAAAACGAAAAATGGTGCTTTAAGCTGCCAGTTTCACCTAGAGCGACAAAAAAAAGAGCAGTCATGCTTTACGACCGATCCTTCACAGATTGGAGGCTCCATTTGGTGGACACGCTGCAGCACCGGTTTGCAGGTGTCCATTTTTACAGAATACGACACTATATCTCCCTTTTTAACTGGGAATGGATCGTTAATATGTCATTGTAGCAAGGCAGACACTGTATATACTAGCTGTATACTATCTAGTTGTAGATAAAGTAGCAACTGCACGAAAGAGGTGCCCATTTTAACGTTTGCAGACTTGTTTGTAGAATAAGTTAGGCTTGGTCCTTGCTCCTCTTTCCAGGCCCGGACTGGCTATCGGGAGGACCGGGAGGTTTCCCGATGGCCTGGCCTGTTAAGTGGCCTGCTGGCCTGAGGATTTTTTTTGTATGTATGTATTGTGAACGCAACGCTGCGCAAATGTGGGTCTGACTCTGCCTCACAGAGTGTGACTGTCTGTATACATGATGTGGCCTGCCAACATGGCCACTTTCATACAGATCATACACTAATGCCCTCGATTGGTCTCTGTGTGTCATTCAAGCTCGGGAGGGTGTGTGTTAGTGTATGTGTGGCGCGAGTGAGATAAGGCGCGCGCACCGGTTACGTGTATTGTTGTTGTTAGAATCTGGTGCTAGCTAGCTGAGCTAACGGATATAAGGAGCTTTTTCAACAACAAGGTGGGGGGAGAGTCCTCTCCTGTCATATTGAGAGACTGATAACTACAGCTCAGGTGAGGTAAAGGACTCTCTGAGTGTTTAGATAGTTAACTTAGTCTAAGTTATCTCTGTGGGTCTCAAACGGTTTGGTCACCATTTATGTAAACACATATTTCCATTTGAGGGGGGAGTGATTAGTAAAATATGCATGAATAATAAAAAAATAAAAAATGTTAACTAGGTGAAAAAAGGCAAGATAAACTATTAAAACTTGTTGAGAGCGAAGACTAGTTTTGCTTCTGCCTCAAAGAGGAGCAGGGGGAGAGGAGGGAGACAGGTGAGGCTGGTTCAGGAGCACACACACTCACAACTATAAATGAACCAAAAACAAATAAATAAACAAGTTTCAATGTTTTTTCATATTGGATATGGTATGTTATTGGTTATGGCCATGTTTTTATGATTTTATGATTATTTAAATGTATACAGTTATGTTTCATATGGGTGTAGTCTCTTTATTTCCCCCTCAAAATGCACCAGATTGATGCATTTAAGTCCAACATTTAAAAAAAAAAAATCTTACCGGGGGGCATGTCCCCGGACCCCCCTATAGGATTTGAGGTCCACCCCCACTTAAAATATGTTCACATAGGTTCCTAAATAGATTTGCAATTTTTTTTAAATAGTAACCCATGTCCATATGTTTATTTTTGGATAGTAGATTTAGAGGGCTATCACTACGGGCAGCAACGCTGTAAAAATTGACAAATAAATCCAGCAAAATGGCACAAAAAACTGGTAGTGTCCTGGCTGGGTGTATAATTCCCGGCCTGACTTATTGTCCCAGTCCGGCCCTGCCTCTTTCCCTTATTAATCCTCCTTCAGTGGTTTTTATGCCGCTATTCATCATTTAAGGCCTTAAACTACAATCCATCCCGATAAATTAAATGATCTATTGATGGTGAGCGTGAAATGGAAGAAAAATCCCCTTCATCGTCCCACTGAAACTAAAATGAAAGCACAAGAATGTCTGCATGTTTTGCTAAAGATGAAATCATGAATCATTTACATAAATGGTGCTGGCAGATTGTTGTAAAAGGTATTGAAATTGTGGGAGCCATGATTGCCGGAGAGAACACGGCAATGTACAACTTTAAAGTAGCAGCCACAAACTCTGATGAGTATTAGCAGTGCTGTGTGTCTCAATATATGGCATCAGACATATAAAATGAATATAAAAGTTGGGCTGCAACCAACAATGATTTGAAATACCTATCCTTGTTGATACTGTTTTGGATTGCGTATTTATTGAAAGTAAGAAATTAGATACAATTGGTGAAATTGGCCATTGCTACCATCAAAAACCATTAATATGAAAAGCACAGAGCCAATATCAGCCTCCATTTCTTTTCTGACAGCGAACACTTCAAGGCTTTTGATATTTGCCTGTGTCCTAGAGCATGGCTAATTAACATTTATGTATTTGTTTATTCATTTATTTAGTTCACACTTAAATAGTGTATATGATCATTTAACCTAAAGCTGGATTCATCTAACATTCACATCACATCCTGATAGATTTACTACAAAAACCTTGAGGGATGGCCTTGCTTTTATAAAACCGACTGCATATCCAACAGGAAGTGAGTAATGGCTGGTCTCACTGTCGAGCGTGAGATGATGATGGAGCCAGCCTAAAGGAAAGAAAGAGTGAGGATAAATTAAACCCTTTTGTCTCAACTTTTTTCATGTCACGTCAAGCTTGCACGTGTGTCCATGCGCCCTCAGTTCCCCGAGCCTCAGTGGCTTTGTGCCCAGCCGTGCTCACAATTTAATCCACAAAACACACAATTACAAGAGTGACAGAGAAGTTAATGAACAGTGTTGAGCTCCACTGAAGGACTCTCAAGGGTAGATTTATTTTAAGCTTTAATGGCAATCATAGTTTTGTTTATTATATTCTGTCAAGTGATAATGACATACGGTGAAATGTAGCATGGTTATGATTGTGCAGATAGCATAAAGTGGAGAATGGAGTTTCAATCAAATGTGGGGTAATATTCAGTTTGATGACTAGAGAGTGGTTTTGGCTTTTGACCGAGCTTAACTGTGTATTCAAATACAATATAGTAGGTAGCTCATAATTGAACTCCTGATGTACTTTTGGCTGTTGATTTAAAATGGTGAACAATGTGCAATGGATATATTTTTAATAAAGTCAAAGCCTAACGAGCATGTGAAAGAAGAAAAATGTTCCTTTGTTGGTTCTGTTAAGTGGAAACTTTCTCAAAACACTTAACATGACTGGGCTGAATAGAGGATATATTTTAATGAGGCCAAGATAAAGCCGTCAATGTGATGACTATTAAAGTTATTAATTAATACTGTTCATTTTAGATTAACAATTAATTAACTCAGTGGAAACAGATTGCTTTAACTAATCATCATGTGCTTAAAACATTGAATTGATTGCACAAGATAATGGCTGTAGATTAATGTCACTATTGGCATTTACATTGGTTAACTATAGGCCTCGCTTACAGGATGCAACTCTGACTGCCTCGGGGTTGCAATTTCCCTTTCAAAATAAAAGCCCATGACATATAAACTTTATCACTGAGAGCAATTCCCAACAAATGATCTTACAACCAAACGAAATCACACACAGTAGCTATCCCCAGGTAGCGGAACATCAGGAATAACATATGGAAAGTGTGAAAACCCGGCAAAAGAGCCGCATTGCTCAGGTTGTCTGAGCTCAGCCATAATGATAGGGAGCTCAGACATCTGCAGTTAGCTCGGAGTGTAGCCTCTGTGCGGCTGATTGGCGTTGAAATGGGCCAGTTGAGGTGCTTTGGGCATCTGATCACGATGCCTCAGGGCCTTCTATTAGAGGTTTTCCAGCACAGCCAACAGTTGAAGCCCCATAGTTAACCCAGAACAGGTCGGAGAGGTTTTATATCTTGTCTGGCCTGAAACACCTCTAGGTTTACCCAGGGAGAGTTGAAGAAGTTGCTGAGGAGAGCCGGGAATACCTTGTTTAGCCACCTGCCCCCACCATCTGTCTCTAGATAAACAGATGGATGGATAAAGTGTCTTGAGGTTTCCTGTTGAGAAGATCAAACAGCAACAGTATTCTTTGTATTATTGTTTCTTCACTGACATTTAAAGATCACACTGAGATGAATCCATAATAAAATAAACAGATTTCTGCATCCATAATGCATTGCAGTTGTAAAAGGTCATGTTGAATAGCATGACATGTTTTATCTCGTATGGATACTGTCGCCCCTAGATCTAGACGAGTTCTCTGTGAAACGCTTGAGGTCGTTTTGAGAAAAGAGGAAGTCAATAACAGAGTGCAAGAGATAAAGGGTATCAAACATGAACATATTACAACAACCTTATCACAAGCAACTCTGGACACCACTGATTTATGATATTTTTATGGGCTTCCTATTTATAGTAAAGTCTCAGTGCTGTTGGATTGGCCCACTGTGATCACCCTGGAACTGTTACGCCAGCAGGTACTCCACCCGCTGAGCTTTAGACCATTATATCAGATCGAGCTTTTAATCACGAATGCGAAAACACAATTAAGCCGGATTGCGCTGAGCGTAAACCTCTGCCCCTGCCTGCCGGGTTAATTGGGTGTTCCATGTGCAAAGGATCACATTCACCCCACAGTTAACTCCTGCCATGGCTGAAATCACCACATATGTCTTGTGATGGCATTTAAATAGATAATGACATTTCTCATTTAAAAATAGTTAAAGGAGACAGGAGGTGGCAGGTGCCGGGAGGGGCAGCAAAGGTGTAAAGGATTTTAAAGTATGTGTGTGCTTGTGTGTGTTTGGTAGACACAGAAAGGGAAACTCAACAGGACGACCTTGTCACTGTAAACATATTGAAATCCTTATGGGGCTGTGGTGTAATCCCTTTGTATTGTAGATGTTAACAGACCCCTACCTTGACTGCCTCATTTATCATCCCATAAATATTTCACTGTTACACCTACAATATTTTAATGATGTGATAGTCCTCATCCACGTTCTTTAGTCATCTCTGAGGATTACACAGAGGTGGTTCGACACATATCACAGCTGGACGTTTCCCCTCCTGCTGCTAAACCAGGGACTCATCACCAGCAAGGCAGACTTGCTCCCCAGCTGCCTGCCTGCATGCCTTCTCCTGGGTGTACCAGTCCGCGAAATCACAGCTAAGCACTGCTGAGCCTCCCAGCTAGCATGCATTATTGATTTACATTGAAAACTGTTAACAAGAAAGAGTGTGGGCTTGTAGCTCCACCGTTGGATCATGGCATCAGAATTGCCAGGTCAGGTGAGATTCCCTCTGGTGCTGGAAATGTGGTTTTTCTTCTATTATTTAATTCATAACACTTTGTTTTAAGCTCCCTATCTTTACTTCATCACCACTTAATACATGGTTACTACTACACCATAAAAGTTTATAACCTACTTTTTAGTGTGTTTGAAGCATCCGTTACTGATGCATGACTATAATGTGCTTGATATCACACTATAACATAGCTGTATCCATATAAAAATACATACTTATACATAAACTAATCTTACGTTGTTTTACAAAGCATTTGTTAATTGATTATTTAAAAAATCAGTTATAGAGGCTTCATATAAGCAAAAAAAGTTTTAGTGCAATGACAAGCACTGAAAATGCCCATAAACGTACATACTGCATGCAGTATAACAATATAGATTTAGACGTGTTGAAATGTGTTATACTGCTTGTGTGCATGCAATCATCATGTAATCCATTGTACCACATGATGAAAGGTATCATAGTTTTAGAGTGTTATCTCTTTTTTGTTGAAATTCAAAGTGATACTTATTTTTCTTTATTGTGGAGATTCAAAGGGCCTTGGATTAGTTAATTATTATTCCATAAGAGGTGAATAAGACTTTGAAATTAAGCTTTATTCTTCTTGTTGAGAACTTTATCTTCCTTTTTCAGCGGCACCCACTTTGCTGACTGAGCTTATTCAGAGTGACATTCCCAAAGATTGTCTCCGCCAAGGAGTCCCTCCAAGCCTCCCTGCATAACAATAGCATGTTACAACATTTTCAGCTTTGTCACTGTTGGTCCAATGGGGCATTGTGTCTTGGCTGTAGGGGCTTGGACAAGAATGCTGGCAGAAAAAAAGTACCTGGCTGGCTCATCTGTTTTAGCTTTGGTATGAACTGGACTGTCTGGTAATTAACACCTCATTGTTGCCTGAACTCAGAAGACTAGCCAAAAACAACAGAATAAACTAAACTGGGCAATAGGTATCGTCTGTCCAGGGAATGTAGGAGAATACATATAGTGGACAAGCATGTAAAAACCCTTATGAGACTCACTTTGAACACCCTTTATCTTAAAGGGTAAAAGACGCTTGTAATGTGTGTTGTTATACAGCACAGCATTCCCATTGCTACAGTATAAAAGCTAAAAGCCATATCTATATGATCTCCTTTGCTGACTCAGAAACCATAAAGTGAACCAGCTCTTGATTTACTGCCAGTCGACTCTGTAATCTACCTTCTTTGATCTGTTGAAATTGTGTGAAATATTTATGTTGCCAAGTAAATATCGGTTATTCATTATTAACTGTGGATCCCTCAGAAAACCTGGGTCCAACTACATTATAGTATGCTAAAGTGCTGAAACAGGTATTGATTATCATATTGCAGTACAGATTTAGGGCAAAGGGAGATAGCATTTGCTGTCTTCACATTATAATGTTAAAGCTACCTCTAGTGGTGGAAAAAATAAATGCATCAAATAATGAAATTAGAGGATTTAATGATCCAAAATATAATAAATCCAAGAGAAATAATTTCAGCATTTTAAACAATAAGCTTGATCTAGAGATGCATAAGTACAACTTTCGATTGGGGATTTGCATAATATTTAGAACAATTGAAATTATTTTAAAGGCTTTCAAATGGCAAATGAACATGATTAAATACGGGAAAAAATATATATAATTCAGGGTACTCCATGTTTCCAGGAATGTTTAGCTGTTTATTGAAGACTACATCTGGTTAAGTTAAAGAACAATCCTATATTTTATCAAATATAAAAAGTAATACAAAATAATTAAAGGACTGGCTTGGAACAGGTGTTGGGCGGCAATATATTGTATGTCAGTTAGTGAGCAAACATCCTGCCACACCTTGATAACAGTTACCATCTGCCTTCAGGAGACACACCGTTCCATGTTTGCAAGGCAAGGCAAGGCAAGGCAAGTTTATTTATATAGCACTTTTCAACACAAGGCAATTCAAAGTGCTTTACAAAAAATGAAAGACATTAAGAAAATGGCATTTAAAAACAGTCATTAAAAAGAAAAGCTAATAAAATAAACATTAAAAGAAGAAATACATGGATAAACATGAAAAGAAAAAATACGTGGATAAAAGTTACAGTGCAGTCTAAGATATGTAGAATTTATTGAGTCAAAAACAAGATTGTGGCTTCGTTTTAAAAGTTGAACTTGTTTAATGTCTCTTGAGAAACTACTTTCTAGCCGAGGCCTACTTTGCTTATGGCCCCTGGTAAAATGAATGATAGTATAATACTCACAATACGAAACCAAAGAAGCTGTTAAGTGCCCACAAGCATTCTTTGCATTATTTATGAAACCCAGCACTTGTGATTGGAGAAAAGAGCTTCTCTGTGCATGTGTGTTACTCATGTGAAAAGGCCAGGCTGCAGGCTGTAGAAGCTGTTATTTACTTATTGGCAGATTCTCAGTCTGAGGTTGCAGGTGCACCTTTGTGGAGAGACAGAGGAAGATCCTCACAACTGACAATGTTGCAAGTCAATCATACAAAAAGGTCATGACACAGCTCTGCATATCAAAACTAAAATAATGGGATCATAAACATTGTGATACAATTGATTAGTCTTTATTAAAGGTTATATTGTTCGATTGAATTATCCAATGTGTTATAGGCCAAGCATTTCAAAGTAGTCAATGATATTGTCATTACGAATCAAATGCATTTTATTGTCTGCAGTTTCCACTCTGCTGTACTCAAGGGGTCTGTCGAATTTGTAATGTGCATGTTGCAATGTATTTTGAATGGGCCTGGAAAATGTCTAACACCTCGAGCCATTTATTTCTCAACTTCAGTTTGGATTTGTTGAGACTGTAGTGTCTCCATGTGCTTCATAAAAATAAGAATTTATCTACAACAAGCACCCCTTCCCATAAATTCGAAGTACATCATTTGTAAAGGCAGGTGACCGTAGTGGCATTAAGCTGCACCTGTGCAAACAGCGCTGTAGTAGGCCTGAGGGTTTTCAGTTACAGTTCAGGTAAGTCAGGAACGTTGACTTGGATTGAGACCAAAACAGGACTAATGAGGGCTGGCAGGAACCTGCAGATTGGTTTGGCACTGGTGTAGACAGCCATGTACTGTACTTAAGGGAAAAGCCATTATTGTTAGAAGTGTTTATATTTTAAAACTAAAACTATGTGTTGAATATTGTTAAGAAATATCAAAAAAATACACTGGACCCTTGGGAGCACACTACCAGCCCACAACCCTTTGAGATTTCCAATCATATCTATTTATTATGGCTGCAATCATTATAAATGTCCTAACCCTGTCAGTTATCACAAAAGGACTTTGAAAACAAATGGTAATGTTGCACAGCAGTTTGCCAAAAAAAAATAGGAGCATTTTAGTTATTTTTAACATAGACAAATTACTTTTCTGTAACTTAATTTTTGCCAGATAGAAAATAAGAAAAGGGAGACAATCAATTATGTAAAAATGAATTAGTGTACAATTACAAATTATAGTTACTTACACTTACAAGCCAACACTAGTAAACATGGTTAAATATTGAAATAACCAGAAAACATACAAAAGTAAACTATTATTATTATTATTATCATAGTGGCCAGAATAAATTATATTCAGACGTAAGTACATGAAGTTTAATGGGATGGCGATGTTTTAACATTATTAAAACATGTTTGAATATACTTTTATGTATAACAGTCTCCTATGCTATTACGATAGTGATATTGGCCATTTTTTGCAGTGTGAATGTAGGCGTTTTAGCTCCACCCTCAGGTAGGTCAATCTGGTTATGCCTTATGTTTCTCACCATACTCGACCAACTTTACATCTAACAGTAACATTTAAAACACAGAAAACCGGAACGCGTCGACATCTTTATCTTTATTCACCTGTAGCTTTAGCTTAAACACACAGGTGAGGGAGCTTCTTTGTTTGCTAGTTCGGTCGTTCACGCGCATGCGTCAGACAGGTGAAGTCAAAGGACGAGTCTTATCGCAAATAGCGAAAATGAAAGAAATATCGATAGTATCTCACCACAGTTAGGCCATATAAAAATGCCCGCGCGTGGAAGCAGTTGTAAGGTTTTTACAGCAATTATTTACCAACAGTTTTTGGGAGTTAAAAGACTTAACTTCATCTGAGAATGCTACAAGACGAGTTATACATCAAGCTAGTGATGCTTATGACAGCAGCGTATTAAAGCGGATTCTAGATTTCATTTTTTTTTGGCAAGTAGTCCGTATAAATGTAGCATAACTTGACTGGAGCAACAGGTGTCCATTTTGAAGTCGCATAATGATATCATATTCTCCTTTTTGAACAGCAGCTGCAGCAGGATGAAATGACATCAGAGAGCACATTCAACATGGAGGATTTCTTCCAAACGGTAAACTTCACACAGGTTGGGTCTTGTTTTGTTTTTTATATCCAGTTGCACAATGTTAACTGTTGGTCTGTGTGTGTAGGTGGGGGAGGTGAAAAGCCTCATTGAAAAAATCTCCTGTCAAGCAGAAGAGGTGGAGAAGAGGCATGGCGTCATCCTCTCAACTCCAAACCAAGATAAGGGTAAGCACAACGCTTCATTATCATACTCAGATGTGCATATCCGGTTGGAAAAGCCCCCATTAGCCGAAGAGCTTTTCTAAAAATATAAAAGTATAAATGTGATGCCTTCATTGTTGTGCGGAGGCTCTAGATCCATCTCCTCCTTCAGGGCACACAACATAGTTAACAAACAGAGCAAGAGAAAGAAAAAGGTCGAAAGAAAAAGGTCGAAAGCCCGGCCCGTCCACACAGCGGCGTGCGTTGAAGCTTCCAACACTTCTGCCCATTCACTTTGAATGGGGTGACGTCACCTTTAGCCGAACTGCATCGTGGGAAGCGACGCTGCAAAAGTTGAGCAATGTTCACATGAATCTCCCGCCCCAGACACACAAGCACACGGTTTGATTGGCTAGAGCTTGTACTGGCATATGAGACGGAGGCGCCAAAAGTAGAACATTGCTCTACTTTTGCAGCGAGCACCGCGAGAGAAGCTACGCTTTGCTCCCACAATGCAGTTCGGCGAATCGTGACGTCACCCCATTCAAAGTGAATGGGCAGAAGCGTTGAAGCGGCGGCGTGCGTTGTCGCTTGCCGGCGGGGGGGGGCTGAAACTCGACCAACAACCAATCACATGAATCTCCCGCCCCAGACACACAAGCACGCGGTTTGATTGGCTAGAGCTTGTACTGGCATATGATTCGATTGGCTGACGCCTCCATCGAGGCGTTAAAAGTAGAACATTGCTCTACTTTTGCAACGAGCACCGCGAAAGAAGCTACGCTTTACTCCCACAATGCAGTTCGGCGAATCGTGACGTCACCCCATTCAAAGTGAATGGGCAGAAGCGTTGAAGCGGCAACGCACGCCGCCGTGTGTAGGGGCCGTCAGACACGCCCGCCGGCAAGCGTCAACGCACGCCGCTGTGTGGACGGGCCGGGCTTTCGACCTTTTTATAACAAACAAAACACACTGTTAGTAGAGGGGGTAGCCCACTAAATGTTATGAAACAGAAATAGATAACATAGGTTACATAAATAAAGCAGTTTAGGGCTTAAATTGAATGTTTAAAACAACAGAAAACTGTACACACAAATGCTGATGATACAATTTTTACATCAACAAAAAGCCTGACAGTACAGTAAATACGCCGCTGTGTGGACGGGCCGTAACGTGTGAACAAAACCATATTCGACTTGCGGCTTCAGGTGCTATCCACACTCATCTTAAATGTTGAGAAATTACAAATATTGATGGGTTTGTTGACCTTAATTCAACTTAAATGATGAGGTATATTTTTGAAGTATAATTATACAGTGGGTATTGAAATAGCTGCCAATATATTTTAAAGTGAAGGGATCACAAAGTCACTGTATGTAATATCTCACTTTAAATACCATAATTATTCCTTCTAAGAAGTGAACTAATGATGTTCTTAGGAAAAAAGGACGAGTTGGCGCTGCTGAACAATGAGACCAAGAAGAACGCCAATTTGGTCCGGGCCAAGTTAAAAAGTAGGTGGATATACGTTTTTTTTTTATTGCAATATGTGCTTCTGTACAATGGATATTGATTTGATTCCTGCTGTAGTTAAAGAGTAATGCAGAGAGTGCAGTTTTTCAGCGTGCACAATTGTTATTGATTTGTGGCTGTGTACCATCATTGTTTGAAACGAGAAGTGACTGTGCAGCACATCGAGCTTCCTCAAACTCTGGAATTGCATCGTTCATAACGCAGCATTTGACTTGCAAATGGCTATAAACTGAAGGCCACTGTACTTTACTCTACGGCTCTCAGTAAATACACTGCCTCAGATTAACTGTTTACAGAAAGATAAGGAAGTTAAATAAATATTAATTAGACAATCTGCAATTCAACCAGATGCATCAACAAAATTGTGGGTTTTGTGCTTGTAGTTAAATGACATCTGTGTTCTTTCAGCTATGCATGAGAACTTGCCTGTGGATGAGAACAGTGAAGGGGTCTCAGTAATTCAGCGTATTTATAAGAACCAGGTATGGCTCTACTTTAATTTCCTGTTAGGCCAGGTGCATACAGATCTGAATTTATTTACAAAAAGGCCTCTATGATTTGTGTGCAATTTTTTGTTTTGCTTTAATAATCTGTGTTTCTGCCATTTCTTCAGCACTCACACCTGACTCGGTGCTTTGCTGATGTCATGAGGGGACACCATAACGCACAGATCTCCTTCAGAAAGAAATGCAAAGCACAGATTCAGAGACATCTGGAGATTGGTGTGTTGCAAAACACAAATAAAACCAAAACATAAACATTTAAACCTCCCCCACTTGGCGCAGTGTTGTGTAAATAGACTTTAAATGATAACCTTATCATGCTGGTATAGCGATTAAAGCTGTTTATATAAGAATAAAAGGTTGCCTAAACTAGTTTGAGTACTTAATATACAAAGTTCACTTTGTGGGTGAAGTATCCCTTTAGACTAGATCGCTTGAAAATCTCTTTAATTCATATTTTTGTGTCTATTTCAGTGGATAAAGTGACTACAGATGAAGAGTTAGAGGATATGCTGCACAGTGACAATCTTTCCATCTTCATTTCTGATGTAAGTGCTATTCCCTTCAGTTCCTGGCCACAAAAACGCTTATTCAAGTCTTGGAAATATCCACTATAGTTTTATTTTTAGTTGGATCGACTAGTGTACTTTTCTTTTACAGGTCAACTCTAATGCTCGGATTTCAAGCCAAGCTTTGAGTGAGATTGAATCCCGTCATCAGGACATCATCTGCCTCGAGTCCAGCATCAAAGAGCTGCACGAGATATTTGCAGACACTGCCATGCTGTTGGAGATTCAGGTTACTTGTTTTTTTGGAATTGTTTAATGACCACTGATATAAAGAAATATACTAATGTGAAAATGATGTTCTTCCTCTTTCAGGGGGAGTTGATCAACAACATTGAAAAAAACGTGACGAGTGCTGCAGAGTATGTAGACACGTCCAAAACTGAAACGTATGAAGCAGTCATGTACAAGAAAGACAGACACAAGATTGGATTGCTCCCAAACTTCTTCAAGTCTTTCAGGAGGAGAAAGGCTGCTAGAACTGCTAAAGATCAAAACACCTCAGACTGAGCTCCTGAAACGGTTTGAACATCCAAAAACCATCAGATCAACATCAACGCCTGCTCGATGGTACACACTTTTCAGATGATGCTACGCTGCCTGTCTGCCCCCTCAAAGGAAAATGAGGAAGCTGTTAACTTAAAGTTAAATCTTTTTTTGTTTGTACTTGCTATCACAAGGACCGGAAATGAAACTGGTGCAGTGGACAAGCCTCGCAAGCTTTATTTGTAGGTTACCTGTTGTGTATAATGAAGGCAACATACAATCTAAAAAAATAAGAATTTAACTTGTCATTATATGTTTACAGACTCCCAGTGCCGGGACTGTAAAGGTCTTTAGTTATGCGGAACGCTCTATACCCATCTCAATAATACTTTTAACTGTAGCTAAATTTTTTAATTCACCACAGCCGGTGTTCCCCTAAGTCGCCAGTAGGTGGCATAACAACATTAGGTAGAGCTTTGGATCATTCACCTTCCCTTCTCTCTGCAGTCCTGCTCAACTCTTGTGTTTTTGTGTGATACTGTGTGTTTTGCTAATGCTATTTAATGTCACGTTGTCTAAAATCTATGTGATGTCATAGGATAAACTATGAGACCAATACTTAAATAAACCTATGTGGTAAATGCTACTTTACATAACTTGTATCTGGTGTTTTTTTTGTAGATGAAACGGGGAACAGGAGTCCAACATTAGGTTTGATGCACAAAAAAGGTCTACAATTACCCCTTATCCCGCCATACAAAAGCCCTAATTCAAGCACAATCAAAATAGTACTAGTTTCATGTTCTTTGGCCACCACAAGCAAATGCAAAGCTTAAAATATCTGCCAGGCACATTCAGTGTTTTGATAGAGATAGTAGAGAGTCGGGTGGGACATCTTATATTGTTGTTCAGACCAGTGACTGCGGAGGTCATAGCACATCTAGTTTATGTGTTTAAACATTCAGTGCCTTTTTGTGTTCTGTAAATGGAGGCATTGTCATTATGAAAGACACTAAAAAATGGTTCTTCATGGAGTTCTGGTCACCATCAATGTATCGTCAATGTACGATATGTCACCATCAATGTACAATGTCACCAATCAATGTCAATGTCACCATCAATGTACCATCAATGTATCGTTACCTATTCCTTTAATTGGTCTGTCTTTATGATAGTGGTTTGCTTGGAACTATTTGTCGCTCGTGTGCTTCTCAGTGTTATCTGACTGTAGGAGAGGACAGGCAACAACTTTTAGACAAGCTGCATCATGGGAATCCTGCCAGGATGCACCCATTGACCTCTCTCTCTCCCGCTTCTCTCTCAGATTAGATTTCACTGCACTTTGCTCAAACCACTTATTTCCAAGTAGGAAACTAAAGAGGAATAATAGAAAAGGATGACCATGTAATACTAAGAAAGGAAAGGTTAAATATGATAAGGTCAAAAAATAAACATACACAGGCCTACATAAAAACATAGTTTCTTTATTGGTTGGGTGGTGAGGCCCTCAACATAAGGCTTGAGCACCATTTTGAAAGGGCTGAGTGATAAAACAGAGGGCCCAGGCTGTCAGCTTTGATTGACAGATCATCCCTCTGTCATTTAAACAAACAGGCTCGTCTTCAAAATAACCAGTAAATATTTCCCCAGTTGGAATGGATTACAAGGCTTGACATAAGAGGAAAGGTTGAAGAACAAAAAGGGGGATCAGTCTCTTTTTCCTGCCTCCTCACAGCTTACTTCTTGGCTTTGCCCTGAGCGGCTACGGCCTCCATGGCCTTCTTCACGGTTTCCTCATCACCGAGGAACGCCATGGGCTTCGTAGGCTTCAGGTTTGCGTCCAGCTCGTACACGATTGGGATTCCTGTGGGCAGGTTCAGCTCCATGATGGCTGCATCGGACATACCTGGGAATACAGGCAGACAGATAGACGTGCAGATCAGTAAACAGAGAGAGGGAATGTAATAGATACTGAAAACGGCTGCCTGGGCCCAGCTAGGCAGACAGGAAGGACGATTTTACATAATAAATGTTATTAGCAATACAGGTTTTCTTTTTGTCTGATAGTATTAGACGTTTTTTGTATCAACGTGTAACTAATCCAACAAACTTGATCTACTTGTTTCTCTGATCCATGGCACCTACTTTCCCTTTCTGACATTTACTGTTGCCTTTTAGACTCTTATCAATGTCTGGCCACTCCTTGAAAAAGTACAACCTTTCTACATAAAGGTCGTGACTGTAATGGGAACCAAGCTCATGACCCTGTCCCTGAGCTGAGTCCCGGCATGCTATTTTTATAACTGTAATCCACAACTGTGTGTGTGTGTGTGTGTGTGTGTGTGTGTGTGTGTGTGTGTGTGTGTGTGTGTGTGTGTGTGTGTGTGTGTGTGTGTGTGTGTGTGTGTGTGTGTGTGTGTGTGTGTGTGTGTGTGTGTGTGTGTGTGTGTGTGTGTGTGTGTGTGTGTGTGTGTGTGTGTGTGTGTGTGAGAGATAGCAAATACACATAGGTGTCTGTGATTATTTAGGCTCTGGCCTTGTATGCAAATGCATTGGAAGCTCATTTAAAACCGAATTATTTGATTAATTCTCTATTGCCATTTTGCTGGGGTAGTGTCAATATGTCAACATTGACCTTTACTACTCCCTGCAGAACTGTCTTCTTTTCTTTAAGCTTTGTCTACCTGCAAACTGCAATGCTCACCCTCAAGATGCTTGACGATGCCACGAAGGCTGTTTCCGTGAGCAGCAATGATGACATTCTTTCCGGCCTTGATTTCAGGAGCAATGACGTCATTCCAGAAAGGCAGGGCGCGGGCGATGGTGTCCTTCAGGGACTCACATGTAGGGAGCTCACCGGGCTTCAGATTCTTGTAGCGCCGGGACTGGAGGAACAATAGTGGAAGGTTGTTTATTCCCATAACAATTGACAGAAGTTACATAGCTGACTGATACAACTGTTGAAAATCATTGAGTGCTTCCTCCCATTCTTGAGAAAATCATGAATTTACAGTTATTCTACACTAGCCAATACTTCTTCTCCCCTAGTTGTCTCACCTCACTGATGATTTTGTTGTAAGCGTGCTCCTTGTCCATGGGTGGAGGTGGGGTATCAAAGGAGCGGCGCCAGATCTTCACCTGCTCCTCTCCGTGCTTTTCCGCCGTCTCGGCCTTGTTGAGCCCGGTGAGGCCTCCGTAGTGACGCTCGTTCAGGCGCCAAGTACGATGCACAGGCAGCCACATCTGGTCCGTGCCTTCCATGATGGTCCACAGGGTCTTGACGGCACGTTTCAGCACGGAGGTGTAGCACACATCGAACTTCATGCCTGCATCCTTGATAGCCTGGGCTCCTCGCTTGGCCTCCTCCATGCCCTTCTCACTGAGGTCAGCATCGAACCAGCCGCAGAAACGGTTCTCCTGGTTCCAGGCGCTCTCACCGTGGCGCACAATAACCAAACGATGTACGGCAGCCATGTTTACAGTGTGTCTTCTGAGTTTAACTTCCTTCAGCCCTTTTAAGTTGTGCACACACACACACTGTCTGACCAACAGTGAGCCCAAGCCAGCATACCACACTCTTTTTATAGCTGCCTGGATAGTGACAGAGAATAGCAGACAGGCCTCTTGAACTTCCCACCTGTGAGAGGCATTCATGCTCTGATGGACACATGAGCCCCGCCAATGGAAGCAGTCCTCTGCTATGCTGGAGAGACATGTGGTGGCTGGAAGGCCAGAGGTCAGATATAAAGCCAAAATAGCAACATGACTTTTAAACTGAGATCTGTTGAACAAAAGTGTAAAGATCAGAGTTGGCTGCAGAGTTCATTGAGGGTTTGATCCCTGAGAGAGAAACTGCAGCTCATTACACAGTGAAGGCTTCATATGTTCAGTGTATAATATGTGTTCACAGTGCATTTGTTGTGTGTATAACAATGGCAAAGAGGCCTTACACAGATCAACCCAGTTACAACACTGTGGTAGAGGAAAACCAACCATGTTGCCAAAACACACACACACACACACACACACACACAACTCACAGACTACCACCACTTTTGCTACTACTATTACCGCTATGAATAATAGTCATTGTTTATTAAAAGAATGCAAACACCAAAATACATGAATGTGAACTGACAAAAGATTTTCAGTTCAAATAAAAAGTTATAAAGCATCCCTTACGATTAAAGGATTGACCTGGTTAAACCTTAAAATATACATCAGCAATATCAAACTAAAACATGCATTGGACTTTATAAAGTGTCATTACTGTCCATCCCCTCTAGGAGTTGCTGTTGTATCATTCCTACATGCAACAAGTCTCACTGTAGTTTATCTAAACATTTCAGTAAGACACAGCTACTGTAGATGCACATTAACACATCATTAATGCTTGTAGCAGCATGGGATTGTCAGTATCAATACAGAATACTGATTCAAGTTATTGTTATTCTGGAGTTGAGGATGGTAGTGTTCCGTATTCATGGTAATATTATATCAAAGCCAATTATTCCGCAGTATCCTCCATGAAATGTAATGTTGGGAAGCACTTAAACTTTCAGGACAGAGACGAAAGTGCTGATAAAGAGTGGAAAATAAGCCACAAAGCCAAAGCTGTCAGGCAATGTCAATGTCTCCTGCCACCCTCAATCCAATTATGATCCATATATAGTAAAAAAGAGGAATACAATAATCCAAAAATATGATATTAATGGAATTTCAGGCTAAATGCCAGCCTTAGTGATGTGATCTGTACGAAGTGAGGGCTAACAAAGATGATGCTGCAGGAAAAACACTAGTCTGAAAACCGTCTAATTCAGGAAGATTAATAACTAGTTTTCTGGTTCTGTATCAATGACATTTACTTTTTCTACGTGCCCTGTTTCCTGTAGAATCACTTTTGTTTTTAACTGCATTTATATGACAGCAAGATAACAATTGTTGATTGCATAATGAAATGGGAGCGCTTTGAATATGGATGTCTCTGCATTACAATGTTAACGTTTCAGCAGTCATGTGATGCTGTCATTAGTTTGTCCTTGATGCCTGGGAATTGAATATGTAATCATTTGAATGTTAGACTAAGGCTGGACTTTTATGTTAATCAGCTTCACAGGGAGGGAGGACAGGCATCAAGCTCGAAATTAGCACATTCAGTGAGTTAATTTGTCCGGGGAAGAGAAGTTAATGTTCTACTTTCTCTCTCTCCTTCCCCCAGGTGCTGTGGGCAGATTGTCAGACTGCTGTTAGTGTGGGAGGCGGTGTTCACAGGGGAGCTTGTGTGATCACAACTGTTACGATGACTCAGCCTGCAGCAGTGTCCATGCAGCCCCCACTAACCCCCCCCCCCCACCAACCTCACACTTGCTGCCTCAGTTCTGTTTGGGTTCAGCACCGCATGTGAGTACAGCGGGCCTTGCTGCTGCAAAGGCAAATAGGTGGAGCGTTCACAATAAGGATCACATGCACACAGAAACACAGATATTGCTGCAAAGCACTGCACTGTTCTTTGTGCATGATGGAGCTCGAAAGCACGATTCATTTCCCAGCATAAACTTTCACTGAGCCACTGCCTACCTGCAGATACACACACTCACACACAGTCACAAGACACACAAGAAAAATAAATGCAAGTCAGCAGCTAGGTGTAATTGACCTGCCTGGGTATGTGTGCTGTTATTGATTGAATTGAAAGAACACCCCTGAGAAAAGGCCAGCAAAATATGTTTCTCTATTCAGAAATACAACATTTATCTTAACACGTTACGGTTAGGATAAGTCATCATAACACTTGCTATATCTCTTGTCAAATTATTATAAACCTTATTTATTCATATACTGTGCACAGGCATTGCAATTCTCCCTTTACACTAAGGGTTTTTCATTCATGCAACTATGACACAAAAGTACTGCTAGATTTGTACCTGTTTTACTGAACTTGGATAATTTATGCTGTGAGTCTTTCATATGATAATTATTTTGTATCAAAATAAATGATTGTAAACATTATCAATCAAAATATGCACTACTAATTATTTTCTACCTTATAGAAAGACAAAGAAGACGAAAGAGAAAGAATCTTTTTTAACCATATTCATATTTCTGCTTTTGTATGGTGTCAACACATACACAGCATGTTTAGGTGAGATGTTATCACTGCAGGTGTTTTAAGGTTGTGGATGTAGTTCTGCTCTCCACCAGAGGGACAGATGCTGTGTCATGTTAGTAAAATCAGGACACCCCCTCCCCCTTCTCTCTCTCTCCTGCAGTGTGGAAAGCACAACAAGTATGTTTTTGCCATGTTCTTTCTCGCTATATAATTGATGTAACTCCTAACTAAATGTTTCAAAGTACTATTCACTATTGTTGTGGTCAAAGTCCAGTTGACTACTCTTGTTGAGTAAAATCTGTATTACAGTTGATTTAATTAAGAAACTTGGAGGCATGTTACTGTTATGACGAAGAAGTATGGAATCTTATAACATTTCATTTAAAATAAATCTACCCTCCTGTCTTTTTGCTTCTTCTCTCCATCTTCTTCTCACTTCCCTCATTGATCCTCTCTATCTCTTTTCTCTCTGTTGCAGTGTAAGCCTATCGAGCCTGCATTGTCAGAGCGTGGGGAAAGCGCTTGCGTCAGATCTCATCGTCCTGCTATAAAAGCACGGACCGCAGCAGCAGAGAGCAGTGGAGCTTAAACCTGAGCCCTACAAACACCTCCACACACACTCACACACACAGAGAGGAGAGGGAGAGCAGCCTGTCCTCCCACAACCCCAAAATGAGTAGCATCGGATATGACCCCTACTACACCGCCTCGCCGTACAGGCGCTGGTATGCTGAGGCTCCCCCTCGTGTGGCGGTGACCAGAGGGAGGACGCACTCCGTCTACTCCTCCCATGTTTCCCCTCTGTCCTCCTCCCGGGTGCAGTACTCCTCTCCCGGACGGAAGCTGCTCTCCTCCTCCTCCTCCTCCTCCAGAGCCTCCTCTGTGGAGCTGGAGCTCAGCCAGGCCACCCAGATCAGCTCCGAGTTCCGCACCGTACGCACCAAAGAGCGCGGCCAGCTGCAGGACCTCAACGACCGCTTCGCCGGCTTCATTGAGAGGGTGCATGAGCTGGAGCAGCAGAACCGTGCTCTGGAGTCAGAGCTGCTGCTGCTGAGGCAGAAGCACAACGAGCCGCCTCGCCTGAGAGCGCTGTACGAGCAGGAGGCCCGGTCCCTGAGGGCCGCCGTGGACGAGGCCAGGGCAGAACAACAGTCCGTCCTGGGACAGAGGGAGCGGCTGGAGCAAACCCTGAGCGCCTTGCAGAGTCAATATGAAGAGGAGATGATGGGTCGAGAAGAGGCCGAGGGCAGGATGATGGACGCCCGCCGTGAAGCCGACCAGGCCGCCTTGACTAAGGCCGAAATGGAAAAGAGAGTCGAAAGTCTCCTGGGAGAGCTGGCCTTCCTCAAGAGGATTAATGAAGGGGAGGTGGTGGAGCTCCAGGCTCAGGTCCAGATGAGTGTCCAGGTGGCAGTAGAGTCTGAGACCGCCACTCCAGACCTCTCTGGGGCTCTCAGGGACATCCGGTCCCAGTATGAAAAGCTGGCATCGAGGAACATGCAGACAGCAGAGGAGTGGTTCAGAGGCAAGGTGGGCTCCATGACCGAAACCGTGGCCCAGCACAGCAACGCAATGAGGAGCTCCAAAGACGAAGCAGGAGAGTACCGCCGCCAGCTCCAGGCCCGCCTGCTCGATATCGATGCCTGCAGAGGCATCAACGAATCCCTGGAGAAGCAGCTCCACGAGACGCAGGAGAAGCAGAGCGCTGAGATAGACGCCATGCACGTCAGTAGTGGTTACAGATACCGTGATGTGTTATTAATTATATACAGCTTCTGATTTTAGGGGTTCTGTATAACTTAAGTGTTCAATAACATGTTATATATGTGTGTTTGTCTTTTATTTAGGAGACCATTGCAGAGTTGGAGAGTGAGCAGAGGGGCACCAAACAGGAGATGGCACGCTACATGAAGGATTACCAGGACCTGCTGAATGTCAAGATGGCTCTGGACATTGAGATTGCTGCATACAGGTGAGAGTCATTCTGGGAAATGAAGCTTTACATTGTGAAAGTGGTGCATAAATACCGGATTATGGGGAGATAGAAGGTTTTCATAGATGTGTAGTTCATTCAAAAGGTAATTTAAGGTCAAAGTATTTGTTAACTCTCCGATAAAAGTAACCTGCATAAACATCTGGATAAAGTCTAATTCAAACAGCTAAGTTAAAGCATTTCCCATGCTTGTTTTTATTTGGTTAGATTAGTTAATGTCATTAAGCGAATGGCAAACCTAAATGTAAAATTAATTCAAACTTTTTTTTTCGAAAATATGTTTATTTTGTTACACATTCTGCAAAAAGGCAGAGAAAGATGTATTATTACAAATGTGTACTTTTCACACTTGTTATCACACACTGCATGTTGCATGTTTATGAATGGCCACTATGACTTTTCTGTCTATTTCCCAACCTCTACAGGAAGCTTCTGGAAGGGGAGGAGTCTCGCTTCAGTGGGGGTGTGTCCTCTCTGTACAGCCACAGTTTCTCAGCGCCCTCCTACTCCCGGCCCCTCCTCTCCAGCGTGAGCTCCAGCACCTCCTACATGATGACATCACGCCTGCTCAGCTCCAGCCTCAGCACCACCGAGGGAATCATCTTCGCCAGCCACGCCCAGCAAGCAGAGGCCAGCCCACCTGGGGAGGAAGAGGAGGTGAAGGAGGAAGAGGGAGGAGAAGTGACAGAGGAGACGAAGGAGGAGGAAGAGGGAGGAGAGGAGGAGGGAGATAAGGAGAAAGAAGATGAAGAAGGGGCTAAGGGAGATGAAAAGGCAGAGGGTTAGTGCATTGTTTTCTTTTTAAATGTTTTAATTGTTCAATTAAACCTCAATGTGTTAAATAATAATACAATTATCCTCTTTTAATACAGGTGGTGATGAAGAAGAGCAAAAGGAAGAGGTGACAGAGGCAGCTGAAGATGACGGGGAAAAAGAGGACAAGGAAGAAGGACAGGAAGCTGAGGTCAAGGAGGAAGCACAAGAGGCGGTAAAAACAGAAGCAGAGGATAAAGATGGGGACGCAAAAGAAGAAGAGAAAGACAAGAAGGAAGAGGTGAAGAAAAGTGAACAGAAGGAAGATAAAGTGGACGCCAAGAAAGACGACAAAGATGACAAAGCTGCTCCAAAGATAGATGACAAACCTGACGCCAAAAAGGAGAAAGAGGGCAAATCCGAAGCTGCAGAAGAAAAAAGCACAAAGGGTAAAAAGTAAGCCAGTAGCCTCAGCAAACTTCAGTCAAGACCTTCCTTTAGCTTGACAACCAGTAGAGGCATCTATGCTATGCTCTCCAGTCTGCTTTTGGTGCCCAATAAAACAGTCTGATAGCCATTCACAGCATTAAATCAAGGTAAACTGCTTGCCAAAATCCAGAGTATTCCATAATGGTCTGTGTCTCACACTTCCTGATGAGTCTTATATGTGTAATTGCTGAATGCCAAAGTGAGCGTGTACGTTTTTGGTGTTTAAATAAACACCTCTTAAAGCCATGTGTGTCATCGATTTCAGTGAATCATAAAGAAGTCCTGTTTGAGTACTTATATTGATAATGTGTCACTAATTAGATGTTTCCCATTCAGCAGATTAGAAACATTGACAGTGACTCATTATACTAACACATATATAGGCCAAACATTTTCTATGACTGAAATGACCCCCCTCCCCGGGCTAAAGCAAGACAAATGTCGAAGAACAACATTATTTGACACTTCTCATAAAATACAGTATAACCATCTGAATGTATCACAATAAGGGTTTAGCTGCTACAGTATAACTGCAGTACTATGTCATGAACTGTAGCTCATGTTAGCTAATTAGCTAATGTTAAGCTGAAGTTAGTGAGGGGTTGGATATTCGACACACATTCACTGGCCCTCTGTCTTTACCAGTTGTTTATCTTTGGGATCAAATTCCCTGTTAATGAGAGTTATTCAAGAAATATATGATATGTATCTTAAGAGGCACCCCTTTTTTTAGAATAACTAATGTGTCATGAATTGATTTTAAAAGTATATTTCAATAGAAGATATTTTCTTTTTTTTACCCCAATAGCTTTCTTGTCATGTGACCCATTGCCATGGTCCATACACATATTAGTAGCCTTCTACACAGTAACAACACCCTTGCAAGTTAGTTACACCCTTAATATTGGATGTAAAGGAGTGTTTTATTTCATGAAAAGGTCTTGCTTTTCTCCCAGTGGCACTAAATTAATGCAATTGTAATACACTGGATGAAAAGGACATACTTATGTTAATGAAATATTGATTATTTTTTTTAATAGCTGCCATGTCATTTTACCTAATGACTCCAAATCAATTCATCATAGAGTGATGCAGGGATGACGTATTTACCCGGAAGCTGCCCATGGGTTCCCTCGACAAAAAAGCAATGGGATTTCTCCATAGGATTTTGGAAAATAGCTCGAAATAAGGTCTGTGGAAAACGAACCTGTTTGATAAATGCGCGTTTTGTTCAGCCGGATAATTTCCACATGTCTACCCTACTTTTATAATATTCGAATCATTAATCTAATCGCCAGATGCTAAATGATAACGTTATGCTATAAACGAACTACAGCCGAGTACAGCAGGGTCGCACGACTTCAACATCACGCCAACTTAAGATCCATATTCAAAAATACAGATTGAAGCGTTCAAGTTGTACAAGTTGAAGCGTTTGTTTTAACAGTTTGCAGGAGGCAGGTACTTGCTTTCAAGCAGAACAGGGCAAACAAACTTAGCGGGAGTGTTTACGTGTTCGGCGTAATGACGTACAACGTCCTCGACAGGTTCTGTAGTCCTATTCAGCCACTTGTTAACAACCATCGTTTTTCAGGAATTATTTTAAAAGGAATTATTTTCATGAATGATTTACTAGATAGCACAGGTAATTTAATTTCATATCAGTGGTTTTTCTGTATGTATGGTCAGCTATGTGATTTCCTTCACTTTAACCAGCTGCTTTCAGCTATTCCAACAAACTGGAAACGTAAATTAAAAAAAGATGGAAACCGATGTACATCTCTGGTCTTGCACAACAACATACGTCACCAAGATGGCCGTCACTACTGTCTTGCTAAACAAGGGATTGACTACCCTCACTATCTATCACCACAATGAAACACACGTCAAGAAGAATGTCATGCAAAGCTGCCTGCCTTCCTTTGATTCTCTCTGAACTGCCTGATCTTTTTAATGTTTAATGTCAACCATTTGTGCAGATAGCATGAAGTACAAAAGATCGCCGATGCTAATGTAGCGTTAGCATTTCTCCCCCGGGCTTAAATGGTGTATTATAGAATGATCACAACGGTGTGACAGTACTCTTCAAAGGGTTCACGAAATATGACTACTACTCTTACTGTTTAACATTTTGGGTTACTTAATGTAACTTCATGTTAAGGCTAATAAAAATGACAAGGCCGTAATGCTAACTAACGTGCTTGCTACTAGCTAGGTAGCTAACTTGATCCAGGGACTCCTGGTCCTTTCATCACACGGGAAGCGAAAGAACGAGCAAGACCCATTGCTGGTATGATAACAAGCTGGTACTAAGCACACAGGCATCTTGTTAAAGTTATCTTATCTGTCTCTTATATTTAGCGGAGGAAAATTGTGACATCAGTTATGACATCACTTACGCAACTCTGGGATTTGTAGTCTTTCTAGTTGCGTATTTTTCATAGTCTTATATTTCAACAGTTTTATGACTAACTGTGACTTTTTTGACATGGAAATTATTTTTTAAGATTGACAAACATCATATTTGTAATTTGTGGCACAATTAAAACGGGATCGAAATATAAGTTTTCTCTCTCCATTGACTTCTATACATAATTTTTCCGAAATTAGGTCCCATGGACCGGAAGTAGATGGGCGTGACGTTGCCACTCTATTGTATTACTACGGTGGACAAAGAGAACACATCTGTTTTTATTGGATTTTAGGGCCTTTTCTATTACATATGGATGTTTTGCTTCTGGACATTCTGCAGTGTATTCATTTAAAACTCGTGTATGTTTTCATATCAGGTGACACTTGACAAGTAGGACAGACCTCTTTTATTAGATGTTATTCCTCTATCTTTTTTTACATTAATATTCTTATGAAAATGCAGCTGTTCTGTATCAAAAAGTTGTATTTCTTTTCCACAACTTCCATGTAATGTGAATGAATGACTCCAAATCCATGCATCATTGTATAGCTAACTTGGACAATTAATAAGACACACCTCTTGTATTGAATTTATATTGCTATATTCCATGCCATTTTTCTGGATGGACAGATGCTCTGTTCTTTTTCTCCCTTTGGTAAATGTAGATTGTCTTCAGCAGCAGGCTCAGCATGGTGTAAAGCACTGTTGGTGGGTTTTACAAAAAATAATTACACTTTAGACACTGATTAAGTGTTATTTCACTGCACCCAGCCTATCAGTGGTAACATTTCCATGAATAACAGCAGTCCAACTTCAAGCTGAAAAAACCCATCAACCATAAGAAATGAATATGCAGTCAAACATCACACTATCAAATCAAGTATCCCCTAAACATGTCATGATGATAAATGATATTAATATAAAGCAATATCCTGGAACGGCAGTAGATCAGATGTGTTAAATCCTCGATTGATAACCTTTTTTAATCAAATAACATTATTAGTAAATGTGTTCAAAACTGCAAATAATCAGACTAAAATTGTTTTATGATCAAAAGCAGCACTTACATTTCAATAATATGTTATTATGAATATATGAACATTATAATGTTATTTGTTAAGTTATCTACCAAGGATGTTACTTATATAATTTAAATTAATTATTTAGTGAATTTCCTTTTAAGTTATTGCCGTTGAGCATTTTCAAGAAATGTAGGTGTATATATCATTTTTGGAATATTTGATGATGTTTGAGTGACCATGCTATAAAGATTGGATTAGTTTAGTTACTGTCTTTTGGGTTAAGGAAGATGTTTTTTCAGGTTTTACAATGTTGAGGTTTCAAATGTTGTATGTAGTTGGCTTGGTCTTACGGTCAGCTTGTTTTTGTTTTTTGTTTTTGGGGGGTGGGGTTATATTACCTTTTAGTATTTAATAATCGTAATTTCCATAGTTTGCTATCATTCATATTCTGTCATTGAGTTTTATTTTAATTGCACAAATTGACCACATTGGATCACATTGGAATATATATGTTTTTTAACTTAAAGCCATTAATTAAATAATCAAACATTTATTTTAAGGTTGTTATACTTTCAACTACCTAATGTAACTCCTCTTGTGTAATGTGAGAACATACAACTGCTAAACATACACAGATACATAAAGTGAACAGACACACTCTTTTTAGTTTTTTCTTCAATATGACATTTATTAAGCAAATGCTGAAATCGTTCATGATGAGTAAAGTCATGGGATTGCAAACAGTAGCACCTCATTTATTTCTGTATTTAAATTCAAGTCCATCCTATGCATACAAGAACGCTTGAAAATGCACATTTACAGTTATATCTTTTTCAGTTGCACTCAGTGAAACATAACAGACACTGATATAAAGCGTGTTTAAGGCTAAGGAGTTTCTTCATGTTTGTTCAACTGCTTCAGTTACTGGATGTTTACGGTCATGTGTTTATCATACCGCTGCCTGTCTCTCTCTTCTCTGTACGTTGTGTTGTTAGTTTCTTTCTGGCTCAGTCACGTATCAAGTAAGGCGTCGTCAGTAGAGCACTTGGGGACCCTCCCACCTACTTGCCCGCTCCTTTTACATAACGTCAAAAAAACTCAACTTCAATTATACATCTCACTCTCCCACCCACGTTACATGTATTCCTTTTACATATTTACTCTTTTTACAGTGTATTTACCATACATACAGATAAGGAAGTGAAGTACTCCCCCCTCTCCTGAGCTATTGCATGCAGAGACCCCCCTCCCTCCCTCCCTCCCGTGAGCTCGCCCGTGAACTGCAGAAAGAAAGAAAAAGAGGATAACATGTCTCAGTCGCTCGCTACTGACTGCAGCAAAGCCCGTTTAAAGCTGTCACTCAACATGCATTTTTGAAATTCGTAGCATTTAAGGTTTGGCTTCTCTCTATGATTTGTTTTGTATGTTCGAGAGTTGTTATCTTTATTACATCGCTCTAGCTGTATGGTTTTCTTTGTTATGTTAGTTTGGGTTGATTGCTTGTCATCTCCACTTGCCCATCTCCGCAAGATCGCCGGTCAGGAATCCGCTTATTCGCCCTCTGTCACCTGCTTGATGGATAGGGAGGAGTGCTTCTCTGTCTTCTTGGTGGACACCAGCACCTCCTCTTTCACCTCCTCCACCTCGTCCTTCACTGTCTCTGTCACAGTGACAGATTTGGTGACGCGCTTGGATCCATCCTCTCCAGTGGTGATCGTCTCCACGGTTTTGGTGATCACTACTTTTTGGCTACCGTCCTCTTTGACCATACTCTCGTCAACGCCGTTAGAGACCACGTCGGTTTCTTTCTCCTCGTCCTTCCTCTCCTCTGGGCTGCTCTTATCTTCATCGCCGTTCATGGCAACATCCTTCTTTTCAACATTCTCTGTTAGGTTGCTCTTTTTCTCTGATTTCTCTTCAGCGGCTTTAGGGGTCTCGGGAAGGGGGGTCTTTGGGGATTTAGCTTTAGGAGATTCAGGTTTTGGAGATTCCGACTTGGGAGACTCTGCTTTTAGGGATTCAGGCTTCAGAGATGTAGGCTTGGGAATTTCAGATTTAAGGGACTCAGGTTTAGGAGATTCAGACTTTGGGGATCCAAGTTTAGGGGACTCAGACTTTGGGGATCCAAGTTTAGGAGATTCAGACTTTGGGGATCCAAGTTTAGGGGTCTCAGACTTTGGGGATCCAAGTTTAGGGGTCTCAGACTTTGGGGATCCAAGTTTAGGGGACTCAGACTTTGGGGATCCAAGTTTAGGGGACTCAGACTTTGGGGATCCAAGTTTAGGAGATTCAGACTTTGGGGATCCAAGTTTAGGGGTCTCAGACTTTGGGGATCCAAGTTTAGGAGATTCAGACTGTGGGGATCCAGGTTTAGGGGACTCAGACTTTGGGGATCCAAGTTTAGGGGACTCAGACTTTGGGGATCCAAGTTTAGGGGACTCAGACTTTGGGGATCCAAGTTTAGGGGACTCAGACTTTGGGGATCCAAGTTTAGGAGATTCAGACTTTGGGGATCCAAGTTTAGGAGATTCAGACTTTGGGGATCCAAGTTTAGGGGTCTCAGACTTTGGGGATCCAAGTTTAGGAGATTCAGACTTTGGGGATCCAGGTTTAGGAGATTCAGACTTTGGGGAATCAGGTTTTGATGCCTCAGTTTTGACTGCCTCTTCTTTCTTGGACTCGGGCTTTGCAGATTCTGTTTTTGAAGCGTCTGTCTTGGCTACAACTTCTTCCTCTTTCTTCTCGTCTTTTTTGCTATCTTCCTTTGTGGTTTTCTCAGCATCCTCTTTATCCTCTTTCTCGTCTACGCTCTTGGAGGCTTTGTCACTGCCGGCATCTTCGTCCTGTTCTCCATCTTTCTCATCGGCACCAGCTTCCTCTTCTCCTCCGCTGCCTTCTTTGTCTCCGGCCTTCTCTTGGTCAGGAGAGGCTTTAGACTCGGGCGCTTTGGAGCAGAGCACTGTCTCCTCAATTTCCTCCTCATCCTCTCCTCCATCGTCTCCTTCGACTTCATCGCCTCCCTCTGCATCATCCCCCTTTTCTCCTTCATCTTCCCCCTCACCATCTTCTTCCTTCTCTTCTTCTTCACCTCCCTCTCCTTCCTCATCCTCATCTTTTCCATCATCCTCTTCTTCTTCCTCCTTAGCAGGTGCGCTAGAGCTAACTTTGGCTTTGGTGGCGGCTACAACTTCCTCCTCAACGCCTTCCCCCTCCCCCTCTTGCTCCTCACCCTCTTCTTCCTCTCCCTCACCTCCCTCTTCCCCCTCCTCTTCTTCTCCCTCGTCTCCTCCACCTCCGAGTGTAGCGGATAGCTCTTGTGCTATCTCTGCCAGGGCTTCGTCAAGGTCAGTCGCCTCATCTTCCACCCTCGTCTCCTCGATGATCTCCTCCACAAACTTGTGTTGCACCCTAAGCTTGGGAGCGTCGGATTTAGACTTAAAGACTTTAGTGGGGGTGACTGCCTGGCGATAGGGGAAAGTGCTGAAGTGAGTCTCCTCGCCCTCTAGGAGTTTCCTGGGAAGAAACAGATTTGTACAAAATTATGTAAAATGACATTAAATTGTATAACATTACATTAAATAAAGTTGTTCTACTACTTTGTACATGTTAAATGCATGTCCGTATATACCTGTATGCAGCAATCTCAATGTCCAATGCCATCTTGACATTGAGCAGGTCCTGGTACTCACGCAGGTGACGTGCCATCTCCCATTTGGTGCTCTTGAGCTCATTATCCAGCTGGTGAATGGTCTCCTGAGGACAAACAGAGCAGACCCAACCCAAGGTTGATGAAGTACAAACAATGACTTGCAGAGCGTCCATTTTGCAGGTACATTAATGCAGCTTTAAATATCATAATTAATTATTCTTGGAAACCTTTCGATTTTTTTCTAAAAACATTTTTTATCAAAACTGTTAATTTAGCCCCAATTGTTATCTGTGCACATGTTTGTGTAAACTTTGTACACTGTGCACCAACAACGGTTGCTTTGATACATTATGCCGCCATACAGTATTCTAGAGATTTTAAATGCCTATTTTTCAAGTACATCCTCCATACTTATTGTTAATACACCCCCACCCCTGCCCCTAAAGGGGGAGATGTTAGGACAGAGCCAATGAAAGCATCGATCCATGCTTCTGCCCTGACTCAGCATTACAGAGAGAGAGAGGGAGAGAGCGGGGGCTTGTCTGCTGCAGTGTCTCCCCTTAACCATTTCCTGGCACGAGACGGATTTTGTTAGAAAGTATGAGCTCATACTGTAGCAATCATTACGCAGCAGAAAAATGTGACACACAAGCACCTAAACACGATATAGAAAATGATCAAATACGATCCTTTTTATCCAGTTTGCTACTCTTAAATCCCTTGAATAAAAACTGCGTCAATAAGCTATACACAATATTAAATATGAATAATAATCCATCATAGATTGCAACCATATTGTTTAAGTTTATCGCACATAAATAAACAAAATAAGTTGCATATGTACAGAAAAGCATATTTCAACGGTGTGTTCCGCCTTTACGCACGGCTCTGTGGCTGTTTCCTACCTGAAGGCTGGACAGATCGCTGCTGTGGCGGTCCTCAATTTCATTCAGCTGCCTCTCCAGAGACTCTCTTGTCCTGCGGATGGCTTCTAACTCCACCGTCTTGGACTGGAGCTGGCGGCGGTAGTCTGATATCTCATCACGGGCGGACTTTATGGCATCCTTGTTCTGATCTGCAGCCTCTGTGAGCTTGGAGTAGCGGCACATGAACAAGTTCTCCACCTGCTGCAGGTTCTGGTTGGAGTGACCCTCCAGCTCGCAGCGGATCTCCCGCAGAGCCTCGGTGATGTCCGTCTTCTGCAGATCCTTCCTCTCCACGGTCACCTGAGACTCCTCGATCTGGGCGATCAGCTCGCTCACCTCTTCCTCGTGGTTGTTGCGGATGAAGGCGATCTCATCCTGCAGAGATTGAACTTTTTTATCCAACTCCGACTTCACCAACTCCGACTCGCTCATGTCCTTCCTCAGGACGCGGATAATGGCTTCGGTCTCCTCCCGGATGCGAGCCTCTTCGTCATAGCGGTCCCTCAGCCGCTGGATGTCCTCCTCGACGTGGTCGGTGTCGAGCTGGATCTGCGTCTTGTCGTGGTGAATCTGCTCCAGCATGGACCGCAGATCCTGCAGCTCCTGGTCGTAGTGATCGCCCAGCTGGGAGCGGGACACCTGCTTCTGGCGCAGCGCCTGGATCTCGTCCTCGATCTGCTTGTTCTGCTGCTCCAGGTAGTGCACCTTGTCGATGTAAACAATGAAACGGTCGTTGAGCCCTTGAAGTTGCTCCTTCTCATTGGATCGCTTGAAGTCTCCGTTCATCATGGAGGTCTGGTAGTTACCGCTATCTGCAGAGCTGAGCACCGTAGAGCTGTAGGCTCGGGACACCGGCATATTCACGCTCCTCTTGTAGGACGTGGTCATGGTGGAGCCGGGGCTTGCCCGGGACCAGGACTGGGAGCGGAACCCGCTGGAGGGAGAGCTGCCGGATCGGCTGTAGCCGTAGCCGGTCGTCCTAGTATCCATAATTCTCCTGAAGGGGCTCCCTGAAGTGTCCACCGTGTAACTCATCCGGTGATGTGCGGCGGGGATGAAGAGTGCAGGAGGTGAAGGCGTGTGTATGTGGGTGTATGTGTGTTATGTGTGTGTGTGTGTGTGTGTGCAGGTGAGGGGTGTATGGCTCTCAGCGTCTTTCACAACCTTCGCCGGCTCCTTATATATCTGAGGCTCTGTCATTAACAAGGCAGGTCCAAGCTGTTTTGTTTCGTCCACTGATGGAAGGGAGGGGAGGGGCCGTCCCCCTCAGGCGGTCTGCGAATGGTCCGGGCCCCCGTTCATTCTGAACCACGTGGGCTGTGGGACCTGTGTGGGAGTCTGATTTAAAGACAAACCGTACCCTTAAGTTAATAATGTACCCAATGCTTCAAAGGTAAAACATTCAGAAATCTCCCCCAAAAAATCTGTTTCATTATTTAATTAATCAAGATATGCATTTTAACGAGTCTTTGCTTTTATTTCAGCATGGACAGCGAACAGCTACTTATTTTCTATATAGAAAAGACTTTCTCTGTTGAAATGACAGCAATATTGAAGCGAACAATGAATGCATGGATTTTTACCAGACAATTTTTCTGTGTATCTGCTGAATATTGCTGACTAAGGACTGTTGAGCCATGCTCGCCTTGTCACTTAAACTTGAGAATACACCAGCTCGATCATGTGAGTCTGTCTTTTCCATTAGAAGTGTTGTAGTTGTGGTTGTGGTTGCAGGACTTGTGTAGCCTAATTTTAATTTGAATATATAATAATAAGTGTGTAATAGTGCACACATGTTATACAGCATTCAAAAGTGATGAAAGAGACATAACAACAAAAACAAAGTTATTTCTGACTGGTATACAGATCTTACAACTTACACATTTATTTATTTTCAATTCAAAATAACTTAAATCCATTCATTGATTCTTGAATTGACCCTTTCATGTCTAGAAACTAATTTAAATAGAAAAGTATTCTTTTTCTTGCCACATCAAAGGTCAAACATGTGTCCGACAGCCTTACGAGAGGACATTGCACATGTGGGTGCTTTAATGTGAAGATCCTTGTAATACATTGGATATGTTCTAATATATTCATATGGGAGGGGCCGTTATTGTACAGTGGATATAGCTTTACTGGTTAAGTGTTAACATTTCTACTTGCACAAGCTTTCGTTGTAGAATCCTGACTCTTGTAGTTGCAAAGCCACGTGGGAATTGTGGTTTTTCCGTTCATTTGCTGAGACGCAGTGAAGCGTCGGTGTGGGCCGCCCGTCTGGTGGCCAGGGTATTGATCTCCCATCAATCTCTGCGCTTCACTCTAATCTCCGGTCACTCCGTTCAATGTGAAAAACGATTACCGATTGTTGGAGGTAATGCAGCAAAAACAGCTTCATTGGTGCTTTGTGTGTGTTTTAAATTCTATAAAAATGATCAAAGCTTTCTTTAGGTGCAGCTGCACTGTAGCTGCACCTATTGCAGTTTGTGTAATTAGTTAAGTGGCCATTATTCCACTCTGCACTTATTTCCTGGCCAAAAATAGATGAGATATAGTAAATATCAAGGTGTCACCTTCGCTAGTCGTGCTTTATCTTGTTGTAGCATTATCACATTTTGTATTTGCATTATCATATTTCTCTATTTCAAGTAAATGTGCTGCATTTCAAATCTGACTCAGTAAAAGTACACAAATAGACTTAAAGTGAAACATTTTAAAGTATCCATAAGCAGAAGACCATAAAATATATTATTATATTCTTATTATCGATGCATCAATGTGTTCAGCCCTATTTTGTCACAGCTGGTAAAGTCTGAGCATATTTGAAATGCTTTTATGCTACAAGGAGGCGTAATCTATTGCCATACATTGTTATTTATTATAGAAGTATAAAGCAAAAATACATCATGTCAAAGTACCTCCAAATGTAACTGAAGTACAGTACTTGAGTAAAAGTACTTAGTTACTTCCCACCACTTGTTATGGAAAGTTACTAAGCATGTGAGTAGAGCATGTATTCTGCTTTTAAATTTGATTTAGACATCTATGTGATTGATCAACTGTCTCCATTTTCTTTTCCCCATCATTGGCTTTCCACTGTGAGCTTTAGTCTAACAGAGCTAATGCATCAAGCACGGCCAATTTTAGATCTTAGCTCCAGAGACAGAGAGAGACACACAAGAGAGGAGAGAGAGAGAGAGAGAGAGAGAGAGAGAGAGAGAGAGATAGAAGAGAGAGAGAGAGAGCTGGCTAGAGATTTTATTGTTTTAGCAGAGCGAGAGAGTGAGAGCGCTGAGAGATCGAGAGGACGATGAGAGCGAGATCTAGGAGAGAGCACGGAGAGGTCGGTGTTGTAGCTAGAGAGAGAGAGAGAGACGGTCCCAATGACTTTTGTCATTGTGTGCGTGTCTGCCTATTTTAAGCATTAATATATTTTGTAAACGCTTACACTCCGGCAGCCGCACCCACCATCTCCTCGCCTGCTGACGTTAGTCAATACTATCCTGACCGCTGCTCGCTGACTTCCTCTTGGCAGCAGGTCTCTCTATCTCTTTTTTTTAAGACGCTATTTTAATCGTTTGGGGGGGCGTTCTCGAGGTGCTTTTGGATGCCACTACGAGGGTGGCGGTGGTGTGATGTGCACGTCGGTGTGATGTGTGGGTTGGGCAAAAACTGGGGAGTCATTCAAATCAGTTCTGGGCCCCGGCACACTGCAGAAGGGTTGGAGCGTTTTCAAATTGCACTGCAGCAGAAAGAGGCTCTAGTAGAAGCAGACGAGCCCATCCCAGTCACTGCCACCAAGCTTCAGACCCACAGAGAGTGCATTCCCAGTCCAATGAGGTCACGCCAGGGCATCTTTAGGTGACATAGTTGATATACTGTTGACTGGCACTTAATAGTATCATTGCAATGTTAGCTGGATCATGAAGCATACGTGTGACAGATCAAGCACATGTTCCATAAGCAGGCATTGATCAACAGTCAGTACTCTCAAAACGGCTACATAGGATTTCAGTAATGCTGAGGGCATGGTTTCCCCCAGAAGTGTTCTAAATCATTTTGGAATATTCTAATTTTCAAAACATTCTGGTGGACAAATATTAAAATTTCTATTTGTTTATTTGGCTAGACCAAAAAAAAAAAAAATCTAATATAATGCCTCTTTCTATTAGCTGAATAATTACCCATAATGTACATTTCCATAGATTTTCAAATGTAGCAATGGACGTACATAGCATTTCCTCCTATTTAAAGTGAGACTACATCACTGTTTCTAACCAGCAACCTCTGTGACCTTAAGTGACCTCTAGAGGACAACAGTAAATACTCCAACAAAGGTCGAAAAGAATCACAAACTGACTTAGTAATGTATCGGTGGTATACACAGGTGTAAGTGCAATTTGTTTTTGTTTGCTCAATCAAAGTTTTTGAATGAATAACTACCTCTGTTAGAGAATTAGGGTGTGTGTCAAACAACTAACATGGCTGCCATCTGCACAACTGGCCCTTTTAATATTCATGATGAAGACCTAGGGCTGTACCCGAATATCCGAATATTCGTTCGTTGGAGTACTACGGTCTTTAATGACATCCACTTAAACACAGACAGTGGCAGAACTTCAGTGTTAGTATTATTAGATCTCAGTGCTGCGTTTGACACTGTTTACCACAACATATTACTAGACCGACTGGAAAACTGAGTGGGACTTTCGGAAACAGTTCTAAATTGGTTTGAATCCTACTTAAAGGACAGAAACACCTTTGTTTCTATAGGTAAATACACATCTGAGTTGACAAATATGACATGTGGGGTTCCTCAAGGCTCCATCTTGGGGCCTCTTCTCTTTAACATCTACATGCTACCACTGGCTCAGATAATGAAAAACAACAAAATAAGTTACCATAGCTATGCAGATGACACACAAATGTACGTAACAGTTTCACCAGGAGACTATGCTCCAATTCAAACACTGAGTAAGTGCATTGAACTAATCAATGACTGGATGTGTCAGAACTTTCTCCAATTAAACAAAGATAAAACTGAGGTAATGGTTTTTGGAGCCAAGGCAGAACGTATAAAAGTTAGCGCCTGAGCTACTAGTCTGCAATGTTCAAAACAACAGATAAAGCCAGAAATCTAGGTGTAGTCATGGACTCTGCCCTGAGTTTCAACAGTCACATTAAAACAGTTACTAAAACAGCCTACTATCACCTAAAGAACATATCTAGGATTAAAAGACTAATGTCACAGCAGGATTTGGAAAAACTTGTCCATGCTTTTATCTTCAGTAGACTTGACTACTGCAATGGTGTCTTCACAGGTCTCACTAAAAAATATATTAGGAAGCTGCAGCTGATTCAGAACTCCGCTGCTCGAGTCCTCACTAACACTAAGAAAGTGGATCACATCACTCCTGTTCTGAAGTCTTTACACTGGCTTCCTGTGTGTCAAAGAATAGATTTCAAAATACTGCTGCTGGTTTATAAAGCTTTGAATGGTTTAGGCCCAAAATACATTTCTGATCTACTGTTAAATTATGAACCATCGAGATCACTCAGGTCTTCAGCTTTACTAAACATGGTAAAAGCAGCATTCGGTTATTATGCTCCAAATATCTGGAACAAACTCCCAGAAACCTGCAGGTCCGCTGCAACTCTGACTACTTTTAAATCCAGACTAAAGACTTTTCTTTTTGTCGCTGCTTTTAATTGAACTATTCATATCTTAGACTGCACTGTAACTTTTATCCATGTATTTCTTCTTTTAATGTTTATTTTATTAGCTTTTCTTTTTAATGACTGATTTCGCCATTTTCTTAATGTCTTTCATTTTTTGTAAAGCACTTTGAATTGCCTTGTGTTGAAAAGTGCTCTATAAATAAACTTGCCTTGCCTTGCCTTACTATTCGGGTTTCAATTTCGTTATTTTTTTTTTTTAATTGATTCCAATATCAACGTAAGAGCAACACTTAACCATAAACGTTATTGTTTACTTTCTCCGTCTTTATATGTAGATATTACTTTTTCTCCATTAATCTTCGTCACGTTGTTTCCATAGAACACACAATGCAATATCCTTTTCAATTTCAAACAACAGAAATTGGGTTACATTAACAAATAACTATAAAACAACAATACTGTAGAATAACAAAATGAATCCCGTGAATAAACCGAAATACACGTGTCGAAGCGGTTCGCTGCTGATTACTACGCTGATTACCCCCCGCGGAACGAATATTCGAATATTCGCTGCTGATTACTACCGAATATCCGGAGCCCGAACAAAATGGTATTCGGGACAGCCCTAGAGATTGTCATGCATCAGTGAAGAGGAGGAATAGACATAGAGAAAAGAAGCAGAACCTTAATTAAGATGTATGTTGATGATGCTCAGCTGAGTGAAGCTAAAAGATGAATCATGGTCCAAATTGTGATAAACACATGCAATGTTACTTCAATGTAAAAAAAAAAAGGTTTCCTGTACTGCAGCAGTATATTGACGTATTTAAACAAATGAGACATGGAGGAAAAGACAGAATCACCT